>ML994664.1:56908-656908 GCA_010093925.1 Zopfia rhizophila CBS 207.26 | reverse complement strand
AATAACTCAGAACATATCATTATTAAAGAGCTAGGTAGGAAAGAAAGGAAGTTAAAAATCTTACAGCCTAAAACATAGAGCAGAGAACCTACTGCCTTTATACTACCTATAAAAGAGAGAAACTATCTTCCAAAATAAAGACTTAAAAGAGAGGAATAATGTTACGAACGGTAATAATAAAGTAACTATACCTAAAGAGCTAAGGGAATTAGTAATGATGGCTAATAAAGCTTTAGAATAGAAACATATGTTTAAGCTTAAGTGGAAGAATTATAAGAGAGTATGGGACATATTAGCATAAACTAAAGCACAAGCTAAGAAATAAGAATAGAAATATGGAACTATACTAACAGATTGGAAGCAGTAGCTTACGTGACTAAAGCGAGGCTTAGTAGCCAAAAGAGACAGAAAAGCCAGAAGACTTCAGATACTTCTATCTCTTTAGATAGTATCTAATATACTAAACACTAGTACAGAATATACGCATAGAGGATTTGCTATAAGTATAAGGTAATAAACAGTTCACGATTACTTTTAACTCTTTATAGTTACTCTAAAATTAAGATCTTATCTCTAAGTTAAGACTTGAACTTAAGTGAAATAGTTTAATACTATCTTATTAAATCTATTATATATTTCTCTTTCTATTTTGTAATAAAGCACAAACTCTTATCTATTAAACTTAAGGCTATTTATTCCAGATACAGAAAAAGCTAAGGTTTTATTAGAATATTAGTTAGGGTAGAGTCACTAACGTGAAACATACTATTAAATAAAAACAACTCATAATACTATATTTATACTAAAGAAATACTAGCTTATATACTTTACTAGAAAAAGACACTATAATAGCGTAGACCTAGTATTAATTATATAAATTACTAGCTATAAAGCTATTTTCTAAAGCTTAAGTATATATATATTTAGAGTCTAGGTAAATCTAAAGCTCTAATAAAAAGAATACATTTATAAAGTAGTAGAGAAGGATATAGTAGTTTTTAAAGCTATATTATAAATTACTATATTAGTATAGAGCCTGTTTATAAGATACTTATATTTTTTATATATAGTAGTTATCTACTTAATAATACTCTATAGTATTTAGATATAGGAAATTTATAATAATAGTAATTTAATAATAAAGAATTTCATCCGACCGCTCCAGAAGACCTAAAACTAGTATCTTTATAAAATAATAAAGGTATATAAAAGAATACTAATAGTAGCTATTAAAAAAGAAATAGTAGTCTTACTAATTATACTTTATATAAATACTATAGCTTTCTAGAGGACTCTAGATACTAGCTAAAATCTAATAAAAAAAAATAGTAAGTACTTTAAATAATATCTAGGTATTACTAGTAAGTTAATAGTAGACTATAATATAACTACTAACTCTACTAATAAAGCTTTAAAACTAGGTAAAAAAATATAAAAAAGAAGTTCTAGCCTACTCTGTAAGAGAAAACTCTAGAAACTATTAATACTAACAGAAATAAAAATATATAGAAAAATTATAAGTATATTATATTAATAACTATTAATACTACTAGCGCACAGCTACTTTTATCTTAAAATAAATAAATATAAAGTAATAATACTAATAGTAAAGTGTAATAAAAAAATAGATAGTGTCTATTTAACTATTATAAACGGTAATAATAAAGCAACTATATTTAAAGAGCTAAAGAAACTAGCTATAATAGCTAATAAAGCTTTAAAATAAAAAAGTATATTTAAGCTTAAATAAAAGAATTATAAGTAAATATAGGATATATTAGCACAGGCTAAGGCACAAGCTAAAAAGTAAAAACAGAAATATGAAATTATATTAGTAGATTAGAAGTAACTATTCACGTAATAAATAAGAGCTTAATAGCTAAAGATACTAGAAATATTAAAGGCTCTAATATTTCTAATAGCTTTAATAGTATTTAATATACTAAATAATAGTACAGAATATACGCATAGAGGATTTACTATAAGTATAAAGTATTAAATAGTTTATAATTATTTTTAATTCTTTATAGTTACTCGAAAATTAAGATTTATATTTTAAGTGATATAGTTTAATACTATTTTATTAAATCGTAATTTATTATATTACTTTCTTTTTATTCTCTACTAAGTTAACTAACTTCTACTAAGTCTAATAAGTTATCTAATCTAGAAATAAGGGAACTATTAAGTGTTATATAAGCAGTTAAATAGCTTATTACTAGTATAATTTACGTTAGTAAGTTAGTAACTTATAATATTATAACTACTACCTCAAAAAAGTAAAAAGAACTGTTGGATAGAGTTTTAATAAACTAATTATTAAATGTTTATAATAACCCACTATAAGGACAAACAAGAACTTTATTTATTAGAAAAAAGTAGTAGTAAAGAAGAAGTTATAGTAAAATCTTTATTTATAACTAAAAGTATATCAGAAGGATAGAAGAGTGTGTAATAGATTATCTAAAAATAAAAAGTAACTATTATAGAGTTATATAATACTTTAGTTAACTTATAATAACAAGTCAAAGCCAAATAACAAGCTATAGTAATTTAGAAAAAAGAAATAGTAAAAATATAACCTTCTAAGAAGTTTAATAGTAATTAAAATAAACTTAAGACTTTTATAGCAGTAATAAACCTCTACTATTAGTTTAATTAAAAGTTATTCTTAACTAATTAGTATTAAATCCTAGCAGCTGGTATAAATATAATAGGTAAGATTATATAATAATTTAAACTACTAGTAAGAAACTACCTAGCTAATAGAGACCTTAACTTAAAAGTAATAAAATTAGCTAATTATAATAGTAACATATAACAAGCTTTCAGAAATTATAAATACTTTAAATAGAAAATAATTATTATCTTTAGAGAAATTAATAAGGAGATAGAAGTAATCTAAAAGCTTTAATAACTTAAGTAATATATATTAGCAACTAATTATACTATAGAGTTTAAATAAATTTAATTATAACTTAATTAAATAGACTAACTATTAGTTATAATATACTATAAAGAACTAAAAAATAGAATTAAAGATAAAATCTCCAGAGAAAAGCAGCTAAGCACTTTATTAGAAATTATTAAATAAGTAATAACTATTAATAACTAATAGTACTAATAGGAGTAGGAAAAAAGGGTATAAGAAAAACTAATAATCTATATACCTAAAAGAAACCAAAAAAATAACTAAATCTATAATAAAATAATTATTAATATTAAGTAAGTATATATTAGAAAGGGGTAAGAAAAGTAAGTTAAAAAATAAATAAAACGCTACGCATAAAAAGCTTGCTTAGAATATAAAAAACAAAAACACTTTATTAAAGACTATAGATAATAATAATTAGATATTAAAAAAGCTTACGTTTAGACTAAAGTATTTAAAGAAATTAAGATTACTATAGTCTAAATAGAACAAGCAAGAGATACCATAATAAAAGAAATAATTATAAAAAAAATCTAAAAGAAATAATGCTAAATTTATAAAAGCTATATATACCTTAAATAAGAATATAAAGTTTTATATTAGTAAGTTAAGAATCATCTAGTAGAATAACCTAGTAATATAATTACTATAATATAAAAAATAGTAGTATAATAATATAACGCAAAAACTAAAAAAGAAATACAGAGATTCTATAAAATCATAAAACAAGAAAATAGACTATTCTACAAAAAAAACTAAAAGTTTAAATAAAGAAAAAATTAAGAAACTATAAAGGGTAGAGAATTTATGTCTATAATAATTATATAGCACGTATATTAACGATACTATTAAATATATAAATTAGAGTACTACTAAAAAAAAAACTATATTACTAAACACTAAGAAGTTATTTTAGAAGATAGAATATATAAATACCAACAAGAGCTATAGTTAGTAGGAAATAGATAATATAAAAAACTAAATAAATAAAAACTAGCCTTATAAATAAATAAAATCTATTAATAAATATTTATACTAGTTATAAATAATATAACATATTATCACCCCGTTAGACACCTGGAACTGGGATGGGATTAAAAAAAAAAGAATAAAAAAAGCTCTTTACTAATATTATAGATACAAAATAAAAATACCGTAAATAAATTAATAAAAAAAGAATACTAAATATATGCAGTCTTTAACTATATAGGAAAAGACTATAAATAGAATAAACATACTATACATGTTAAAAAACTAAAGATAAGAAAAGTATTATAGTAATTAATAAATAAAAAGGAACTTAACCTATAGCAGGAATTAATTTATATAGATTTAGAAAATAAACTACAGGATCCAAATTCAGACGAATATAAATAACTATTATAAGATAAATACTAGATAGGATGCTAATAATACTAAATTAAATAATATTAAAAAAAATAGTTAGCCACAGACTCACACAAAAAACTCATATATTAAGAATATTTCTTAGAATAGAAATGTTAGGATTATAGAGAATAAACTAAAAATATATATAAGATACTTAATAAAGAAGCATGCTAACTCTAGAAATACTTAATTTATAGACTTAAAAAAAAACACAGAAAAAGCAACTGTTACTTAAGAGTTAGTAATAGATAAAAAACTAGAAAACTAATAGACTATAATTAAGCCACTAGAAAACTAAAAACTAAAGATTAGAAATAATATATTAATTATATATACATAACTAAACCAGAGGAAACATGAAAATAAGCTATATATAAATATATATATTAATAGTAATTAGATACTAGTGCTTATAGATAGTAGGACTAGTAAGATACTTATATTAAATAAATAGGTATAAAGATACTAAATACTAACTAGAGTTTTAAATAAACCTATGTAAGTAAAATACGTAGATAATAGTCCAGCAATATTTAGAAAAAGACTAATTAATCTTAAAACACGGAATATAACTATTAAGGCAGCAGGTTATATAAATAACTATTATATTAAAATTATAAATCTAGGCAGCGAAGATTTTATCTTAGGATAGAACTAGCTAGTATAATAAAACTTAATAATTAATTAGAAAATAAAGTCTATAGAAACCAGGAGGGACTACTATAGATAAATAAAGACTATAATATAAATAAAGAAAGTAATACTTCATGACACCACATTTATTATACTAAACGAATATTAAGAGAAGTTTAGAAAATAGTTCTTTAAAGAAGCTAAAGACTAGTTACTAGAATACTAAGACTAAGACCATAAAATCACGCTTAAAGAAGGAACGGATTTAAAACTAGGATTATTATATTAAGTACCCATATACTAACAGAAAGAATTACGGAAGTTCTTATACAAAAATTAATAAAAAGGATATATATAAACTAGTTAAAGCAAAATAGCATCACTAATACTCTTTATACTAAAAAAGAATAGAAAATTAAGGTTATATATTAATTATAAATACCTTAACGAAGCTATAGTCAAGAATTATTATCTAATACTATTAATATTAAAACTTATAAATAAACTTAAAAGAGCAAAATAGTTTAGCCTCTTTAATATTAAAAATAGATATTATTAGATATAAATAGCTAAAAAACACGAATAGATAATAGTATTTAAAATAAGATATAAATTATTTAAATATTTAGTTATACTAATAGGACTCACGAACGCACCAGTAATATTCTAGATAATTATTAATTATATACTAAAGGAATATCTAGACGTATTTATAATAGTATATCTTAATAACATACTTATATACATAAATGGAATTCTAGAAGAATATGTTAAGTATACTAAGAGAGTATTATAAAAACTTAAGAAATACTAATTATATATTTAAATAAAGAAGTGTATGTTCTATAGGACTGAAGTCAAATTCTTAGAATACTTAGTATCCTAAAATAGAATAATAGTTAACTTAGATAAAGCTAAAGATATTCTATCTTAGCTAATACTAATAAATATAAAAGAAGTTTATTTTTTTCTCGGATTTATAAGCTTCTGCTAATGATTTATTAAGAACTACTTAAAAATTATAGTACTCTTAATAGAATTATTTAAGAAGGATTAATAATTTAAGTAAGAATAACACGAGAAAGACGCTTTCAGAATATTAAAAAAGATATTCTAATAACTACTAATATTAAAGATATTTAATTTATAACTTTAAATAGAGATATATGCGGATACATTAAATAGAGCTATAAAAACTATTCTATTATAAATATAAAATAATAGGTAAAAGTACTTAGTAGACTTTCTATCTTATAAACTTATAACTACTAAATTAAACTATAACATCCATGATAAGGAATTGTTGATAATAGTTTAAATATTTAAAAAATAGAGATATTACTTAGAAGGAACTAAGTATTAAATTATTATATATTTAGACCACAAAAATCTGACGGCATTTATAATAATAAATTAAATAGTAGAAACTAGTTTCTATATTTAATTTTTAAATACTTTATAAGTTAGGAAAAGAAAATATAGTGGCTAATATACTTAGTTAATAAGCAGACTATATAAGAGATATACCAGAAATTTATAATATAATACTTAAGTAAAAACTAGACAGATTTCTAGGAAACTTATAAATAGATGTTAAGATAATAGTTATTATCAAAAACACCTAGGAAAAATAAATAAGGAAATTTAATAATAGATAACTATATTAGAATCTAGACTAAAGAATAATTTATGTACTAAATATATTATAAACTAAGCTTATTAAAAACTAATATTCAGCTAAAATACACGGACATTAAGGAATTAAGAAAACTATAGAATAAATTAACAGACATTTCTAGATTCCTAGAATATAGAAAAAGATTAGAGATATTCTTTTAGAATATACTAAGTATAAAAAGAATAAAGTATTAAGATATAAGAAATATAAACTTATATAACTAATTCCTTTACCAGACCTACTATGGGAATTAGTTATAATAGACTTTATTACTAGAATACTAATAATAACCACCTTTAGAGGCTAATGGTATGATATGATACTAGTTATAATAAACTAACTTATAAAGTACACATATTTTAAACTAACGTATATAGAAGTTAAAGTAGATGAATTAGTAACTATACTTATTAAACTATTAATAGCATAATATAAATTACTATAAGAATTTATTATAAATAGAGATAAATTGTTCACATTAATATTTTAGAAAATATTTATAAGAAAGCTAGGAGCTAAATATTATCTCTTAATAGTATTTTATTATTATAAATAGTAATAGTAAGGTAGCTGTACTTAAAGAGCTAAAGAAATTAACTATAATAGCTAATAAAGCTCTAGAATAGAAACGTATATTTAAGCTAGAAAGGAAGAATTATAAGTAGACACAAGATACACTAGTATAGGCTAAGATATAAGCTAAGAAGTAAAAATAAAAATATAGAACTATGCTATAGAATTAGAAGCAGTCACGTACATAACTAAGAAAAACTTAGTAAATAAGTACTAATAAAAAAGATAATACTAAGACTAAACTTATTTTTATTATTTTTTCTAGTAGTATTTAATATACTGCTAATAGGTATATAATATACGTATAAAGGATTTTCTATAAATATAAGACGTAGAACAGCTTAGGGATATTTATAATTCTTTATAGTTACTCTAAAATCAAAATCTTCTCTCTAAGTTAAGACTTAAACTTAAGTAAATTAGTTTAATAATTATTTTATTAAATTTATTATATATTCTCTCCCTATTTTGTGATAAAGTATAAACTTTATTCTATTAAATCTAAAGCTATTTATTCCTAATATAAAAAGAGCTAAAAGCTTATTAAGTAATTAGTTAGAGTAAAGTTACTAACGTAAAATATACTATTAAGTTAAAGCAACTTATAATATTATAACTACCCTTTCAGAGTATAGAAAAAAACGTTGGATTAATTCTAATAAATAAATTTCTAATTACAGTCTATAACGACCCACTATAAGGATGAATAAGAACTTTATTTATTAGAAGAAAGTAATAGTAAAGAAGAAGTTATAGTAAAATCTTTATCTACTACCAGAAATACATTAGGAGAAAGTAAGAGTATATAATAAATTATTTAAAAATAAAAAGTAGCTATTATAGAGTTACGTAACACTCTAGTTAATCTATAATAATAAATAGTAGTAAGTAAGACTAGTAAAGAAGAAACAGCAAAAATATAATCTCCTATAAAGTTTAATAGAAATAGAGACAAACTAAAAACTTTTATGGCCATAATAGACCTTTACTATTAATTTAATTAATCTTTATTTATAACTAACTAAGATCGGATTCTGGTAGCTGGTATAAATATAATAGAAAAAGCTATAAAATAGTTTAAACTACTTATAAAGAATTATCTAGCTAAAGGAGATTCTAACCTAGGATTAGTAGAACTCACAAACTATAATAATAATATCAAAAAAACCTTTAAAAACTATAAGAGCTTTAAGAAGGAAATAATTATAGTCTTTAAAGAAATTAATAAAAAAATAAAGATAATTTAGAAGCTCTAACGGCTTAAATAATGCATATTAGCAGCTAACTATACAGCAGAATTTAAGTAAATCTAATTTTAACTAAACTAGGTAAATTAATCTCTAGTTATAATATACTACGTAGGACTAAAAAACAAGATTAAGAATAAAATTTCCTAAGGAAAATAACTTAGTATACTTCTAAGAATTATTAAACAAGCAGTGATAATTAATAACTATTAGTACTAAAAAAAATAAGAAAAAAAAAATAATGCTAGACTAGTAATCTATATACTATAAAAAAAATAGAAAAGATAACTAAACCTATAATATAATAGAAATTAACTAAGTATTAATTAAGAACATATAGATTAACAGGTGAAAATAAGATAAGTAAATTAAAAAATAAATAAATCAATACACATATAAAGTATGTCTTAGTTATAGAAAAAAAAAACACTTTATTAAAAACTATAAATAATAAAGAGTAGATATTAAATAGACTTATGTTTAAACTAAGGCGCTAGTTAAGATAACTATAGTCTAAATAAAATTAGCTAAAAACTAAATAACTAAAAAGACTATTATATAATAAATTTAGAAAGAGTAATACTAGATCTATAGAAAACACACATACCTTAAACAAGAATACGAAATACTATATTAGTAGGTTAAGAATTATCTAGCAGGATAGACTAATAATATAATTACTATTATATATAAAGTTACTATTAAATAATACCAGGCCAGCTTTATAGAAGAAGCTAATTAATTTTATGAGATAATTTAACAGATAAAAAAACCCTTCAAAGCAGAGAATTAGAAATTCAGATAATAATAAGATTAAGAGATAATAAAAGGCAAAGAGCTAATATCTATAATAATTAGATAATAAGTAAACTAAAAATACTACTAGATTTATAGATTAGAATATTATATAGGGAAATATTATATTACTAAGCACTAAAAAGTTACTCTAGAAGATAGTATATATAAGTGCTAATAAATATTATAAATAGCTAATAATAAATAGTATAAAGAACTCAGTAGAAAAAAACTAGCTATATAAATAAATAAGATTTATAAATAAGAACTAATTGCTAAGCGTAGCGAAGCTTTCTTCTATTTAAATAAGAAAGTTTTTAGTTTAGAAGTCCACTAAGATAGTACTAAGGTTTCTTATGTTTTAGTTAGTTAGAAAAAATGATTTTATGTGATCAGGTTCTGGTTATTCTGTACTAGAGGAATACTAAAGTTTACTAAAAATTCTTACATAACTAATACTTTAACGTCTTAACTAATATCTCTTTTACGTAACTTCTCTTATATCTAATACTTTTCTAATAGATCTGTTTTCTCTTTATAACCAGTATGGTAACCCTAAAGATGCTATTACTAATAAAATAATTTATAGTATTTAGAAAGCTACGTGCTTACGCTGTAGAAATATTAATATATAATATATATATATATTTATATCTATTAAGGTCTTTATAGCTAATTATATATATAGTATAAGTATAAAGCTATATTATTTCTACCTTTTACTTCCTACTATTTTATACTCTTACTATAAGTAATTATACCTATGTAATACTTTTTACTAAATATAGTTATATTTATATAATATTATACGCCCCTAGCTCTGCCTTTTATACTATATAGTTTTTTAACTATACTATATAGTGCTTTACTTCCACAACGGTAGCGCAATCCTCCTCGTTATTTACTAGGTAAATTAAATAGTAATAATATACTAGCTTAAGCTAACGCTTACTGTGCTTAAGCTAAGATTTAAAAATAATACTATATTAAGTATTAGATAAGTAATAAAGTATTATCTATACTATCTATCTTATCTTTAATAAAATACTAGAAGGAGTTAAATTAGTCTTTTTAGTTAACCTCTCTATTCTAGAATACAGAGCTAAATTAGTCTTTAGACTTAATATCTATATTTTAGAATACTAAGCTAAATTAGCCTTTATAGTTAATATTTATATTTTATAATACTATACTTAATAAGTTTCCTTTTTCTACTCTATTTATATTTTTTAATATAGGTTTATCTTATAACCTACTGCTACCTAATCTTATTATAGATTTTTTAAGTAATATTTTTTTAAATAATCTTGCTTTTAGCTTTATAGATTAATAGCTAATTAAGAGATTTTACACCTACCTTAATAAGCCTATAATAGAGACCTATAGTACTTGTAATGAACGCTGGTTTAATATAAAGCTTATAAATAAAAAGTATTCTATTTACCATAAAGATAAGGCTAAGCACTTAAAACTTAAAGATAGTTCTTAAGATCCTAATTTCGTACTTCTATTTAGCTATGATAATAAGATAGACTCTAGCTTATAGCCTAAAAAGCTTCTAAAACTTTCTACTATAGAGAAAATACTAATTACTTAAGTGTATATCTTTATAGAAGTCCGCTAACATTAAGGTGCTTAATATAAATATATAGGGCATATTTACCACTTTTTATATAACATTAAAAAGATTTTTAGTTTATTATCTTTTCTATTTTAAGATTTTAATATTATACTCCTTAAGTCACCCCATTCTTCTAGTGATAATCATAAACGTGTTAACTAATAGTTTTAGAATAACTATTATATATAGTGTTAGGTAGTTTAGCATTAGCTATACTTCTTATAGCAGAATTATAATAACTATAAAGATATTACTATTAATAATAAAGCCTTAAGTACTCTCCCTAATGATGATTATATTAATAGTAATTTACTTACTATTAAAATAAATAAAGTATCTTTTATATTTATTTAATAAAAATAGTTTATAAATACCACGTAAAGAGGTCTCGCCTATGACTAGGCTACTAAGGGTTTAGATACTAATACAGATATGCCCTATAAAGACAATAGTAAAGATAATAATAGAAATAATAGTAAAAATAATAGTAAGGATAATAGTAAGGATAATTCTGCTTCTTAAGTTACCGCAGTTCTAGATCTAGTTCCTAATATATAGAAGTTAAAGGTTTTATAGTGTTAGATTAAAGCCTTAGTCTTACTCTCTATAGCATCCGTCTAATATACCCTTTTATTAGAGTTTAATTATAGTAAGGCGTTACTAAGTAGGGCTTTTTTAATATACTTTCTTATAAATATAAAGAAGTACACAAAGTCTCATTAACAACATATTAACTATAAATTCTATATTAAATATATATTATTATATAAGGATAGCTGTATAGTGTAATATTCATGCTTTTATTACGTGGCGTTCAATACAATTATAAGAAAGCAGGTAAACTTAAAGTCTAAGTTTTTTATATTAAGAATGTCTAATAATAAAGATATCTCTATTAATAAGCTTTAAAGTGCTTTTAAGGATGATAGTTTCTAGTCTATAGTTATACTAAACTTAGTTATATATTTTACTAGAGCTCTCTATAGGACGCGCCCTTTTTAAATAAATAAAAATAAAAGTCTTAAAGCTATAGTATATAATTCCATTTCGCTATTTACTAGAACTAATATCAGGACTAATACCGGGACTAATACTGGGACTAATATTAAGACTAATACCTTTCTAGGTATAGTAGCTAAGGAGTCTAAGTTTATTTATCATTTTCTCTACAGCTAATTACTATTAGGATGACCTAATATAATATCTATTTTAATATAATAAGTAAAAGAATGTTACCCCCGCCGCTAGGATTAAAATTACACGTAATAATGTTCAGGATAATTCCTATATTATTACCTATTACTTTTACTATTATTTTTAAGCTTTTAAGGATAAGATGCTCATCCCTAAGTTTAGTATTATTAATAATTAGAATCATTTTAAGTGGCAGAGCTGTGGCAGTATTTATAATTATAATATATATTACTATAAAGACACGCTAAATCCTGATAAGGAGCTCTTTAATAAAGATAACCACAGAGCTTTAGCTGAATTTACAAGGTTTTAAAGAGTATATATTTCTACTATATATTCTTAACTCTAGTCTTAAGGTATTACTAATAAAGGCTCGTCTCTTTCACTTGTCTATTCTAATATAACCTAGGAATTTAAGTAATTGTTTTTAATCTTAACTAGAATTTAAATCCACTATTATATAATGGAGTATTGTTTAAAGTTTAATAAGAAGATAAAATAGCTTAAGTATTAATTTTCTGCTTTCTAGCTATTTACTAAATTCCTTACTATTTACTGTGATAAGGGTAAGTTATACTATTAATTTTACCCTACACATAATTACTCTTAATTAAATCTATATTATTATATACTCCTAATAGGATGGCTGGTTAATATTAATATTTAATTATATACTAATACTACTAGTGTAATAGTATATAATAGGAAGTATACTATTAAGTAGGAGAAGCCCTTTAAGGACTATAAAACTATAATTACTAGAATTTTATCTAAACTTAATTCTAAAAGGCCGCTACACTCTTTCGTTATAAAGATAATAAATAGGCTTATTAGTAAGTGGGACTAGTTAACTTAGGAGGTTTTCTATCTTCTTCTTAATCTACTATTAGTTTATTACTCTTATTAGGTACTTAATGTTAATTATTAGCTAGAGAAGGACCAGCTAAATACGTACCATTTTAAGAAAGAAGATAGCGAAGATAATAGAACTCTTTATTATAATAAGAATTTTCTCTAAAAGTATAAAGATTATCCTAATCTATATAATCTTTCTTTCTATAATTTTCTTTTTAAATATAACTATACTAGCGATATGAAGGAGAGGCCTTGGGCTAAGCTAAGAATTTTAAACTTTATACTCTAATATTATTTTAACCATAACCTAGCGCAGTTTACTCGTGTTAAACTTATACTCTATTATCTATTTCAAAAGATAAGTAAAATCCTTTCGTTTGAGAATAGAATTTTTACTATATATAAGGAGGCTTATTAGTACTGTAAGTCCTACTATAGTTACCTATAGAATAATTTATATAAGAAAGAAGAACTACTTACTAAAGAGAATAATCCAGACCTTAAAGACATTAATGAAGAAGAGGAAGATCTTAATTTATCTTAAAGAAAATTAGCTACTCATTAACTAGATATATAGGGTATTTTAGTTAATAAAGAAAACTTAAGAGATTACTTTAAAAATTATGTAATAGATTAGTCTACCTAAATTAGTACTTATAACCTTAATTCCTTTATATACTAGAAGTAATAAAAGGCTGATTATTCTATTAACCTTACTATTCAGACTAGGGAGACATATAAGACTCTTACTAAAAAGTAAAAGTTATTTAATAGGCTTATTAGGAACTACTATTAGTTAATTTTAGTTAGAGAAAACCCCTTATAGTAGCTAGTTAACCTAGATAGAGAAGTAAGATCTAGAAAAATATATATTATAGAATTTACTTCTACTAAGCTTAATAACTTAGCTACTACTTATAGGTATTATTCTCTAATAATTTAAGTAATACCTATAGGTTATACTATTTATAATATTTCTAGTAAAACACTAAACACACTATTTCGTATTCTAATTAAGGGTACGGAGTTTACTAAGTTGTTATCACAAGCTATCTAGGCTCTCCAGGCTACGTTTAAGAATATTTAGTATCTAGTTATAAATAAAAAATTTATAGTTAGCTTAAAGATACTTACCTGGGTTAATTTACGGTGTAAGAAAATCTTCCTATTATCTAGTTATCTTCTTTTTAGTAGCTTGAGTGTGGTTTTAGCTAAAGATTTCTTTTAACTTCCACCTATAAATACAAGGCCTCTATATAATATTTATATATTTTAGAATACAAGTAAGACGTTCGGGCAGCAGCTATATTAGTAGTTTAAGAAATCTATTATCCTTAACGTTATAATATAATAGTAGGGCTATAATTAGGGGGCTTTTCATAACACGTTAGGTCATCTTTATATTAAAAAAATTATAATTTAAGACTAGCTCTTATTTACTACTAGGATTTAATTAATACTTCTTATAGATAATATTAATTTATTCTAGGACGTAATTTATATCTACGCTAAGAAGGCTTAAGTCTAGAAGTTAAATTACTACTAGCTATAAGATTCTAGCTAACCTATAATAACTATTATAGCTAGCTATAAGGGCGTAGGGGCTGAAAATTCCACTATAAAAAAAACTAAAAACCTTAAAGTATTACTTTTTTTAAGTATTAGCTTACGGGTTATGCTTATGGATAATATATAGATAAAAAAAAGCCTAGTAAACAGTGCTCTAGGTGTATTAGATGATATTATATAATTAAGTAATATTATAAACTCTTAAAAAAAAGCCCCTTTAGCGTTACTTATTGCTTTTAATGACTATAATAGGCTATTAGTATATAGAACCTTAGGTAGGAAAAATATAGTACTAATTTTCTATTATTATTAGGATTTCTAGCGTAGGAAAGTTGTATATTTATAGACTTAATTTCCTTTAGTAGTAGCTTATGCTATTACTATTTATAAGTTACAAAGTATTATTATTAAACAGGCGGTGTTAGATATCTTAGATAAAAAGAACTTTATTTTTAGATTAACTTATATAGCTATTTCACGCTGTAAGACTCTCCAGGGTGTGCTATTTATAAATACCTTTAATTTTTAAAAATTAAAGTAAAAAGAGAGTAAGATAACATGTATAAGACAAGCTAATATTAATAAATAGTTTTAATATTAAGTTATAGTTACTAATACGGTATTTAGATCTTAAAGAGAGTAAATATATTTATAGTTAAATAGACTAATACTAACTAATATCTAGAACTTTATTATTTTATGTTTATTTCTGCCTAAACCTATTAAGCAGCTCGATCTATACACTAACGTTTTTTAGTATAAAATTATTATTATCTAAAAGCTAGTTAAGTAGGTGCTTAGTATTATTCTTATTAAAATTTCTAAAGTAAAACTCTTTAATAAAGTCTCCTATTATATTAGACTAAAAAGCACCCGGAAGACCTAAGTATCCTAATATAGATATTAACTAAATTTTAGACTAAAGATATTAGCTATAAGATTGTGCTGTAGTAACTACTGCTATAATAACACATTCTAAACAGCTAAATAAGCTATAAAAAGGTGGAATTAGATAGCTACTAATTAAATCTACTTTAAGTATTAAGACGCCGCGTTCAATTGCTAGGGTATATAAGGCTTTTAAAATAGAAATTTAAATTATATTAGTAATATACTAATACCTAAACTAATACCTTACTTTATAGTAGATGCTAAGTAGTATAGTTGACTTCTCCTTTATAGAAACACCTTTAAAATTTATACTTCTTTATACTTAACTTACTTAGTTAAAGTGCTTAGCTTATATTATTATTATTAGATATTTCTAAATAGGTATTAGTTTAGTATTAGTTTAAAACTAAGAAAATAAATTCTTATCTTAAATCATGATTTGCTTATAAGCTTAATAATATATTTAAAGTCCGTTTAAGTAAGGAGCCGCTTTAATTTCTTAGTAGTACTTTTTAATATTATACCCTAAAAGTATTACACTACGTGTTACTGTGTTATTAAATCTAGTATAACTAAATCCTTAAGTACTTAAAATTATTTTTTAATAGTAGTATTTAGTTTTACTTTATTATTATCACCTACATCATTATTATCGCCCGATATAGTATTACTAAGAATAGAAGATTAGGAGGGATATTCTTTATTAGGGTTTTATAGCTTTACTTTTTAGATTTAATAAATACTAACCTTAAACCTATTAATATTAGTAACTAATACTAAGACTAATATTTTATCTGCTTATAGTTTTTTAATAGCCTTAGTCTTTACCTTCTCTTTTAGATTTTTTATTATAAACTTTTTATTTTTCTCCTTAGTAGTGTTAATTTCAGCCGTATAGTCCTTCACGTATTTTATTTAATATTTTAAAATAAATTTATTTATTGTATTTTTATCCCGTGCTAGGGCTAGCTCTTTATTTTCTAAATTATTATATCTATTCCTCTCTTTAGTAGTATGCGCATTATTTGAATATTTATTATCTTTTTTTTAGTATTTATTTAGTAATATTACAGAGGTAAGTTTTACAGCGCATTTTAGAGACATAATAAATAGCTAGTAAATAAAATATTACTAATATATAGTATTAGTCTAGATATTAGTTACGCGGCGTAAAAACTTACAAAATATTATTTTAATAAGGTTAGTATATTAGTATTAGTAAGAAGGTAAGGTAAAGTTAGATAAATAAGTAATCTATATACTAAATAGCTAATTAGATACTTATATCTTACTAAAATTTTCTCTTTTACTTATTTTTATTTGTATTTTTACACTAATTCTAACGCCCCGACATTTCAAAATCTACTTTAATACTTAATTTAATTACTAATTATTTCGTTTTAACTAATACCTGTCTAATATCTTAATTATGGCTAGTATAGAGTAGGTTACGCTTACTGGTTCTAATAAGCCTTATAATAATCCTATTAGTACTAAGTAAGTTATGCTTATTAATTCTAATAAGCCTTATAATAATCCTCCTAATATAAAGTAAGTTATGCCTGGTTTTAATAAGCCTTATAGTAATATCCCTAGTATAGAGAATATTATACTTAGTAGTTTTAATAAGTCTAGTAATAATATTCCCAGTACTTAGCATATTATGCCTGGTAGTTTTAATAAGTCTTATAATAATATTCCTAGTATAAAGTATATTACGCACACTAGTTTTAATAAAATATATAAGAATATTTTAAGTAAGAAATATATTACGCTTACTAGCTCTAATACGCCTCGTAAAAATCTTACTAGTAAAGTAGTATATAAACTAGCCTAAAAGTCAGCCTATAAGACTATTACTGCTATAGATTAGTTCTTGGTATTAAATAAGGTATTAGTTAATCGTAACTAATACTTTATAGTTCTTTAGCCTTAAACGCGTATTAAACGGCTTCTAGTAGCTTTAGCTAGTAATAAATCTTAAGTTCTATTATTTTTATGTTTTAACTCTTTTAGTAATAATTACAAGCGTAAGCCCGGCAGTACGTATTTCTAATTTTCTTTTCTTTTCTTTTCTTTTCTTCTTTTTATTTTTATTTCTAATATTAAGTTAAAAATTTACAGCTAGTGTGCTACATGAGATTAAATACTATTAATATTACTAAAGATATTTATTAAAGCGTCTTCTATTCTAGCGACTGGTTTATAAGATTATTAAAAACTTTAATAATAATCTCTAGATTTAGACTATAGCTCTTAACGCTTTGCAAGAAGCCGCAAAGGCTTTCTTAATTAATATTTTTAAAAATAAGTATTTCTAGGTATTAGTTTTAGTATTAGTTTAATTAGCTTTAGCTATTAATCTATCTGCTATTTATACTAAGTAAGTTATAATTTAATTTAAGGATTTCTATTACTTCTTCTAGATTATCTACTACCTAGCTGGTTATATTAATCTTATTAGTAATATAGATCTGGCTTATATTACTAGAGCCGGCTATTACTAGTAAAGGCTAATAATAAAGGAATAGAGCTAGATATAGAGTTTAGCATTAAATTAGAGTTTAGTATTTTATTTTTAAATAAATAGAGTTTTAGTACCTACTCTAAGCTTAAAAATAAATAAAAATTCATACTATAGCTTTACTATATGCAACTATGTGTAACTTAAAACTTTAATATAAATTTATAATATACTTTACTATACTCAGCCCTCTAATATTTATATTAGCTTTAGTATTTTAAGTTATATAACCTATTACCACCCCATTAGACATCCAGAATTAGAATAGAACTAGAATAGAAAACTAGAAAAAGAATCTATTCTACTTATTTTATAAGTATAAGACAAAGAAGCCGCTGAGAAAACTATATAAAAGAAGTGCTAAATATATAAAGAAAAGACGTATATTAAATAAGAGTATAAATAGGCAGCTTATGCTATATAAGTTAAAAAACTAATAATAAAATAAGTACTAAAATAAATAGCATAGAAATAAGAACTTAACACACAGTAAGAACTAATTTATATAGATTCTAAAAAAGAACTTTAGGACTTAAAGACTAAGAAATATAAACAGTTAGACTAGGATAAGTGCTAACTAGGATACTAATATTACTAAACTAAATACTACTAAGATAAATAGTTAGCTACAGAATTACATACTAAACTAATAACTAAGAAATATTTCTTAGAATAGAAGTGCTAAGATTATAGAAAGAAAGTAAAAAATAAGTATAAAATACTACTATAGAACTAATACTAACTCTAGTAATACTCTATCCACGAACTAAAAGAAGAAACGCTAAAGAAACGACTACTACTTAAAAGTTAATAACTAATAAAAAACTAAAAGGCTAATAAGTAATAACTATGCTGCTAGAAAGCTAATCTAAGATTAAAATATAGAAGTTATTACTTAACTATACATAACTTAGATAAAGACACGAAAATAAGCTATATATAAACGTATATATTAATAGCTTTTAAATACAAGCACTTATAAACAACAAAGCTAGTAAAACACTTATATTAAATAAATAAATATAAAGATATTATATTTTAACTAGAGTTTTAGAGAAACCTGTAAGAGTAGTATGCATAAATAATAATCCAGCAACATTCAGAAAAGGTTTAATTAATTTTGAAATAGAGAATATAACTATTAAAGCAGCAGGTTACACAGATAACTATTATATTAAAATTATAAATCTAGGTAGTAAGGATTTTATATTAGGATAAAACTAGCTAGTATAATAGAATCTACTAATTAACTAGAGAATAAAGTCTATAGAAACTAGGAGAGACTACTACGGATAAATGAAAGCTATAATATAGATAAAGAAAACAACTCTTCACGATACCACGTTTATTATACCGAATAAATACTAAAAGAAATTCAGGAAATAGTTTATTAAAGAACAAGAGAACTAAATACCAGAATATAAGGATTAAGATTATAAAATTATACTTAAGAAAGGAGAAAAACCGAAACTAGTACTATTATATTAGATATCTATTAAATAACAAGAAGAGTTACGATAATACCTGAATAATAATATTAAAAAGGGATATTTATAAGAAAGTAAAAACAAAATTACATCACCAGCACTGTTTATACTAAAGAAAAATAGGAAATTATAACTCTATATAAACTACTAATAATTAAATAAAATAACAGTCAAAAATCACTATCTAATACTCTTAATATTAGAACTTATATATAAACTTAGAGGAGCTAAGTGGTTTAGTCTCTTTAATATTAAAAATAAATATTATTAGATATAAATAGCTAAAGGGCATGAATAGCTAATAGCTTTTAAAATAAGTTATAGATTATATAAATATATAGTTATACCTATAGGACTTACTAACGCACTAGTAATATTCCAAGCTATTATTAATTATATTCTAAGGGAATATCTAGACGTCTTTGTACTAGTATATTTTAATAATATCTTAGTATATATAAAGAGAACGCTAGACGAATATATTAAATATACTAAAAAAGTATTATAAAAGCTTAAGAAACATAACCTATATATTCAAACAGAGAAATATGTGTTCTATAGAAAAAAAGTTAAATTCTTAGAGTATCTAATATCCCGAGACAGAATAGTAGTTAATTTAAATAAAACTAAAGACGTTTTATTATGGCCTATACTAAAGAATATAAAAGAAGTTTATTTTTTTCTTAGATTCACAGGCTTTTACTGATAATTTATTAAGAACTATTTAAAAATCACAATACCCTTAACGGAATTACTTAAAAAGGACCGATAATTTAAGTAGGAAGCTAAAGAAGATAAAGCTTTTATAAATCTAAAAAGAATATTCTAGGAACTACTAATATTAAAGATATTTAATTTATAACTTTAAATAGAGATACATGCGGATACATTAGACAGAGCTATAAAAACTATTCTATTATAAGTATAAAATAATAAACGTAAATATCTAGTAGACTTTCTATCTCATAAACTTATAACTACTAAGTTAAATTATAATATTTATAATAAGAAGTTATTAGTAATAGTTTAAGTATTTAAAAAATAGAAATATTACTTAGAAGGAGCTAAGTATCAGATTGTTGTATATTCAAATTATAAGAATCTAATAGCATTTATAATAATAAAGAAGTTAAATTAATAATAGATTAGATAATAGGAATTACTATTAACTTTTAATTTCTAAATACTTTATAAATTAGGAAAAGAAAACACTACGGCTGACACACTTAGTTAATAAGTAGACTATATAAGAAATATACTAAAAATATATAATATAATACTTAAGTAAAGATAAGACGGATTTCTAGGAAGCTTATAAATAGATATTAAATTAATAGTTATTATCAAAAACACTTAGGAAAAATAAATAAAGGAATTTAATAATAAATAACTACTTTAGAATTTGGACTAAGAAATAATTTATGTACTAAATAAATTATAGATAGAGCTAATCAAAAACCAACATTTAGCTAAGATATATAGATATTAAGAAGTTAAGAAGACTATAGAACAGATTAACAAACACTTCTAGATTCCAGGAATTTAGAGTAAGGTCAGGAAAATTCTTTTAGAATACATTAATTATAAAAAGAATAAAGTATTAAGATATAAAGAATATGGACTTATGTAATCTATACCTTTACTAAACCTATTATAGGAATTAGTTATAATAGATTTTATCACGGGAATACTAATAATTATAACCTAAAGAGATTAATAGTATAACATGATACTAGTTATTATTAATAAATTAATAAAGTATACTTACTTTAAACCAACCTATACGGAAATTAAAGCAGATAAACTAGTAATATTGCTAATTAAAATTTTAATCGCATAATATAGAATGCCATGAGAATTTATTACAGATAGAAATAAGTTATTTACGTTAATATTCTAAAAAACGTTTATAAAATAGCTAGGAGCTGAATATTATTTCTTAATAGCATTTTACCTATAAACGGATGGACAGATAGAATGGATAAACTAAACATTAGAATAATACTTATAGATATATGTTAATGAACTATAAGATAATTAGATTAACTTACTACTAATAGCTAAGTTTGTATATAACTCTGTAAAGTCATTAACAACGGGAAAATCACTATTCTATGCGAACTATGGTTATGAGCCTACGGCTTATTAAGAACCACAGAAACTAGATAAAGTATTAGAATTTATAAGAAGGAAGGTTAAGGACCTGTAACTACTTTATAAAGATATCACACAGAAAATCACCTATAAAGGTAATCTTAGCAAATAAATTAAGGATAAATCTAAGGTTAAGGGACTAACCTTTAAGGAGGGGGATAAGGTTTTCTTAAAAAAGAAAAATTTAGAAATAAAACAACTATCACAAAAACTGGATCACGTTAAGTTGGGACCATTTAAGGTTAAACAACAAACAGGACCTGTAAATTACGAACTATAATTACCCAAAGACATAAGGATTCACCTAGTTTTCTATATCTCCAAACTAGAACTAGCACCACGGGATGCTAAACTATAGACAAAACTTAAACTCAAGGAAGACACTACTGAGTATGAAGTTTAATAGATTTTGGACTACCAACGGTTTAGGCGTTAGTGGAAATATTTGGTTAGATAGAAAGATTACAGACCTGAGGATGACACCTGGGAGCTAATTAGGAACCTAAAGAACAGTTCAGAGCTGATTAACCAGTATTACCAGAAGGAGCGGTAAAGGCTTGCTCCAGGACTGGGTCCAAGGCGTAGGGAGAATGCAGAACGTTCTATTTAAAACTAGAGAAGGAAGCGACATCAGACACTGTAGGTTATAGTGTGCTAGATTGACTCTGACGGATTTGCTCCTCCTTTATCGCGTGAACTTCATTAACTGAGGTAAGCTCACAATGAAACATCTCCTTCTTCTAACAATCTGTTTGGGCTAGTTCGCGACGGATCTAATGCTCACGAGCTCTCAACTCTTCCTCACAACGACGATGATTAAGGAGATCATTCTGGGTTTTTTCTAGTTGACGGCGAAGGCGCTCCTTATCACGGTCCAACCGGTTCCACTTAGGCTAGGTTATAACTAGGTCATACTTCGCATTGCGGTCAATACACTCGGAGCAACGCCTAGAGAAGAGATGGACTAAACAGCAGCGACTGTTGTCGCGGCAGCGAGAACAGGGCGACGGCATGTGACGGGGTTCGTTATAGATCCGAGAAGCTAAACGGCGAGCACGTATTAGAGATGACTCAGAACGTGTTATCGTTAAGGAGCTAGGCAGGAAAGAAAGGGAGCTGAGGGTCTTACAGTTTGGAACACTGAGCAAAAGACCTGCTGCCTTTATACTGCTTATAGAAAGGAGAAACTATCTTCCGGAACGAAGACTTAGAAGAGGGGGATAGTGTTATGGACGGTAATAGTAAGGCAGCTGCACCCAAAGAGCTGAAGGAATTGGCCACGACAGCCAATAAAGCTCTAGAATGGAAACGTATGTTCAAGCTGGAAAGGAAGAATTGCAAGCAGGCACAGGACGCACTAGCACAGGCCAAGATATGAGCTAAGAAGCGAGGACAGAAATACAGAACCATGCCACAGGATTGGGAGCAGTCGCGCACGTGACCAAGGGAGGCTTGGCAGATAAGTGCTGATAAGAAAGATGATGCCAGGACTAGACTCATCTTCATTATCTTCTCTAGCAGTATCCAACATGCTGCCGGCAGGTATACAATGTACACACAAAGGGTTTCCTATAAATATGAGACATAAAACGGCTCAGAGATATTTATGATTCTTTATAGTTACTCTAAAATCAAGATCTTCTCTCTAAGTTGAGACTTGAACTTAAGTAAATTAGTTTAATAACTATTTTATTAAATCTATTATACACTCTCTCCCTACCTTGTGATAAAGTATAAACTCTATTCTATTAAACCTAAAACTATCTATTCTAGATATAGAAAGAACTAAAAACTTATTAAGTAATTAGTTAGGGTAGAGTTACTAATGTAAAATATACTATTAAATTAAAGCAACTCATAACATATAGTTTTTAAAAAAAATTATAAAAAAAAAAAAGTAGCTAATATTTATAATAGTTATTTTATTATAAAAATTAAATATTAGTATTTTGTAAAATAGTTAACTATAACTATAATATTAGTATAGTTTTTAAATTCTAGAAAGGAAAAAAAAAAAAATATAAAAAAAAATTAGAATTGATAATAAAGTAAGTGTTATAGTTTAATTATTAAGTTTAATTCTAGTAATTAAGGGCTTACTAGTGAAGAATTTACTAAAAAACTCTTTCTATAGCTTTTATATATTTATGGTTATTATATATAGTAAATATATATAGCCTTCATTACTAATATTATAAAAATAAAGTATATAGGTTTTTTTAACATAATGAGTATATATATAATCCGTGTTAAAGCTTTAGTAATTACGTAAAATTATATAATAACTTACTAGCATAATATTCTAATAATATAAAGATATAATAAAGTAATAGTTTAACTAATTTATTATATAACAAATTCCAGAGAGTTGCTCTAAAATAAGAAGATAAGTATAAAAAAAAACTATTTAAAAGCTAAAGAGAATGCCCTTTATATAGTAAATTCTCTATTTATAATTTATTATCTAATAAACCCTAATAAGTGTATTAAGCTTTTATTAATACTTATTATATTTATTTATTATATAACTATATACGTGAGATGTCACGTGTCTTTTTTACTATTAGTTTTATTAATTATCTTAATAATATTAGCTAGAAGCCTTGTCTTTTCTTTGCGTTTTTAGAATATCTACTTTACTTTTTATCTAGTATTAAGTTCCTATATATATTTTTTTACTAATATCTAGTAATCTTCTCTTAGTTAGTTTATTACCTCTTAATTATAATTATTACCTATAATAAACTTTTACTTATTACTAACTGTAATACTTACTTTTTTTTAAATTTTTAACTTAAAAGTTCTTTTTACTCTAGACTTTAAGTATAAGAAAAGTTTATTCTTTTAAAAATATTATAAATATTTCTAGAACTTCTTTTTCTTTTTACCTCTAATAATACCTAAAGTTAAGTCTTTAACTATTTATAATTATTGTTTTATAAAATTAATTTAGAATCGTAATTATTTTATGCTAACTTTATGTGGTCTATATAAAAAAAAGATTTTTATTATCTCATAAATCTTTTATTTAACTATTATTTTAAATATATTTTCTAGAACTATAAATATAATTTAATAGTTTTTTAGTAGTAGTTTAATAAGTCTCTAACTAAGTATTAGCGTCTTTATAATTAGCTAGAAATAATTAAGAATACTATTTTTACTACTAAAGCTTATAAACAACAGCTTTAGAAGTAGCTTACTTTAGTTAATAATTATAAATATAAACTATTTACCCGTAAGCTTACCTTGATTATTATGATACGTAATCTAAAAAAAAAAAAAAAAAAGATTTTTAAATTATTATAATTTGAAATATTCTTATCTGCTGTTTTTGCTAATTCTTTTTTAAATATTTTTTTTAACTAAAAGGCCGTGTAGGCTTCCCTTTGAATTCTAGTATTACTAAATTCTCTAAATAGTACTAATTAATTATCCTAGAATATTACTTTAAGTTTTTAATAAATTTCTAGGTATTTTCCTCTAGTCTATAGTTTTTTTATTTAACTAGATATTTTTACTAATATCTAAATTATTATAGCCTTTAGATTTCTTTAACTTTATACTCTAATTAGTATTACTTTATGTTTATATCTATTACTATTAGTACATCCAGTAGTACTAACTTAAGTAATAATATATAAACTATTAAATAAATTCTTATATTCTGTAGTAGTCTTAGTTTATAGTTAACTAATTTACTAACTTTATTAATTTTAAATAGTCTAATTTAAACGTAATCTAGTTTTTTACTTAGTTATTTAGTTTTTAAATTTTTGCGTAGCAGGAAAACTTTATCTTTTTTCTTAAAAATTAATTTTTTAACTCTTAACTTATTAGCACTCTCTATAATTTGTAAGTTCTTTATAATAATAATTTTACTAAGATTATTATATAAGTCTTATAGCTATTTAGCTTTATCTTAAATCTAAAGTAATTTATATTTTAAAATTACGTAGTTTTCTATAAGCTAACAGCTTATATCCGTAATTAATATAAAATAGTAATATATTAGTTATAGATAACCTTATATTATTATAAATAAATTATATTAAAAATAACAACTTAACCTAATTCTCTTAAGAGTAGTTAATATATATTTTTAAATATTATTCTAAAGTTTAATTAGTATACTTTATTTACCTATCTATTTAAAAATAAAAGCTTATTAAAAGCTTATTTTTTTAACTCTAACCTAGCTAATAAGGTTTTTTAGAAGTGCAATATAAATAATTTATCTTAATTAATAATAAACTTTTTAAATAATTTATATCTTAAGACTATTATCTTTAGAATATTATATGCTAGTTCTTTAGCTAATAAATCCATAACAATTAAATTAAAATATATATACTTAGTTAGTTTATTTATGATAATAAGTATTATATTATATTCCCTATCTATTCCTAGTTCCTTAGATAATAGTAATTCTATAATAAAGTCCATTAAAACTAACTGCTATTCTTATTTTAGTATTTTTAGTAATTATAAAAGTCTATAAGGCTTATATTATGCTGGTTTGTTCTTTTTATGTTTTAAATAAGTTTTAATTACTTCCTTTACTTTTCATTTTAACTCTTTAATATAGAAATTCTTAGAGATTTGCTTTATAGTCTTTTTTACTCCTTAATATCCGTATATAATAGCTTCGTGATTTTTTTTAATTAATTCTTTATATAGTATTTCTAGTACATAGATAAGTCTATTTATATATGTAAGTTTTAATTCTGGTTTCTAAAAATTTTATTACTTAAAATTCTAAATTCTTATTATCTAGTAATTCTTAACTCTTATAACTATTATAATCTTAAGTTAATTATAACTTATAAATCTATCTAATCCTATTAATAATACCGCGCTTGGTATTAATTTGTGTTATTTTATATAGTTTAGTTATTAGCTAAATACATATACTACTCCGTTTTCTAATTCTTTTTAATAGAATATTTTAAAATTATAAATAGCTAGTATTTTTAACTAGTATATCTATCTTTAGTTTAGCTATTTTATAGTGGTAAAGCTTATTAAGTTCTTATAGACTAAAAAAACTTCTACTTAATACTTAGCTTTTTTAAGGTAAATTCGCTATTTCTTAAACGCTATTATTATTATTAATAGCTTTTTATTATAAACATCATAATTTAACTCAGCTCCTATAAGTTTCTTTAATAAATAGTTTATAGAATAAAGATGTTTATTACTATATTATTAACTATAGACTACTCCTATTATATAATTAAGTACATTTATTTCTAATATAATAGATAATTTTAAGTTAAATAATTTTAATATTAGTATCTAAGTAAACTTATCTTTAAGTTTTTTAAATACTTACTATTATTCTTATCTTTAACTAAATTCATTATCTTTCTTAGTTAACTCCGTTAAAGGTGTCGTAATTTTTAAATATTCTTTTATAAACTTTCTATAGAAATTTATAAAACCTAAGAAGGACTATATTTTCTTAACTGTTATTAGTATTAGCTAGTTATATATCTCTATTAATTTCTTTAAATCCACCGAGATTCCTTCTCTTAAAATAATAAATCCTAGAAACTTTATTTTTGTGACGTGGAATTTACATTTTTCCGGCTAAATAAGAAAATTATATGCTTAGAGCTTTTTTAAGACTTTCTTTATATATATTTTATACTCTTTAAGTATTCTATTTATATACATTAGCATGTTATCCAGGTACGCTATTATAAATATATTTAAGTATTTATAAAGTATATAATTAATAACTGCCTAGAAAGTTACCGGCGTGTTTATTAATCTAAATAGTATAATATAATACTTAAAAAGTCCGTATCTTATTCTAAATACTGTTAATTATTTAAATTTCTTTTTAATTCTAATTTTATAGTATTTCTTATAGATATTAAATAAACTAAATTATTAAGCTCTTTAAAGTCTGTCTATTAACTCTTAAATTAATAGTAATAGATATTAATTCTTTATTATAGTTTAATTTAGTTATTTAAAATCTATACATAATTATAGCTTCTTATTTTTCTTGGGTATAAATAATATTAATAAAGCTATTAGGCTTTTACTTAGTTATATATATCCCTTCTTAAGATTCTTTTTAATATACTATTTTAATTTTTTCTGTTATATTCTTAATAGAGGATATATTAGTTCTAGTTTAAGCTTTTCCTTATTCTTAACTAGTATCTTATAGTTTTAAGGTTAATACTTTAGAAGTGTATTCTCCTTTTTCTTACTAAATAAATATATAAATTTCTTATATTTTTGTAGTATTTAGGCTTCTATAGTGTCTAAGGCTTTTTAAATTTATATTACTCTAATATTTTATAGTTATTACTATTATAATTATCGTATAGCCTTATACGAGATTCTTTTTATTCTAGAGTATTATCTTATTATATTTAGTTTTCACATTCATACTACTTTCCTTACTAGATTATACTATTAAATAGTTTTTTATTATTAATTTATTATTAGATTATATAATGAGAGTTAATTCTATTCTAGAATTATATTAAGCTCTTTTATATATTTAAAATATTAATATAATAAATATCTTTATAGCCTGCTGCTTTTAGCTCTATTATTAAAATCTCTAAATTAATTAAGCTCTTTTTAAAGGTTACTATGCTATTATCTATTTATCTTACTCTTACTAAGTACGCCTTTTCTTAGTATAATACATTATTTTATTTAATCTATTAATTTAAAATAAATATTTTATCTGCTTTATTATTACTAGTGTTTTTAACAGTTTCTTATTTACTCTCACGCTAAAGTAAAAACATAGTTCTTATTATACTTATTATAATTTAAAAGTTCTAATAGTTATATTATTAGCTTAAGTTTCTTACCAGTAGCTATCTAGTTTTTTAACATAAAATTATATACGCTATATTTCTAATTCTTATTTTCTAAATTAAAGTACTCCTTTTTAACGTGTATAAGGCAGTAGTTATAATAGTATACTAAATATAAAAGTTTATAATACTCTTTTTTTACTTTGTCTTTGTATATTAAACATTTCTATTCTAAGAAATATTCTTTTTAAGAGAGTTTGTAGTGCTATATATTATTTTAATATTATTCTATCTTATATCTCTTTTTCCTATAGTATTTATATCCTAATATATATTTCTTTTAATACTGTTATTAGTATAGTTAGTTTTACTAGCTATTTTTATTTTCTATATTAACTATAGTATTTAGGGCTTCTAGAATTTGTCTATTAAGTCCCTATTTTTTTACTATTTTTTTACTATTTTTTTATATACTTTCTGTTCTTTTAGTTTCCCTATCTGAATTAGATATATTATCTATATATATATTTTTCTTATGTAGTTAACTAACTTATAGATTTAACATTCCTAATTTTTTAATTATTAAAAGATATTAGTATTTTAATTTATATAGTAAGTAAAGGTATTATTACTATATTATATTTATTATCCTTACTCTCTAGCTTAGTTTCTTATTTTTAAGTTAATTCTTTTTTTTAATTCCTAGGTTTATATAATTTCCCTTATTAGATTTTTATAAAAAACTAAAACACTATTTTTCCTGTAAGATTATTATACTATAAAAATATTATTTACTCTAACTAGTTCTTTAAACTATAAAACTTTTCTCCTAGTATGATTTTCTAATGCTTGGTTTTATAATTTCTGTTTAAATATTAGTTTAATTTATAAATTTAACATGCATCTCTATCTAGCTACTACTAGATAGTTATTATTATAATTCTAAAAGCTTTATATATTAAAGGTTAAATTTCCTTTAATAGCTATTATTCCTTATTAATTTTCTATAATATAAGGGATTGTGTTTCTAAACTTACTATCTAGTACTACTCTTTTACTACTTTTTATAATACTTTTTTTAACTATTATTAATTGCTTATAAGTTTATGCTTTATCTCGTAATGCTATTTCTTATAATTTCTTTTATAATATTTATTAGATTTATACATTTAACACTAATTATTATTAAGTCTTTTATTAATGATCTTAACTAATAAGGTTTCTGCTTACTATAAATCTTATTTTATAAGCTTAAGTTTTATTCTTACTATTATAATTCTTAATTTCTTATCTAGGTATTTCATTATAAAGTGTTTAATGTTATTATATTTTAGATATACTTTCTTATTAAGTCGCTTATAGTATTTTTAAGTCATAAGCTATTTTTTTAGTTCTTTTTATAATTTAAGTTTCTTTATCTAGACTTTATTAATATCTATTTTATTATATATCTAACTTTATTATATTGATGCTTTTTTCTTTTTTATAGTTATTACTTAACTCTTTTTATGTTTTAATTTGTGTTTATACTGCCGGTTATTAATATGTATAATAGATTCTATAAAGGTATAAAGATTATCTAATTAATCTCTTTTAGCTAGCTTATTCTTAACTTAATTCTTAAATTTAGTGTAGTAAGCCGCCATTAATAGTATATTATCTTAGTTAATTTATAACTATAATTAGCGAAATTCTATAGTGTATACTAAAACCAATTTTATCTATTTAAGGTTTTATATTTTTTATTTTATAGTCCGTTCTTTATTAATTTCCTTAAAGACTATAGTTATCTGAGTTTTAAAATTATTATAACTCCGAAAAACTACTTTTATCTTGTTAGTTATATTAATTTCTTTAGTTTCCTTATCTATATAATTTTTAGTTAAAGGCTTAAACTAATTTATAGCTCTATCTTTTATATTTATACCAGCTATAAGGATTCTGTCCTAATCTTTAGAAAAAATGTTTTTATTAAACTAGGTATATATTTCTATTCCTGTTAAGAAGCCTTTAAGGTATTCTTATATTCTATTAAATCTTTTTAATAGTTATATCTTAGTACTAGATATATAAACTCTTATATTAACCTAGTTTTTTAATTTTATAATTACTTATTATAGCTTTATAATCTGTGATTGTTGTTACTATATAATTTAAGCTATAGATAATACTAGTATTAAGGCTAAACTACTTAGTTCTATTATTATTATATACTATTCACGTAACCCGTGAGTACTTATAGTGTTATAATTTAATTATTTAGTCTAATTCTAGTAGTTAAAAGCATACTAGTAAAGAATTTACTAGAGAACTCTTTTTATAGCTTTTATATATCTAAAGTTATTATATATAATCAATATACATAGCCTTCACTACTAATATTATAAAAATATAGTATATAAATTTCTTTAACATAGTAAGTATGTGTATGACTTGTGTTAGAGTTTTAATAATTATATAAAATTATATAATAACTTACTAACATAATATTCTAATAATATAAAAATATAATAAGGTAATAGTTTAACTAAATTATTACATAACGAATTCTAGAGTGTCGCTTTGAAATAAGAAGATAAGTATAAAAAAAAACTATCTAAAAAGTAAAGAAAACGCCTTTTATATAGTAAATTCTTTATTTATAATTTACTATCTAATAAACCCTAATAAGTGTGCTAAGCTTTTATTAATACTTATTATACTTATTTATTATATAACTATACGCGTGAGATATCACGTATTTTCTTTATTATTAACTTTATTAATTACCTTAATAATATTAGCTAAAAGTCTTTTTTTTATTTAGTCTTTTAAAGTATCTACTCTGCCTTTTACCTAGTGTTAAGTTTTTATACGTGTTTTTTTACTAATAGCTAGTAATCCTCTCTTAATTAGTTTATTATTTTTAACTGTAATTATTACCTATAATAAATCCTTACTTATTACCAACTGTAATAGTAAGTTAATTTTTATATATATTATAAAATTAAGTTAATTATAATTAAAAATTAATTAAAATAATATACTATAGTAACTACTTATTATACTAAACTTAAAAATTAAGTTAAAACTAATAAAGTATAATAAACTAAATAATTTTTAAAAACTAATTAAAATGGGAATAAAAAATAATAGTTACTAGTATAAAAAAATTTAAAAAAATTATAATAATAACTATTAAGAAAAGAAAATACTAATATAAGAAAATAAAGTATATAATAAAATATATATTAATAAAGTTTATATTAAAAAAAACTCTAGCTAAAAAACTTAAAAAGTAGCTTATAACTTAGGAATATAAAAAGTAACTAAAAAAAAGTATATTTTAAATATAAAAATATTAGTTTTTATACAAAAATTTATTTAAGTAAAAAAAAATAGTTATAGTAAAAACTAAAACTAATAAATAAAACTTACAAAAGTAAATAAAAATACTAACTTATAAAACTATTAATATTAAATTTAATAGTAATTATTAAATTTATAGAAATAATAGTTACTATAACGTATTCTATAAGTGAGCGCTCTAGATAAGTGAGTGCTCCACTTTAAAACTCACTAAAAAATCAAGAATTCACACCTTAATATCTCAATAACCACTTAATAATAAATTCTAGAAATTTAATAGGAGATTAATATAGCATTAAAATAGAGGTTATTAAATTTTGAAGAGCTAGCAATTAATAATTATTAAGATAGTAGTATTTTGGCCCTCAAATTCACATTTTCTTAAATATCTTGAATATCTTAATAACCATTAATTGCTAGCTCTTAAAAATTTATTAGCTTCTATTTTACGGCTATACCAATCTCCTGTTAAATTTCTAGAATTTATTATTAAGTAGTTATTAAGATATTAAGGTGTGAATTCTTAATTTTTTAGTGAGTTTTAAAGTGCAGCACTCACTTATCCGGAGCGCTCACTTATAAAATACGTTATATAAAATTATATAAAATAATGTTAAAAACTCAAAATTATACTTACTAAAAAATTAGAAATTAAATAATGCTATAAGTAGCTATAAAATAATAGTATAAAATAGTAATTATTAAATAACAAAACTTATTTATTAAAAAAATAAAGTAAGAAAAAAAGTTATATAATAAAATAAAACTAAATATTAAACTTTTAAAATCTAAATTTTTGCAATTATAGTGACTACTATTTATTAATAATTAAATAAAAATACATATTAAATTTTTAAAGTAAGTAAATATATAAAATAAAATTTTGAATTAAAATACTAAAAAATAGTACTTCGAAAAAATTTATATAAACAAAATATAGTTAAAAAAAGTAATAAAACTTTAATATAATAATGTTTTAAAAAATTTTTTAATATATTTTATAAGTAAGTAAGTTACGTAAGCAAGTTAGTTACTTTAAACCTTACTAAAAAATTAAGAATTTATACTTAAATATCTTAATAACTACTTAATAACAAATTCTAGAAATTTAATAAGTAATCAATAGTACTTCAAAATACAACTTGTTAAATTTTTAGAAGCTTATAATTAATAGTTATTAAAATAGTACTATTTTAGCTTCTTAATTTACTTTTTCTTAAATATCTTAATAGCTATTAATTATAAGCTATTAAAAATTTAATGGTTTTTATTTTAAAGTACTTTTAATTACTTATTAAATTTCTAGAATTTATTATTAAGTAGTTATTAAGATATTTAAGTATAAATTCTTAAATATTTAGTAAGTTTTAAATTAATTTACCTATCTATATAACTTACCTACTTATAAAATACATTATAGTTTTTAATAAAAAGTTTTTAGAAAAGATTATATAAAAATAAAAAATAACATACTTTAGTTTAATAAAAATAAGAAATTATATTAAATAATATAAATAATAAATATAATTAAATTGAAATACTTTCTCTTACTATATAAATTCAAAATTCAAATATTATAAATATTAAATTTATAAGCTAATAAATTATATTGAAAAATATATTTATAGAAAAACATTTAATTAAAATTAAAAAATAAAAATAAAAAGTATTTAAAAAAGTAGTTAAGTAATAAAAACCTACTAACTTTAACTTAAAGTTATAAAAAAGAGTAAAAATAGTTAAAAAATAATAATAAAACTAGTAAAATTAATAGTATTATAAACTATACTAAAACAAGTATATACTTAAATATAAATACTATAAAAAAAAGAAATTTATTAAAAAATAAAATAAAAGTAACTTAAATTATTTAAAAAAAATTTATAAAAATTATTACTTAAAATAATCTTTTTCTTTACATAAAAATAATGTAAGAAAAGAAACTAAAAAATACCTTATATTATATATTACTTTAATAAATACTTTATATATATAAAAAAAATACATTATGTTAAAAGGTAGTAAAGTATAAATAAGGTTAATAACTATGATAATAGTATATATTATAAAGTTCATTATAAAACGTAGCTTATAAAGCTATATATAAAAGTTATAAATAAAATATATATAAAGTTCTAAAAGTAAAGAAGCTTATATAGCTTATATAACTTATATAGAAACTTTATATAGTATTTAATTTAAATAAGCTTAGAAATAATAGTTTTTATAAAAATATATTATAATAGTACTTTTTTTTTATAGTTATAGTTTCTAGAGTTACTTTAGAAATTAGGCTTTTTAAAATACTACTAATAAAATACTTAAATTATGTTTATAGTATTTTTTATTTAACTTGCTATATTTAGTCTATTTAACTATATATGTTAATTATAAAGTACTATTACAGCTATAATAGTTTTAGTAAAAGTTAATAATTTTTTTAATAAACTATTTTTATTTACTGTTAATTTTTATTAGCAAAAAGAGCAGTATTTACTAGTAAAATAATAAATTAGTTATAGTAAAATAAAATAAACTAATATAAAACACGTTAAAAAGGTAAAGTTTATTTAATAATTTAAAATAGTAAACATATAATAATATAACCTTTATAACTTAAAATAGGCCTAAATTCTTTTAATCTAGTTTCTTTATAAAGTATAAAGTTTTAATATTCTAGGCATTTAGTTATATAGAATCTTCTATATATAATAAATAAATAAAGTAGTAGTGTATATTTACCTAGTCTTTATAATAAGTTTATATAGTTAATAATTTAGTATATAAATAGTTTATAATTTTCTGTATTTTAGTAATAAGCTTTTTAAATTTTTAGTTTTATATAAAGTAAGTAATAGCTAATAGTTTAAATCTAACTTTTAAATAAAAACCGTAATTTACAAAGAATAGAGAAATAGTAGTATTTTTTAAGTAAAGAGAGTTTAAAATAAACTTAGCTAACAGTAATTATTTAAACTAGTTATTTTATAAATAGCTAATATATAACTATAAGTATTACTTAAAAATTATATTAGTTTATTTTAACTAGCTATTAATTTTAAAATAATACATAATTAATAGTAGAATTACAATTTTTAGCTAGTAGTTTAGGTACTTTTAGAATTTAAAAATAAACTAAAATCTATAGTTAGAAAAAATAGTATTTAGTAAACTATTATAACAGTATGTTGTTATACGTGTTATGCTATATATATAGTTAACTAGTTAACTATTTAGTTATCTAACTATCTAGCTAGCTAGCTTGTGTTAGTGATTAGCCTCTATATTATCTACTTTCCCTATATAAGATTCTTTTTTTTAATAATTCCTCTTATAACCACTTAAGTTCTATATATAGTAACTAATTGAACTTTGTTATGAATTCAGATATTACTACTTATAGCCTTTTATAATAACTATAAAGCTTTTATACATATATTAAACATAAATAAATAGTATTTTTAATATTATAGTATATTTAAAAAAGAATTAAATACTTTATTTTTATTAAATAGTAAATTATAGTTATTATAGTATTATAATAACTACTTAGTAGTAAGTAAATAATAAAGTCTATAAACACGTTTTTTTAAGTATAATTAAAAATAAATAGTAGTTTTAAAACTTTTTAGTAGTCTTCTCTTAATAAGATAATATAATAACAGGTATAGTAATTTTAAAGCTAGTGAGTAATAAAGTTATATATATAAGACTAATAATACTTATAAAATAATAGTTTATATATTTTATTATAGTTTATATAACGTTATATTATTAATATCTATTTATTTTAGTATACTTAGCTAGTATTAAGTATTTATTCTTATAATTTCTATTTTATAAATTAGTTAGTATAAAGTTAATTATAAAATTAGTATAATAACTTTTTTAAAATAAAATCTAGATTTTTAGTAATACTGGGTTTTTAGTCCACTTAAATTTTAAAATAATAGTAAATCTAATAGTAATAATAATAAAAATAGAAATAAAAATAAATTTAATAAATAGTAATAGTTTAGTAGCATATTATTAAAGCTAATTATAAATTATAATAAGAATTCTATAAATAGAAGTGTCTAATAAATTAAAAAAGTAGATTAATTTTTTTTATAGTTAATTATAGTAGATAGAGTAGTAGTTAAAAATAATTCTAAGTTTTCTTATTTTAAAATAATTTAGTTTTAATAATAGAGCCTTTTATTTCTTTTCTATAGTAAATTAATTAATTTTCTAGTTAAAGAGTCTAACTTTACACTTTACTTTCTAAAATAGTATATAATCTTAAAGTTAAAACAGAATAAAAATTTAGACTAGTAAGTTTAGTAATAATTTAGTAACTTTATTATTATAAAGTACTTTAAATTATAGTAGTGTGTAATTACTATAATTAGTAAAGCATATTTCTTAAGTTCTAGCTATTATTTTTTAAAACAATAAATAATTACTAGTATTTTCTTATCATAGATTTTATAATTACATTTTATTATTAAGTGTTTTTTAAAAAAGAATATAACAAGTTATAAAATACTATTATTTTTATATTATAATAGTATTCCTATAGAGATATAGTTAAAAGTGTTTGTTTTAATAATACCTATTTTTTTTAATTAAATAACACTAAAATAAGCACTATAGTAAATACTATTTTTAGTTTTTAAAAAGCTTTTCTATAACTATTGTTTTAGTTAAATTATATATTCTTTCATATTAAGTAGACTAGTAAAAAAGTAATATAAAAAAATTTATATAAAATAGTAGTAAAAGTTTATAAAGTTAATAAATATCTATATATTTATAATAAAAGTTAGTATTGCTTAGTTAGCTATTATTTTAATTTTTTTAAGTTTATATAAATACAATTACAGCCTATAATTAAGTCTAGAAATTAGGTTTTAGTTATAAAAAATTTATACTTTTCTACTTTTACATGTAGGCCTACTTTTTGTAATTTTTTTAATATTAAATTAAACTATTCTTATATTTAGTATAAGTACAGCTATAAACTAGACTATTATTTATATAAATATTATAAAAATAATGTAGGTATTTCTATAAATATAATTTATATACTAGTAAAAAGTTAAAAAAACACTTATTAACTTAAACAGCATTATTAGTATTTTATATAAACTAAAATAAGTTTTAAATATAGTAAACTACTTTTAATTAGTTTTAATATAAAGATTATTAAAAGCCTATAAAATATTAACTTTAAAAAAGTATTAAATTTTTTTTAAGTTATTTAAAAATTTTTTAGTTAGTAGTAAAAAGTAATAGTTTTTTACTATAATTTTATTTAATATATAGTAGTTAATACAAAATTAACGTTTTTCATTTACTTTTTTTATAAATAAAACTAGAGATATAATTAAAAGTCTGTTAAAACAAATTTTAAAAATTTTAATTAAACTATTTATAAAATACTTATAGTTTTATATAAAATATTAGGTATAAATAGCTAAAACAAAATAGAGTTTTTTCTTTTATTAACTAAATATTATAGTAAGTTTTTAGCTTCTTTTAACAAAACAAACTAACAAAACTAGAATAGAAATTTCTAGATATTAGTTAAAAGCTTTTTTTATAAATTTATACTTTTAGTTATAATAAGAGCTTACTTAATATTTTTTATAAAAATAATAAATAAGTAGAAGCTATTACAACAGGTGTATATAATATAGACATTTAAAAATATAAAATAAATATCTAGTTTCTTACCGTTCTTTTAGTTATAATAAAATGTAGAAATTAATTTCTATAAAATAAAAGTAACTTTATAAATTTAAGCTAAAATAAATAGAATTTTATAATAGTTACAGTATAATAAGCTATTAAATATAAAAATATTTATAGTTTAGTTAATTTAAGAGTTATAGTATTATAGCTAGTATACATTTAGTATAATAGAGTACAACTTAAAAGTAGTTATAAACAAATAAATTATTTTAGTATACTTATTAATATAGAGTTTTATAATAATATATAAAGTCATAAATTTACTACAAAACTTAGTTTTATTTATAATATTAAAATAGAATACTCTTTTTAGCTATTTTAGCTAAAAACTTATAAAAATAACCTAATTTTAGTTAACAAAGTTTTCTTTAACTTTATTATTAATAAGGTTATAAGTAATAGTAGTTCAGCTAGTCAGCTATATTAAATATTTAATAGTAATAAAAATTAGTTTAATAAATAGTATAAAAATACAGGACTAGAAATTAAGCTTTTTTAAATTAATATTTTATAAATAGCAATAGTAGAAATCTTAGAGAAATATAGTTTTAAAACTAGAATATAATTTAGTAATAACTCAAGGTTTTTACTAAACTACATAGTAAAAAATATAGTAAAATATAAAAGTAAATAAAAATGTAAATAGAAAACAGAAATACTAAACTAAATAGTATATAAATAAAAATATATTAAAACTAGTAAGTATTAGAATAAAAGTAGTAGATAATAACATTACTTTTTAAGCTATAATAATAGTATTTATAATATTTCTTATAACTTTAGCTTAAAAAGTTTAATTAATAGTAGTAGCTTAAATTTATAAATTTAGCAATAAAGATAATAGAAATAGCTATTAGTAAAAAAGTAATATACTTCTAAGTTATAGGCTAAAAATTATAAGTTTTATAGCTACTTATAAAAACAACTAAATTATAATAATAATAGTAGTTTTTAAAGTTTTATAAGTCATAAACTAGTAAATAGTATTAATAGTTTAGTAGTAAATTATAAAGTAGTATGTTTTATAATTTCTTAGAAATAGCATTCTTTAAAAAAGTTAGTAGAAAGTCTTTAAATAAACTAGATTTAAAAACTAACTATTAAAATTTTGCTAAAAAAAACACTAAATTTCAAGTTTTTTTAGTAAAGTTTAAATAAATTTTATTAAGTATTACAAGCTGAATTTAAGTTTTTATAAGCTTATTTTAAATTTTCTAGTATTACAAAAGAGTTTAGTAAATAATAAATATTATTAATAATATATAAAAGACCTTATATAGCATACTTTTCAGTTCTTTATTTATATAAACTATACAAAATTTAGTAGAAAGAAAGTACTCTTAATATATAATTATTTTTATATAAATTTATACTATAAAGTGTTTAAAGTTATTTTAGGTACTATTAAAATTATTAGAGTTAAATAAGTACTTAGAAAAGGTACAAGATAAAAACAAAAAAAATAGTTTTAAATAGTTTAGTTTTAATTAGAATAATAGTAGAAATAGAAATAGAAATAAAAGTAAAAATAGTAAAAGTAATAAGTATTAGGCTTTTAAATAATAGTTATATACATAAATTTATAATTTACTTTTAAACTTTTTATAACTTCTTTTTTGTTATTATAAACTTTTTTAAGTATTATAACTTACTTTTAAAATTTTACTATTTTTACTATAATAATAGTAAGTTACTATAATTAGCTTTTATAAATACTATAAAAGACTATAATATAGTCTAGCTATTTTTATAGCTATTTTTATATAAACCATAGGATATTGTTTTTATTTTATAAAACTAATAAGAGTTATAAATCTAATACATAAAAAAAGAAAACCATATAATATTAAAAAGTCATAAACTATTAATAAAGTTAGCAACTATAATAATAGTATATAGTATAAAGTAAATTATAAAACGTAGTTTATAAAACTATATATAAAAGCTATAAATAAAATAGATATAAAGTTCTAAAAGTAAAAAAGCCTGTATAGTTTATATAAAGACTTTATATAGTACTTAATTTAAATAAGCTTAAAAGTAATAGTTTCTACACAAATATATTATAACACTGTAATATAAAAAAGTTAAAATTATAAGTATATAATATAAAAATTGTTATTAAAAAACTAATAGGTTATTAGTAAACTTATACTAGTAATATAGTTATTAAAGTTTTTAAATTATAAGAAATATAATAAAGAGTAAGTTTTTATTATAATAAAAAAAAAATTAAAAGTACTAGAAAATAATAAAGTATACAAAACATTTATTTTAAATTAATAAATTAAATTAAATAATATATAATACTAACTAAAAACATATTTAGTAAAAGTAAAATAAATAAATAATAATAGAGTAACTTTAAAAAAAAAGTTAATTAAATTAAAAACTAAAAGAAAAAAGTTAAAACTAGTAGAATAAAAAATATTTACCCTATTAATATTTTAAATATAAAAGGTTTTAATATAATTTTAAAATAATTTTTTTTATTATATAATTTAATAATATATTAGTAGTACAAAATTATATAAAAAGTTAAATAAAATTTAGTAAAAAAAGTAGTATAAATATTGAAACTAAAAGTATTAAAATAATACTTTAAAATTAAAGAATGTTATATAAAATAATATAATAGTTAGCATAGAAATAACTATAAGATATTAAAGTAATAAAAATTTAATACTAGAAAATTAAGAATATTACTAAACCTAAAATACTTAAAAAAAATATAAAGAATTTATAAGTTTATTTAAAAAAGGTATGTTACTAAAGTATTAGTTATAAAACTATAAAATACTACTTAAAAATAGTATTAAACTAAAACTAAAACTAATTTACTTATTATTTATAATGTAATAAAAAAATTAAAAAAATTATATATAACTAAGTAAAAACTAAATAGATTTGCTAATGTTATTTAAATTAAAAAAAAAGCTATAATAATATATAAACTTTAAAAAACTAAATAATATAATTAAAAATTATTACTTATTACTATTAATTTTAAAACTTATAAATAAATTTTAAAAAGTAAATTAATTTAACTTATTTAATATTTAAAAACAAACTATAAAATTTAAGTTAAAAAAGAATTTAAATAATTAATAGTATTTAAAATAAAATGTATAATTTTTAACTACTATATTAAACTATTTAAATTAATAAACATACTAGTAATAATTTATTTAGTTATTAATTGTATACTTTATAAATACTTAAATATATTTATAATTATATACCTTAATAAGTATAAAAAACATATTAAGAAAGTTTTAAAAATGCTTTAAAAATATAACTTTTTAATTTAACTAAAAAAATACAAGTTTTATATTATAAAAAAAGAAATTTCTAAAATATATAATTTTTTTTAAAAAAAATTAATAAATTTAAAAAAAGGTAATAAAAATAAGAAACTAGCTAATACTAATATTAATTAATTTTATATTTAAGTTTTAAAACCTTTAATAAAAAGTGCGTTTAAAAATATTTAAAAATTATAGTATTACTTATAATAGTTAAAAAAAAAAATTTCAATAAAAGCTAAAATAATACTAAGTATTTAAGAAATTTAAAAAAAAAAGTTTATTTAAATTCTAATACTAAAAATATTTAATTATGGTATTAAAGTAGTTTATAATTAAGAATATAAAAATTAAAGTTTTATTTTATAAAGTATTTATTAAAAAACTTACTAACATTAAATTAATTTATAATATATATAATAAAAAGTTTTTAATAGTTATAATAGTATTTAAAAAATAAAAACTATATTTTAAAAACATAAGTATTGAGTAATAGTTTATATAAACTATAAAAACATAATAAACTTTATAATAACTGAAAAACTTAACTAAAAATAAATATAATATGTAAAAACTTTAACTATTTATAATTTTAAAATTTTCTAAAAAAAAAAAATTAAAAAATAAAGTAGTTAATTTTTTTAGCTAGTATTAAAATTATATAAATAAATAAAAACTAATACTTAATATAGTATTATTATTAAAATTAAATACACTTTTAATATATAATTATTTAAAAATTATAAAAATTATAAAAATTATGAAAATTAAAAACTATTATATGAAAAGAATTATATAGGGTTTAAATAAAAGTAAAATATAAATAATAAGCTACTTCGAAAATAGCTAAAATATGTAAATAAACATATATATATACTAATATTTTTAGCGTATTTAATAAGTAAGTAGGCTAGACAAGTAAGTAGATTACCTTAAAATTTACTAAAAAATTAAGAATTTATACTTAAATATCTTACTAGCTACTTAATAATAAATTCTAAAAATATAAATTTAAGCTTTTTTTATGTATTACAGTATTTTTTAATGTTGCATAAATATTAGTAAAGTAGTCTTTAAAATATAGTAATTTAAAGACTAAACTTATATTATATTACTATATTTTAAAGACTACTTAAATAATTTTTATGTAATATTTAGAAATGCTGTAATATATAAAAGAAAGCGCAAGTTTCAATTTTTAGAATTTATTATTAAATAGCTATTAAGATATATAAGTGTAAATTCTAAATTTTTTAGTAAGTTTTTAAATAGTTTACTTACTTATCTAGCTTACTTACTTATTAAATATGTTATATATAAAACTAATTTAAAAAATGGCATAGTTATTATATATAAATAGTAAAAAAAAAAATTATAAAGTAAATTTCTAGAAACTACTATATTTAAAAATTAAAATATAAAAGAAATAAACAAATATAATATAAAATTTATAAACTTCTATAATTACTAAAAATAATAAAATAACTATTATTTAAAAAATTATAAAATAATAAAAAGTATAATAAAATACTAGTAATTGTAAATAAATTAATTAACTATATATACTTTTATTTTAATAATTACAAATTTATTAGTAAAAGAATTAGTATATAAAATACTAAAGTACTTAATTTTATAAAATATAATACTAAAGTAGTAAATTTTATAACATAAAATACTTAAAATAATTTATTTTTAATTAAAATAAATTATTTATATTATACTTTTAAAAAATTTATTAACTAAGTTAAAATTAAAAAAATAAGTTTTTAACTAGCTTTTACTTTTAAATAAATAGGTAAATAAAATATATTAATTAAATACTAAAATAGTAATTAATAATATATACTAATTATTTATACAAAAATTAAATTAAGTTATTACTTTTAACGAAAATTATATATAATGGTATAAAATTATTTGTAATTAATAAAATACTATTTTATATTAATTATAGTTATAAGCTAATAACATATTAAAAAATAACAAAAATTAAGTTTTAACAGTTTATTATAAAGCTAAGGAGTTATAAAACTTATTTAATAAACATAGTAAATAAAGTACTTTAAAAACTTTATACTTTATAAAATATATAAATAAGTTGAAAGTTAAGAAATTAACTTTTAAAAAAAGAAATAAAGTTTTCTTACTATGTAAAATCTAAAAACTAATAAATTAAATAAAAAACTAAATTACATTTAAATTAAGTTATTTAAAAGTATTAAAATTAAAAACCTAGTTAATTGTAAACTATAATTACTATAAAATATTAAAATTTACTTAGTTTTTAATATATTATTACTTAAATATGTACTACTAAATATACTACTAATAATAAATATAAGTATTAAATTATATTAGTTAAATATATAAAGCCGAAAAATTTTAAAAACTATAATAGTTTAAGTATTAGTAAAAATATCTAATTAAGTAAAAAATATATAAATAAAAAGAATATACTTAAAGAGTGATTAAAAACTTAAAATAAAGTTTTAAAATAATAAACTAGTTTTATTTAAAAAGTCTAGTAATACTAAATTTTAAAAACATGTTTATTTAACTTTTTAATAAAAAAAATTATTTAAAAAAAATTAAAAGAGTTATTAAATAAAAACATTTTAAATTATAATAGTTTTAAAAAAAAATCTTATATTCTTTAAATTTTTTATTTTGTTAATTAATGTAAATTTATAAGTCAATAGTTTATACTTATAACTATTAATTAAAGTAAGTTATGTATATAGTTATTATTAATAAAATTTAGTTTAAAGTTTAAAGTTTAAAGTTTACTTTAATTATTTTTATAACCAATTTTTTTAATAAGAAATCTATTAAATTTTTAAATAAAAACTATTAAATTGAAGTTTTAAAAATACTTAATATACTTAAAATTTACAAAAATAATAAACTCTTTTTTTATATAAACAGTATAAGGTTAGTATAAAATAATTAAAATTTTAAATTAATATTATAAAATAAAAATTATAAATAGTTAATATTTTAACTTTAACTATTAATAAAAAAAAGTTTTGAAAATCTTTATAATATAATAATAAAAACTATATTCTTTTATATTTAAAGCTTAAAGTAAAAAACTTTTAAGTTAAAAGTTTAAAAAAAAGTAAAAATTATAAGTAGAAATAAATACATTACTAATATTAATAACTAAAATATAATAAATAGTTTAAAAAATAATTATTATATACTTATAGCTTTTTTTATTTTTAAGTTTTTTTAAAATAAATACTATAGAAATAATTATTAATTATTTTTGTTATATTTTTATATTATTATAATAAACTTATATTAATAAGTTATATATACTTTATACATAGCTAGTAAAACTTTAATATTAAATATATTAAATTTACTTATTATATTAAAAATTTTTATAATTTAGTTTAATTATGTTTAGTTTAGTTTATATAATATATTATATAAAACATATAGTATATAAAAGTATTTTCTATAAAACTAACTTATAATAGTATACTATATATAAAAATAAACAACTTAAAAACAGTATTAATTAATTATTATATTTAATACTAAATAATAATATAAAATATTATGGAAAGAAAAAAATTTATAAGTAAAAGTATTTAAAGTAAAAGTTTATATACTTATATAAAACTAATATATAATTATATAATGTAATAAAGCTTATAAATTAATGTTTTATAAAAAGCTATTTATAATACATTATAAAAGACTTTTAAAAAAGATTTTATTATAAACTTTTTTTTATTACATATTTATATATTAGTTTTATGCTACTATATAAACTTTATTTTAAATATTTTTGCTTATAACTTATTATGTTTTTTTTTGTAATATCTTAAATAATTATCTAATATTATATTTAGTAATTAATTAATATTTTTTATTAAGTATTTAACTTTTTACTTATAGTACTATTATAATAAAAAGATTTTTTTTTTTTTAAATTCAAACTTTTATAAAAATATTTATATTTAATTTTTAAAATTAATTTAGTTTAAGTTTTGAAAGTAAAACTTTTTATAATAATTATATTTTAAATATTACTTATAAGTTTTTATATTAAATTATTATAGTTAGTTTATTTAACTAAATACTTATAGTATTTTTACTTGTAGTTTAAATAAAAAATTTTAATTTATTTAATATAGTATTTTAGTTTACTATTAACTTTAATAAGTTTTAGTAATAAGGTTTATTATTTAAAATAGTATTTAAACTTATATATAATGAATTAAAGTAATAATATATAAAAACTAAATACATTTTTAAAAATTTTAGTAGTTTAAGGTTGTGTATATATAAAGCAACTACTTAAAAATATACTCTTATTTTAAAACCTTTAAATTTAGTTTTTTAAAAAGTTATTTTATTGAAATAATTTATATATTAAGCTACACTATAATTTTTATTTAATAAATAATTATATGTAATTATTTTTAGTATATATATAATTTTTAAAAAGGTTAAGCCTAAATCTTTTTTTAAAATTAGTTACTGAATATTAGCTATTTTTTATTATATAATTGGCTTTTAAAGTTAATAGTATTTAGTATAAATATTTTAAATTTTTATAAAAAGTTTAAACTTTATTTAAAAATATTAAATTATATAAACTAAAAATCAATTTTTTTTATAATTTTAAATACATTATTATAAACTTTAAATTATATTTAAAAAGCTAATTTATTTAATTATTTAATTATTTTATTATTTATTATTTCTTTTGGTTATTAATTTTTAAACAAAAAAATTATTTATTATTATTTATAGATTTTATTATAAAAAGTATTAAAATTATTATGTTTTTTAGTTTAATATAATTGTTTTTAAAACACTATAATTTATTTATATATAATTTAAAAAAATATTTAAATGTAAGTTTATTATTATTTAGTATTATTAGCTAGTTATAATAATATAATTACCTTTTTTCGTTTTTATTCTTAAATTTTTTTTGAATATTAATTTTTTTTTAAATTAGTAATTAAAAATTTTAAATAAACTTATTAATTAAATATTTATTGTTAATAATTTACTAAATAAACTTATTTATTTTAGTTAAATTTAGTTTTAATATTATATTAGATAGTTTAACATAAAGTAGTATTTATTATTAAATTTTTAAAACAATTTCAAGCTAAAGTATTTTATATAAAATAATTAAAACTATTTAGTTTATTACTTTACTTATTTAATTAGTATATAATTTTAAAGTTAAATTAAAATATGTATTAAATATAATAAACTTATTAATAGCTAAATTATTATTTTTTAGTAAAATAATAGAAGGTTTTATAGTTACTTAGTACTTAAATTAAAAACGTAATACCTTTTAATTTAGTTTTTTTATATTTTACAATTTAAAAACTTAAAAGTTATTATTAATATTTTTTTAAAATTATATTAATAAATTATTAAAGTAAATATAAGCAATATATTTATTTATATAATATTAGGATAATAATATAATAATAGTATAAACATTTTTTTTACAATAAAATCAGTTTTAATAAACATTTAAAAATATAACCACTATATTTTAATATATATATTTGGTTATTTGAATTAATTAAAAAAAATGTTGTATTTTTTTGAAATTATATTATATTACATTTTAGGTATATAATATATAACTAATTTATACTTTAAAACTGTAAATAAAAGTAGTTTCTTATTTTAATATTATTTAGTAACTTAAGTATTAAGTTATAAAAACTTTAAGTACTTTTATAATTAAATTAAATTTTTTTAGTACTTATAGTATAATAAAAGAATTTAAATTTAAATATTTAAATAAAGTAATACTAGGTTTTATATTTTATTAAGTTTTTAGTTAAAAATATATAATTCTTTTTATGGTTATATTCTTTTAAATAAAATACAAGTAGTTTTTAAGGTAAATATACATAAAATTTTTTAAAAAAAGTAAAAGATAAATATATAGCTTTATAAAGTTAATATATAATATGGTAAAAGTAGTTTAAATAGAAAGAAAATAAAATAAGTATTTAAATACTTTTTTATATAAAAAAAATAAAGTATTAATATAATATATTTTAATAATAGTAATTTTCTTTTTAATAATATAAAATAAATACTATTTAAAGTAGTATTTTTATATATTTTTAAAAAAAAATTTATTTACTTTTAAAAAAGTTTAGATAAATTTATTTTACAAACCAAATTAAGTAGTAAATAAAAATAAAAATAATAATTAAATTAAAGAAATTATAATTTAAAATATTATTTTAATAATATTAAAATAATTTTAAGTTATTATTATATAAAATTACTAAGTTAATATAATTCTTTAAAGTATTCAAAATTTTAATAGTTTTTATTTTTTTTTAATAAAAATTGTTATTTAGTAATTTCGTAATTTTTTTTAAGTTAATTTTATTTTATTTAATATTAATTACTAGTTTATAAAATTTAATAAAATAAGTAATAACACTTTTTATTTTTGTTATAATATATTTAGTTTACTTAATATAATAAGTTTTGAATTTAAGTTTTTACATATACTTTAAAAGAATTAATTTTAAGTTTATATTTTAATGTACAAAAAGTTTAGAAATACTAGAAATAGAAATTTCAAATATAAATATAAAAAATAAATATATTATATAAAAAATTAGTTAATATTACTTTTAAATTTATAATAAAATTTTTTAATAAAAAATTTTAAATTAATTAATTAAATAAATTTTAGTATAAAAGTAGTAGTAAAAGTTATATTAAAAAAATATATAATATTACTTTAATAGTAGAAATTAATAGAAAATTTTATTTATTAATAGTTTTTAATTTATTTCTAAATTTAATAGTTATATATAGGTTTAAAAATAGTTAACTGAAATTTTTAAGTAATATAAAAATTAAACATTATAACTATATTATTTAAATAATCTTTTATATAAAAAGCTATATACTTATATTATAATAAAAAAAATTTTAAATTCTATTATAATTGTATTTAGTTTTTATTATATAGTTAATTTACTATTACTTTCATTTAATATAGTTTTAAATATAATTTAGTTTTAAATATAAACAAATTGTATTAAATATATAAATTAGTAAAAAACTTACATTTTATTAATTAGCTATATTTCTTTTATTATATATAGTATAGTTAATAAATAAATATATAGTATAGTTAATAAATAAATATATAGCATAGTTAATAAATAAATATATAGTATAGTTAATAAATAAATATATAAGTATATAAATAAGTCATAAAAATATTAAAATAAACTAAATATTAAAACTATTAATTATTTTATATAATTTTATATTATTTTATATTATTTTTTTAGTTTTATGTAATTTATATTAAGTAATAAACTTAGATTTTTTTAGTATATTAACGTTATATATATTAGTAGCATTAATTTTATTTGTTATTTAATTTATTATACTTAATATAATATTATATAAAAACTTTTTTAATAATTATATTTATAAACTTTATAAATTTATAAACTTTATAAATTTATAAATTTATAAATTTAGTAATACTTAAAAACTACTAATTTATTTTTAATTTTAGTAAAAACTTTTAAAATTATACTATTTTAACAAGTACTTTATAAATACTAAAATTTTATTTAAAACTAAAAATTATATATTATTTATAAGCTATAAATTTACATTATACTAAGAAATTTTTAAATTTTTAAATTAATATATAAAGTATATTTAAATACTAAATTAGCTCTTTTATATATTTTTGTATTTATTTTATTTATTTTAAGTAAATTAAATAACCATTTTTACTTTAAAAGTAATTAATCTAGTATTTTCTTATTTTATTGCTATAGAAACTTTTTATAAAATTTTGCAATATTTAGTATATTAAAAGTAGCTTTTGTTTAAAGAAACCGTTACTATATTATAGAAATAATTTCTCTTGCTAATTGTTAAGATGTCGCTGGTTTTCGTGTTTCTGTCCGAAAGTGTTGCATATTGCGAAAACGTTTTGGGAGAGTTGATTGGTCGCAGCCGTATTTGTTCGCTGTCGCAGTAAAATCAACATTTCCTCCAGGCTCCAAGAATTTTAATTCGTCTAGCGCCAGCTCGAGGTGATTAATTCCAGTGGAGATAGAATTATGTCAAAAATTTGGCGTGTGTGGCGATTTCGCCTACGAATCGTGCGTCACGCGGGACAGTACGTTGTGCGATAAAAATCTGTACTTCCACAATGCGACCATCCCGGGTCTTTTTGATCAAACCATTGCCACTTCCGATCTGCAAACACTCATGTACCGAATATCATTTCTCGGGATCGGGATCGATCATATGAAGGAGCATGTTTACCACTTTGTCGTCATTTTCTTTCGCATCATGGAGGATCGTTCGCTTTATACCCTCTTGATTGAGCTCATTTGCAGAATGTTCTGACAGGAGTTTGGAGTAAAATATTGCAACTATTTCTTTATCTTCTCTCGAACGACTTAGAACACCCGAGGCTGAATGATACCGTGTTTGCTTTGAAGGTGATGTCGAAGCCCACTTGTTGAAAAGGCTTTATGTGTGCAATATCTATAGTGGTGGAGTAGACAGCCATTTCAATCACCCTCTGGTTCATTCACCTTTGACGCGGATGCGGACGACACGGCAGACGACACTGTCCAAGCCGACCCTACATTTGCAGGCGACGGGGAAGAGACGCCACCTCTGCAATCGCCACAGTTGTCAAGGACAGGCACGGACGGTGCCACTTTCATAGTTGGAAATCTTTGGGGCAGCGTTGGCGGTGGCGGAAAAGGATTGATGAATTCACCCTTAGATATTGAGGATTCTGGACAGCGGACGCGCCGAGAGAGGACTTCCGGTACGAAGCTTGCTGGAGGGTAATGTTATGATAGATTTGCTATAAGATGCTCGGTTTCTTCAGCTGATGCGAGCATATGCTGTGGTTGAACTAAACGAAAGTGTAGTTATTATGGCGACGAGGAGTGGTGGTCTCTTGTCTATCCTTTATTCCATAACTGGTGCGAGGCTGCGTCGGTCAGAAGTATTTTGGTTTGTCTGTTTTGCCCTCAACATATGAGAAGCCTCATCTTCCTTCATTTCCAAAAAAGCTCTCGTACACACTACGGCAGTTACTACTGCAATTTCCTCGAGTTATTCCAAGCCCACAACATACATTTCCACGGGCCGCAATGCTTCGGCGAAGCGTTGCGCCCGTGCTCACAAGATTTGGGTACTCTAACTCCAGCTGTCGCCGCTGATACGCACCAAAGCCCCATCCAACAATATTGCTCAATATTGTGGCCACATCGAGAAAGTCCGTTTTCGCACTGGTGTTTCCACCAGAGGCCGAGCAAGAATCGGACTGTCTACACCAGTCGCTTGCCCGCGTGTATAGCTAGTTGTCTCGATCGTAGCTGCCCTTTTGATCGTGTTACCGGCCAAGACGTGGCACCAAAGAACCAGAGCAAACAAGGAAAAGACCGTTCCCACCCAGTTAGCGGCATATAATATCTGGCCAGCTTTTTTGGCGGTAATAGGAATATTCTCGTCGTCCGCACGGCTGATAAGCAGACCGTAAGTGACTTGTGCGAGAATCGCCGTCGTAAGCAAAGAGGCAGATGCAACCTAACGTTGAGCTTAGAACGCGATTTCCGTTATTAGGTATTCAAGGAAAGTCTTACCGAAGAAAGCGCCAGCGTGGCTCGGCTGACCCTGTTGGTGTAAAGCGAAGAGACTCCTGCAAAAACTTCGAGAATAGTCGTGCCTCCAGCAATAAGATAAGCGATGTAGAGTAACTTTGGACCCTTTTCAAGCCAGTAGAAACGCGTCCCGTCCTTGTGAACACTTGCACCCCAGACCTTCCAGGGTCTGAAAAGATCATAGAGAGACTGTTGAGGTTTAGAGCAAAAATCAATGTAGTAATCGCCGTTTCGAAGCTTCCCGCTACAATAATTCCAGAGGTAAAATGCGTAGAAATCTTTGTGCTTTGAAAAGTCGTTCGTATCAGGAAGGCCGTGAAATACTTTGTTGTGGATATTCACCCCAACTTTAGAGCTGTCAATCTTGCACCGTCGCACCGATTAGCACCGCAGCCGTCAACAGACCCATGTAGATTACATACCACTGCAAAGCTAAGCCAACCAAGCTTGCCGTTGGGTGTCCTCAGTCCGGATACCAATACAACAATCAAGCAGGATAACGACAACATGGTAAAAGCTAAAGCCGTTGTAATGCAAGCGTATCTTCCTGGACCCCGAAGGAGATGGGAGAGTTTTGAAGACATAGTCAAACGCAAGGGACTTGACTGGGTAGAGAATCTGCGTGGACGGCGACTGGAATACAGTGATATAAAGATACACGTATCGCTCAAACGCCTCGTGCTAATGCTGGTTGGGTCTCGAGCGCTGGGGGGAATGAAGCTAGACCTAGAGTACTAGACAAATGCTTCAGGCAAGGTCGGTTGAGGGTCAGCCGGACATAGTTGGGATGTTCAGGGAGTTTAAATGCCCTCCACTTCGACTACAGCCGGTCACGGGACGTCGTGAAGGCTCTGTCCATTGAAATGGCAAGAGCACGCCGCTTCGGAAACTCTGCGGTTCGAACTGGGACCGGTGATCTGCTACCGGTGCGACACGGAGCTGAAGTATGGAAACGCACCTACAGCAGCTTGCAAGTTGGGTGTCAGCGCCCACAGAGTCAATTGGAAGACGGCTGAATCGTCTCACCCAATCACCCACTCTGTAGCCAGTTGGATGAAAAGAACTTAGTGAACTCCATTCATTTAGCGGGAGACTGACACACAACCTGAAGGCTACTATAGCTCAGGCTTTTGCGGATCATGCCTTTCAGCTTTGCTTTGTTACGCTTGCTCGCCGCTGTCGTCTAAATGGGATACAGGCATGCCAAGCACGGCGCAATGACATCAGGGCTGAAAACGCCAAGGGAGTCCGTCACCCCCGATGCCACATGATGTCCGATATATAAACTTGGCAGCTTTGAGCAGTGTTGGCAATCGATCGATGCAATGATATCCCGTCGCCGCGGGGCGGTGGGTAGGCCGCACTTCTACAGGATTGGTTATCCTCGCCCGTCCGACAGTAAGTAATGGATGACCGTCTGACGACGTACTCCTCAGAGTCGTATCCTACGGTCTGCGGGCCTTCCGAAGGGGCCAGATGGCCTATTGGCCATTCCAAACGCGCAGCTGAAAGAAACTCCCTTCTCAACTGTTTGAAACGCGGGGACTACATTCTCCAACGGCTGAGAATAAGGATCTCTTCAGCTCCACATTCTCCAGCAGTGATTTCAGCCCCCCAGCCTCAAACCTACGACCTTTCCTACCGAATCTCCATCAATGCTTCGCCGGCTGAAGGTCTGACTGATAGAGCGCATGACGCTAGCCGCAACCTTGATTTTGGAAGATTACTTTATGCTCCCAATAAGTATAAGTGGATCATGCCGACTTCATTCAATCATTGACTTCCCGACCCCCCCGGATTTCTTCGTTCAATCTGATCTTTGACCAATATTGAATTTTCCATATACGCTGTCCTATTCCAACATGACTTTCTTGCGTAACCGTTTTGGAATTGTTGTTTTCGCTCTCGTTCAGCTAGTGTTGTCTGTAGATCACTGCTTGGATGGGACCATGCCGCTCTGCCTCGATGGAAGCCTGCCTCAATATCAAAGACTTGGAGAGCGGTCTGCTAGAAATACAATATGCCCCAAGGCTTGCAACCCCCATTTCAACACTTGCGACCCGTCAACAGCGCCAACCTGCATTTTCCCCGACCCAAGAGTCACAAACCCTCGCGGCGCCTGTGCCTGTAGGCCTGGCCACAAGGCGGCAGGGTACGCGAACAACGATGTCAGCAAGCAGTGGAGACTGCCGATCGAGGCACAGCAACATCGTGTCTGGGTCGTCGAGGGAGTGAAGTGTGATATCCTATGTGATGTTCCTTGGGGTGTGGACAGTTGCCGCGAAGTGGATATCATCTCAGAGGAGTGCATTGGAACTGTTTCCAGCAGTTCTGAACATTTCTCGCCCCTATACGAGCCTTTGCCGTCTGATCTTCCGTTCGCTTACGAAAATACTACGTCGTTCGTTGACACAAGACAAACTTACAACAACACGACTCCTGTTGTTGTTTTTCACAATTCATCCTCTCTGACGACGTATCGATTCAATGACAGTGATATCTTTGGAGAAGTCGCCATCAATGTCCCAGTCCTTCTGCCGGCGAACGCAACTTTTGGCAACCATACCAATGCTACAGCTCTAGTAGAAGCTAGTGCGAAAGGCGTTGAATACTCTTTGCCAAACATATTAAGCCAATACGAAATTCCCTCTGAAGAGATCGACTCTATTCTAGAAAGCGCGATTCCAGTTCTCACCGGTATTGCACTTACCCTATTCAACACACACAATACTTCTAATGGGACGAACTATTCCGAAGGTCTACTTCGCCGCAAGGGTTTGAGTTGGAACTCAGTGGTGAAGGCCGTTGGCCATATAGGAGAAGAGGCTAAGAAGGAGATCAAGAAGGTCATCCCTCGGAACGTCCTCGACAAAATCTCCCAAGTTACTTCAGACCCCGTGTGCACATTGTTCGCATCTGCTACTCTGGGCGCTTTTATGGCCGAAGCGAGAGCGGTCTATTCTCGTGCACCTGGCCCAGGCATTCCAATTACCAAGAACCAGATGTTTTTCCTTTACCCGGTGTACGGCCAATATCCTGTCACGGCGAACCTGAGAACACATTATGAATTCAAAAAAACCAAGATTGAGGACTACGGAGCTATTACCTTTGGGCGTGACGTGTACATTTTGGAGAAAGCTGCACTTTCCGGCCCAGCCTGGACAAATAACTATGATTTTGCAGCTGCTACCCAGACGCTCATCCATGAAATTCAACACACGTTGCAATATCGCGATAATGGCTGGTCGATGTCATCCTTTGGTCTCAAGTATATGTTTCAGTATTGCAAGAGCGGGTATGTTTATTCCAAGATTGATTACGAGGAACAAGCGGCAGCGAGAGGGACTCTGATGGACAGCCTCCTCTTCGACGAGTTCGGATATTCTTTCTATGAATTCTGGAAGATACAGCATTTGTATTCTACCCTTGGCTACCCAACAGCTCGCAGATGGGTTAAGTCACCGGGAAGCTCAAGTGGAGACGGAAATTATGAACTTCAATTCCAGAAGGGAGTATTGCAAGCCTACAAGTATGCAAGCTGCAAGCGTTGTTTTCGCGCCCTCGATCTGAGGGAGGTCTCATATCGGCACAGGTCAGATTCATGCAATCTCAGTAATGATCCCCCAAAGTGGTGCTCTCATGTCAGCGCCCTGTGGGACGCAGTCCAGGAGGAAAAATTTACCTGTCTCACAGAGTTGCAGCGCGAACTCATCGAAGACGAGTGTTATTAGTCGTCTCTGCTTCTTACACATAACAGCCTATAGCGAAATCGAACATATGGCAAAGTGGGATGTGCATTCCCCCCTACCAATTTCATCAAGCTCTAACGTATCTAAAGACGAAATGGAACGTGCATTCATCCCACCAAATTTTTACCCAACCCACCACTCATGCCACGAAAACGAAGCTCTATCGTAATGGAGCGTGAATTGTCTATACGTGAAGATTGACGTCCTTATGCAAAATCCATTATAAAGTTCAAACCGAGCAGCCACACACGCTAATCAGCGTGAGCGACTTGGCGTTTGTGTTACAGGACTAGGGCAAGTACGAGGCGACAGAAGAGATGAGTCGACGAGCGCTGGAGGGAAGGGAGAAGGCGCTGGAAACAAAGCACCCACACACGCTAACCAGCGTGAGCAACCTAGCGTCGGTGCTACAAGACCAGGGCAAGTACGAAGCGGCAGAGGAGATGAACCAGCGAGCGCTAGCAGGGAGAGAGATTGCACTAGGGAAAGAGCACACCCAGCGTACATAGTAGTCCGTAGTCTTGCCTATTAAGGCTAGGACGGGTCAGATTAAAACGGATAAACCTTAGACTAAATAAATTAACACTTTATAATTAGCTCAATTAAGACTAATAAAGGCCCTAATAAGAGCTTAGAGTAAATTACTTTTGCACGTGACCTAAAAATCTTCTAAAAAAATTAAATATTAAATATTTAAAAATTAAGTATATAAACTATTAATAAATTAGTTGTTACGGACGGTAACAGAAGGATTAACGATTCAACAAAAGAGGCAACTGCACCCGAAGAGCTGAGGGAACTGGCGACGACGGCCAATGAAGCTCTAGAATGGAAACGTATGTTCGAGCTTGAAAGAAAGAACTGCAAACGAGCACGGGACGCACTGGCACAGGCCAAGGCACGGGCCAAGAAGCGAGGACAGAGATATGGAATCATGTGGGGAGATTCAGAGCATCCTGTCACATGACAAAAGGAATGCTTGGCAGCCAGAGATGTTAGAAGAAGCTAGAGGCTCTGATATCTTCTAGCAGCCTCTAGTAGTATCTAACATACTTCCAACTAGTATACACTATACGCACGGAGGATCTACTATAGGTATAAGACATTAGATAGCTTATAGTTACTTTTAATTCTTTATAGTTACTCTAAAATTAAGATTTACACCTTAAGTGAAATAGTTTAATACTATTTTGTTAGATCTTAACTTACTATATTACTTTTTCTTATCTTTATTAAGTTAATTAATTTCTACTGAGTTTAATAAGCTATTTAATTTAGAAATAAAAGAACTAACTAAAATATTATATAATTAATTAAATAGCTAGTTACTAGTATAATTTATAATAATAAGTTAGTAACTTATAATATTATAACTACTATCTCAAGAAAGTAAAAAAAGCTGTTAGGTAGATTTTAATAATTAATTATTAAAAGTTTATAACAACCTACTATAGAGACGAACAGGAACTTTATTTATTAAAAGAAAATAATAGTAAAAAAAAAGTTATAGTAGAATTCTTATTTATAACTAGAAATATATCCAAAAAAACTAAGAGTGTATAATAGATTATTTAGAAATAAAATATAGCTATTATAAAGTTACATAATGCCTTAATAAACCTATAATAATAAATTAAAATAAATTAAAAAAAAGAAACAGTAAAGATATAGTCTCTTAAGAAATTTAATAATAATTAAAATAAACTTAAAACCTTTATAGCAGTAATAAATTTATACTATTATTTTAATTAAAAATTATTTCTAATTAATTAGGATTAGATTCTGGTAGCTGGTATAAATATAATAGGTAGAACTATATAACAGTTTAAACTACTAGTAAAAAACTATTTAGCTAATAAAAACCCTAATTTAGAAGTAATAGAGTTAGTAAACTGTAATAGTAATATATAATAAGCTTTTAAAAGCTATAAATACTTTAAATAGAAAATAATTATTATCTTTAGAAAAATTAATAAAGAAATAAAGGTAATTTAAAAGCTTTAATAACTTAAGTAATAGACATTAATAGCTAATTATATAATAGAATTTAAATAAATTTAATCATAACTTAATTAAGTAAACTAGCTATTAGTTATGATATATTATAAAAAACTAAAAAATAGAATTAAGAATAAAATTTCTAGAGGCAAGAGGCTAAATATCTTACTAGAAATTATTAAATAAATAATAACTATTAATAACTATTAGTACTAGCAGGAGTAAGAAAAAAAGGTATATAAAAAATTAGTAATTTATATATCTAAGAAAAATAAAAAAGATAACCAAACCTATAATAAAATAAATATTAATATTAAATAAATAATTATTAGAAAAAGGTAAAGAAAGTAAATTAAAAAATAAATAAAACACTATACACGTAAAGTCTGCTTAAGGTATAGAAAATAAAAACACTTTATTAAAAATTACAAATAATAATAATTAAATATTAAAAAAGCTTATGCTTAGACTAAGGTATTAAAAAAAATTAAAGTATCTATAATCTAAATAGCATAAGCCTAAGACATAATAATAGAAAAAACTATTATATAATAAATCTAAAGAGAATAATACTGGATTTACTGGAGTTATATATATCTTAGTTAAGAATATAAAATACCGTATTAGTAAGTAAAAGATTACTTAGTAAAATAACTTAATAATATAATCACTATAATACAAAAAACAGTAGTTTAATAATATAATATAAAAACTAAGAAAGAAATATAAAAGTTCTATAAGATTATAAAATAGAAGAGAGAATCTTTTTAGAAAGAAAACTAAAAATTTCACTAAAAAAAAATTATAAAATAAAAGAAAGTAAAGAACTTATATTTATAATAATTATATAGTAAGTGCACTAGGGATACTGTTAAATATATAAATTAAAATACTATTTAAAAGAATATTATATTACTAAATACTAGAAAGTTATCTTAAGTAACAGGATATATAAATACTAATAAGTATTATAATTAGTAGGAAATAAATAATATAAAAGACTAAGCAAACAGAAACTAGCCTTATAAAAAAATAAAATCTATTAATAAATATTTATATTAGTTATAATTAATGCCACATATTATCACCCTGTCGGATACTTAGAATTAGGATAGAATTAAAATAAAAAAGGAGAAATCTCTTTACTAATCTTATAAATACAAAATAACAACACTATAAATAGAATAATAAAGTAAGAATACTAGATATGTGTAGTAAAGATTTATATAGGAAAAAATTATAAATAAAATAAACATACCATACATATTAAGAGACTAAAGACAAGAAAGGTATTATAATAAATTATAAATAAAAAAGAGTTAAGTAAATAGTAAGAGCTAATTTATATAAACTTAAAAAACAAATCACAAAACCTAAATTCTAATAAATATAAATAGTTATTATAGGACTAATGCTAACTGGGATATAGATTATACTAAATTAAATACTATTAAAAAAAATAGTTAGCTATAGACTTATATAAAAAACTTATATATTAAGAATATTTCTTAAAATGGAAATGTTAGGACCATAGAGATAAAGCTAGAAATATATATATAATACTTAAAAAAGAAGTATACTAACTCTAGAGATATCTAATCTATAAACCTAGTAAAAAAACACTAAAAAGATAACTGCTACTTAGGAGTTAGCTATAAATAAAAAACTAGAAAACTAATAGACTATAACTAAGCCACTAAAGGGCTAAGAAAAGGTTAAAAGGAATATATTAATTATATATATATAACTAAACAAAAGAAAATACGAAAATAAGCTATATGTAGACGTATATATTAATAGTAACTAAACACTAGCACTTATAAACAATAGAGCTAGTAAAATACTTATATTAAATAAGTAAATATAGAGATACTAGATACTAACTAGAGTTTTAAATAAACCTATATAAGTAAAACACGTAGATAATAGTTTAATAATATTTAAAAAAAATCTAATTAATCTTAAAATAAGAAATATAACTATTTAGATAGCAGATTACAAGAATAACTGCTATATTAAAATTATAGATCTAAATAATAAGAATTTTATCTTAAGATAAAACTAGCTAGCATAATAGAATCTAACTATTAATTAGAAAAAGAAAACTATAGAAATTAGAAATAAATACTACAGACAGTAATAATAGGTAATAATATAGATAAAAAAAATAATACTTTATAATACTAAATTTATTATACTAAAAGAATACTAAGAGGAATTCAGAGAATGGTTTTTTAAAAAAGCTAAAGACTAGTTACTATAATATTAAGACTAGAACCATAAAATTATGCTTAAAGAAGAAATGGATTTGAAACTAGAATTATTATATTAGGTACCCATTTACCAACAAGAAGAACTATAAAGGTTTTTATAGAAAAACTAATAAAAAGAATATATATAAACCAGCTAAAGTAAAATGGCTTTATTAATACTCTTTATACTAAAAAAGAATAGAAAATTATAGCTATATATTAATTACAGATATCTTAATAAAGCTATAATAAAAAATCGTTACCTAATATTTTTAATATTAGAACTCATAGATAAGCTCAGAGAAGCTAAATGGTTTAGTCTTTTTAATATTAAAAATAGATATTATTAGATATAAATAGTTAAAAGACATGAATAAATAACAGCATTTAAAATAAAATATAAATTATTTAAATATCTAGTTATACTAATAGGACTAACTAACGCATTAGTAACATTTCAGATAATTATTAATTATATACTAAGAGAATACCTAGATATATTTATAATAGTATATCTTAATAATATGCTTGTATACACGAACGGAATGCTAAAAGAATATATTAAATATACTAGAAAGGTATTACAAAAGCTTAAGAAACACAAACTATATATTTAAACAGAAAAATATGTGTTCCACAGAATAAAAATTAAATTCTTAAAATACTTAGTATCTTAAGAAAGAATAGTAGTTAACTTAGATAAAACTAAAAATATTCTATCTTAGCTAACGCTAGTGAATATAAAAGAAGTTTATTTTTTCCTTAGATTTACAGATTTCTACTAATAATTTATTAAGGATTATTTAAAAATTATATTACCCTTAACAGAATTACTGAAGAAAGATTAATAATTTAAGTGGGAATAATATAAGAAAAATGTTTTTAAAATACTAAAAGAAATATTCTAATAACCCCTAATATTAAAAATATTTAATTTATGACTTTAAATAGAGATATATATAGACGCATTAGATAAAGCTACTAAAGCTATTTTATTATAAATATAAAAGAATAAATAAAAATACTTAATAGACTTTCTATCTTATAAACTTACAACTACCAAGTTAAACTATAACATTTATAATAAAAAACTATTAGTAATAGGTTAAGTATTTAAGAAATAGAGATATTATCTAGAGAGAGCTAAGTATTAGATTATTATATATTTAAATTATAAAAACCTAATAGTATTTATAATAACTAAGAAGTTAAATTAATAATAAGTCAGATAATAGGAATTAATTTTAACTTTTAACTTTTAAATACTTTATAAATTAGGAAAAAAAAAATTAGTGGCTGATATACTTAGTTAATAAACAGGCTATATAAGAGACATACTAGAGATTTATAATATAATACTTAAATAAAGACTAGACAGATCTCTAGGAAGCTTATAGATATATATTAAAACAGTAGTTATTATTAAAAACACCTAAGAAAAATAAATAAGGAATTTTAATAACAGATAACTATAATAGAATTTAGATTAAAAAATAATTTATATACTAGATGTATTATAAACTAAGCTTATTAAAAACTAACACTCAGCTAAAATGCACGGATATTAAGGAATTAAGAAAACTATAGAATAGATTAATAGATACTTCTAGATTCCTAGAATATAAAAAAAGGTCAGAGCTATTCTTTTAGAATGCATAGAATACAAGAAGAATAAGGCATTAAGATATAAAAAATATAGACTTATGTAACTAATTCCTTTACTAGACCTACTATAAGAATTAGTTATAATAGATTTTATTACTGGAATACCAATAATAACCACCTTTTAAGGATAATGGTATGATATGATATTAGTTATTATAAACTAACTTATAAAATACACATACTTTAAACTAATATATATAGAGGTTAAAGTAGAAGAGTTAGTAACCATACTTATTAAGCTATTAATTATATAATATAAATTACTATAAGAATTTATCACAGATAGAGACAAATTATTCATATTAATATTCTAGAAAATGTTTATAGGAAAACTAGAGGCTGAATACTGTCTCTTAACAGCATTCTATCTATAAATAAACGAATAAACGGAATGAATAAACCAGACATTAGAACAATATTTACAGATATATATTAATAAATAATAAGATAATTAGATTAAATTACTACTAATAGCTGAGTTTGTATATAACTCTGTAAAGTCATTAATAACAGGAAGATTACTATTCTTTATAAATTACGGCTATAAGCCTACAGCTTATCGAGAACCACAAAAGCTAGACAAGATATCAGAATTAGTAAAAATAAAAGTTAAGAAGTTATAGTAACTTTACTAAGAAATAGTGGGGAAGATTACTCAAAAAGGAGGCCTTAGCAAGCAATAAAAAGATAAATTTAAAATTAAGGGACCAATCTTTAAGGAGGGGGATAAGATTTTCTTATTATGAAAAAATTTAGAAATAAAACAACCATCGAAAAAACTAGATCACATCAAATTAGGACTATTTAAGGTTAAACGATAAATAGGACCTGTGAATTATAAACTATAACTACCTAAGAACACGCGGATTCACCCAGTTTTTTATATTTCAAGGCTAGAACCAGTACTATAGAATGCTAAACTATAGACAAAACTCAAACTCAAAGAAGACACTACTGAGTATAAAGTCCAGAGGATTCTGGACTACCAGTAGTTTAGGCATTAGTGGAAGTATTTAGTCAGATAGAAAGATTATAGACCTAAAGATAATACATGGGAACTAATTAGAAACCTGAGGAATAGTTTAGGGCTGATTAACTAGTACCATCAGACAAGCCAGAAAGAGCTCACTTTAAGGTCATATCCTAAGAATAAGGCAATTACAGTGCATTCTAATCAAAACTAAAGAATAAGGAAGGCAAAGTGATGGGCTGGGAAGAAGGTTAAACTACAGGTTACAGTATACAAACTTCTTAACCCTAAAAACAAGCCTCTTTCTCTTTAAGAGCTTGGACCTCACGGATTGAGGTCATTTCTTGATTAAACATCTTCTTCTCCTTTGAATCTACTTTCGTGAGCTCACGACGGAGCTGAAGGGCGTAGGAACGGGCCTCCAGGGCATCCTCTTCAGCTTTTTCAAGCTAACGGCGGAGTTTTGCCTTATCACGATTAAGATGATCCTACTCTAGTTACAAGATAATTAGATCGCATTTTATGTTGCGATTATTGTAGGCTGAGCAGTAACTAGAACTTAGGTTCACAAGGCAATCATCACCTCAGCGGGAACAATTCAAGCAAGGTGTCAGCATGTGACGGGGTTTGTTACGGATCCAAGAAGCTAGGCAGTAAGCACGTATTAGAGACGACTCAGGACGTGTCATCATTAGAAAGCTGGGTAAGGAAGAAAGGAAGTTAAGGGTCTTATAGTTTAGAACACAGGGCAGAAGACCTGCTGCCTTTATACTGCTTATAGAAGGAAGAAACTATCTTCCGAGACGAAAGACTTGGAAGAGGGGGATAGTGTTACGGATGGTAATAGAAGGATTAATGATTCAACAAAAGAGGCAACTGCACCTGAAGAGCTGAGGGAACTGGCGACGACGCCTAATAAAGCTCTAGAATAGAAACATATGTTTGAGCTTAGAAGAAAGAACTGTAAACGAGCATGGGATGCACTGGCATAGGCTAAGGCACAGGCCAAGAAGCGAGAACAGAGATACGGAACCATGTGGGGAGATTCGGAGCATCCTGTCACATGACAAAAGGAATGCTTGGCAGCCAGAGATGTCAGAAGAAGCTAGAGGCTCTGACATCTCTAGCAGCCTCTGGTAGTATCTAACATACTTCCAACTAGTATACACTATACGCACGGAGGATCTACTATAAGTATAAGGCATTAGACAGCTTATAGTTACTTTTAATTCTTTATAGTTACTCTAAAATTAAGATTTGTATTTTAAGTGAAATAGTTTAATACTATTTTATTAGATTTTAATTTACTATATTACTTTTTTTTATCTCTACTAAGTTAACTAACTTCTACTAAGTCTAATAAGTTATTTAATCTGGAAGTAAGAGAACTAACTAAGATGTTATATAGTTAATTAAATAGCTAGTTACTAGTATAATTTATAATAGTAAGTTAGTAACCTATAATATTACTATAAAATATTTAGTTTTATTTAAATGAATTTTTAGGTACCTTATATAGCATAAAAACTAGAAAGTAAAACTAATTTAAATTTTCTCTATAAATTAGTAAAAGTTAAAAAAAAATATTTTCTATTTTAAGTTAAAAATATTATAAGTAATTTTACTTAATTAAATGCTATACTTAGTTTTTTAATATAACTATAATATAATATAGTATAAGTTAAAAAAGTATTATATTAAGAGTTTTAGTAAAGTAAGCTTGTATAAAGAAGTAAAATTATTAAATATAAATTTTATAAAGCATTATAACTTTTAGTAAAAGTAAAATCTTTAGCTAAATATTTAATAATTATGTTTTTTTTTTTTAATTTTTTACTTCTATACTATTTTCTTACTTTATTAAAGTACTATTTATATTTATTATTTATTTACTTACTTAATTTTTACTATACTAATATTAGTACTTTTTTTTAATTACTTTGCTTTTATATCTTTTTTATATTTTTTTTTCTTTTTCTTTTTCTATTTTTTACTTTTGTTTTCTTTTTTTTGCTTTTTTTATAATAACTTTATTATATAATATTTAGCTTTTTTAGAACTTAATACTTTATATTTTAAAGCTTTACTACTTACTTATTTATAAAACCTATAGTTTTATTGTTTTATTTAATTACTTTTTAGTTAATTTTTATTATAATAAAATAAAATCTTTTTAATTACTTAAAATAAGTTTAAAGTAGACTAGACTAAAGTAAACTAAATTAAATTAATTCTATATTTATTACTATATTTTAGTAGTTACTTTTATAAGACTATAAAGTACTTTTAAATTTTTTTAGTTAAAAGTTATAAAAGTATTATTTTATACTACTTAGGTGTTTTTACTATTTAACTATACTAGAAATTTCTTAATTAAATATCTTAATTTTAGTTCAGTTTAAATTAGTAAAAAATAAAAGGAATTATAAAAATAATAATAATTTTTTTTAAAAAAAAGGTAGAAAATTATATTGTAAATAAATAACTTTAGTTTATTTTTAAACTATTCTTTCTATTTACTCTTATAATGCTTATTTAGTAAGTATTTTAATTCTTTTTTTTTAGATTATTCTAAACTCTACTATTTTTAGCTAGTAGTTTAGTTTATTAAATAACTTTTTTTTTAATAATTTTTCTAATAAAGTTTATTACTATAATAAAACTAGTTATAAGTATTTTATAAAAGTTTAAACTATATACTTAAAGTTTTTTTATTTTCTAAAACTTAAAATAAAATATAACTGTACTAAATAGATTTTTTTAACTAACTTTTTTATACTAATTTTTTTTTCTTTTTACTTATACTACTTTTTATGACTTTGTTTTAAAATTTTACTACTAACTATTAATATATTAAACTTTTAATAAATATTAAAACTATAACGTACTACTACTATATAATTTATAGTTAAAAAGTAATAAATTTAAAAGTTAATTTTTATGAAAAGCTTTTATTATAGTTATTTAATAGCTATAAAAGCCTAATGTACTATATTAAAAACTAAGTTAAATAGAGTTTTAAAGTATATTCTTTTATATCTTTAATATTATATTTTAAAGTATAAAAACTTTTATTTATATTTACTTTTATAAAAGTAAGAAATTACTTTAAGAAAATATATATATAAATAAGCTAATTAGTACTAATAATATTTTAGAAGTTACAACTACTATAAAACTCATAAAACTAAATAAAAAACAAGTTTATTTAGTAAAAAAAGTATTATAATAAAGTAATAAAACTTAAAATAAGTATATAAAATTTTATTTATACTACTTTTTAGTTTAAGTAAACTAAGTAAAATTACTATTTCTAAGACTAATAACTTTCTTTTATTATAGTTCTATTTAGTATACTTGAGAAATATAAAGACATATTTTCTATACTTTTTAAAGCTTTTAATAACTTAATTAAAAATACTTACTAAATAGTTTTAAAATATTAAGTTAATATATTTAACTTATATTATAATGTTTTTGATAAGTGAGCTATGTGAATAAGTAAGTTATATATTTTAAAACTTACTAAAAAATTAAGAATTTACATATAAATATCTTAATAACTATTTAATAAATAATTTTAGAAATGTAACACGTAATTGATTGTGCTTTAAAATAAATACTATTAAATTTTTAAGAGCTAGTAATTAATTGTTATTAAGATAATAATATTTTAGGCTCTAAAATTTACTTTTTCTTAAATTTCTTAAATATCTAAATAAGGATTAATTACTAGCCTCTGAAAATTTAATGGTATTTATTTCAAAGCACTATCAATTCCCTATTAAATTTCTAGAATTATTTATCAAGTAGTTGCTAAGATATTCATGTGTAAATTTTTAATTTTTTGGTAAGTTTTAAAATATACAGCTTACTTGTCCGTGCAGCTCGCTTATGAAATATATTATAACTAGTTTTATTTTAAACTAAATATTTAAAAAACTACTTTTTATTAAACTATAAAAGTATACTTATACTTACTATAAAATAGTTTAGTAGTAATTTTTTATTTTATTTATTAACTTATTATACTTTACTATATATGACGGTGCTGCTTATTTGGCTTACTATAAATTATATAATATTATAACTAGCTATACTAGCTATAACTTAGTACAGAGCTTAGAATATAGCTAGCTTATACTTAAACTATATACTATTCTATTTAGAGATAAGCTTCCCTTATATTTCTTTTCTTTTTATTTTAGTATAGCTAAAATAAAGCTAACTTATTTTATTAACCTATATTTATACTAGAACGTATAAAGACTAAGTTTATTATTATATTACACTAAGATCTATCTAACTTAGCTGGATGATAGTAATATAATATTAAAATTAAATTACGTGATTAATTTAAGCATTTAATTTATTAATAACCGCACCTAAAGAATTAATTATATGATTATATTAAGTTATTAGTTTGTTAATTATATAATCTCTACTAGAAAGCCTTATAATAGTAAATAATTAAAACTTTAAGTAATAGCCTATATAATCCCTGTATAATAGGCTTTAAGAGTAATTTAGTAAGTAACTAAAAAACCTATAGTAATAAATAATATATTTATTAGATTAAAAGAAAGTTATAAAAGCTCTAGTAAATTCTCTCTTTTTTTTTATTATTTTTTTTTACTAGAGAATTAGCTAATTACTTCACCCTACTAGGGGCTAAAAGCTTTATATATATATATAAATAAATAGATTAAAACCATAGGAAAGCTCTTTACGCTAAAGATAAAAATTAATTCTAAAAAAATAGCTATTAGTAATAACTATATATTTATCTCTAAGTTACTTAAGTATACTGTTATATATTATTTTAATAATATAATTAGAGAAAACTATACTATTAAGAAGCTCTATATTTAGGTATAATATAATAAGAAACTTTTTATAGCTACTATTAAGAGCACTATTTAAGAAACTAATATTTATAAGTTTTAAAAGATAGAGATTACGCTTTCTACTCTAATAACTTTTAATTAAGTAATAATTACTAGTAAGCTAGAGCATAGCTATCTTAAAGTATTTATATATTATAACTATACTAATATACTAGAAAAGCGCTTAATATAGCTAAAATTAAGCTTAATAAGGCTAGAAATAAGCTTACTAAGCTTTATTAGCTACTAAATAACACGCTTAAACACATAGTTAATTAAGAGAATAAAATTAAAATACTAAGAGTATAGATAAAAAAATTTATATATAATATATACTCTTTTCTCTCTATAAAGGCTAGCCTAGTGCTATTATTAATATTAGTAAAGAAAATACACTTAATAACTCTACTATAGACCTCTTATAACTAGACTAGCTATATTACTATAAAACCTAATAATAGTTCTAATATAAGAGATTTTAGTAATTAAATTTTTTAAGTATTATTTTATCTATCTATTATTCTACTAGCTATGCTTACTATAGATAGCTATTAAGATAATAGCTACTTAATATAATTTTCTAATCTATTAATACTTAAGAACAGTAAAAACATTACTTTTAATTAATAGAGAAATATTTTAGAGAATAAGGTATATACTAATTAAAACTAGTTTACTAAAGTTACTAAGTAAGCTATTTAGAAGAATATTATCTCTTATATATATATATATATATATAAAGGGTTCTGCTAACCAGTACTTTTTAATACTTATATATATAATAAAAGAAAGTAAGTAGCTAGTTAGCTACTAGTATATAATAAATTACCTAAAAAAAATATATAGTAACTTATATAAGAGATTTAATACTTACTATAATTTCTAAAAGCTCTACCTTAAAGACTCTACTAACTTTATTATATTTTAAAGTAATTTTTTTTATCTAGTTTAAAAATATAGTTTATTTATAGACTAATAGGTAAAAGAATTTCATAAGAAGCTCCTAAACACTCTATATATATAAATAAATATCTATTAATAGTAGTATTATAACGAGTATAATAAGTATATAGATTTAGTTTAAGACTTTATTAAAAAGCTAGTTCTCAGCACTAAGAAAGCTACTAAATAGATTAATAAAAAAATTAGAAAGATTTAGCTATTATTAATTTAATAGTCTTATCTATAAACTAAGTACCTAACTTATATAGTAGCTATTACTATTTTATTAATACCTATTCTTAAACTAACTAGTTACTATAATTATGAGAAATTTAGTTACTTTATAAAAAACTACTAACTATTTATTTAAGCTATAACTAAAGTAATTAAGTTTATTATAATATGGAGTTAATATAGCAGTAAGTAAACACTTATAAAATAAATTAAAGCTAAATTCTATTAAGCTAGAATATAGGTAGTAAGCCTTTTATTTTATAATCTTAAATATTATTAAGGCGCGGGTGTAGTATAAGTATGTTAATAATATTATACTTATATAACAACAACACTACGCTAGTATAATAATAGTATTATACTTATATTTTAAAAAATATTACATATAATAATATTTACTTAGGCGTTTTATATTATTATAATTACTCTTTTTTTCTTTAGATAGCTGTCTCTAGCTATTAGCGTAAAAGAGATTTCCATATATAAAAAAAAAGAAAATAAATAGTATAAGTAAACAAAACAATATTATTAATAGTAAAAATAAGTGAAATAGTAATAGTAAATATTATTATTACTAAGAAGATATATCTTATAATAAAAGATTACCTGTTTTCTAATTTTAAGATCTTTATGATGGTGCTGCTTGCTCTGCTTGCTGTAGGCTATATAATATTATAACTAGCTATACTAGCTATAACCTAGCGTAGAGCTTAGAGCATGGCTAGCTTATGCTTAAGTTATACACCGCCCTATTTAGAGGCGAGCCCTCTTTATATCTCTTCTCTTCTTATCTTAGTGTAGCTAAAATAGAGCTAACTTATTCTATTAACCTGTATTTATATAATAATGCGTGAAGACTGAGCCCGTCATCACAACTTTAGATATAATATTCTTTAAAACTTAATTTTTTTTATTAGCGTTTAACTAGCGTTCATCTGGAGCTAACATAATTTCTAATATATAAAATATAATTAAGAACTTAATATATACTAACATAACAGTAGAGGAGTAGCGGAGTGATATTATATATATAATAAGTTTATAATAATTAAGCGCTATCTCTTCTGTCTAATTTTAATAAAAAAAATAAAGTTTTATACTTTAATTCTTTACTTTCTTTTTAATAAGGTGACTTCTTACTTACTTTTAAAGTCTTAAATAAGATTTTAATTAATATCTTATTTTAATACCTACTTATTATACTATATAGGCCAGCCTTTTTATTTAATAAGATATTTTAGAGTATTCTTATCTTTTTTCTTTACTAGTAGTACTTTAATAATATATTAACTTTTTTTTTTTTTATTCTAAAGGCCTTAGCATAAGCTCTTCTTCTTCTAGACAAGGAGTATAAAATCTAAGTAAAGAAATATTAGAAATAAAATATATTTAAAAACTAAAAAATATAAGCAGACGATACGCTTAGGTTCTAATAGATTTAATAATTTAATATAGTTTTATAAAAAGAAAGGAAAGCTTTTTACTTAGGTAATAGAATTTTAAATTCTTAATAAAAAACAGTACTAAGTTATTAACCTTAAAGAAATAAGATTCACGCTTTTTATTGTAGTTTTATTTTTACTATTTAGTAGCATTCTGCTAGTGTTACACTATTAATTCTCTATTATAATATAAATATATAATTCTATTAGCTGCTTTAGATATTTAAATACTAAATTCTAGCTTATAATTAAAGCTCAGATAAAACCTATAGCATGTAAAGAATAAAATTATTCTAATTATAAATTAATAGAAGTTATTATATATGAACTCTATAAGAGAAAGAAGCTTAGCCTAATTACTTTATCTCTTTTCTATATAGAAACGTAGGTACTATTCCAGAGTTTAATTCTATTATTTTATTTAACTATTAGTTTAAGGGTAGAAGGCGGTACTTAAATAGTGTTAAATCTTTACTATATAATAAAAATTAGTCTAAAATTAGCTAGTAAAAATACTACCTTTATTAAAGATAACTCCATACAGTAGTCTGAAAAATTAGATGATTTTATATATAAAAAAATCAGCTAAATCCACAGTAGTAAGGTTCTTAGTTATAGGAATATATCTTATTATCTTAGTATAATAATTTATTACTATTAAGATTATATTATAAATGTAGGCTCCGTAACAGCTTAGTAGTAACTCTATAATAAAATCTATTATTAACTACTTTTAAGATTTCTCTAGCTAGGAAAGCGGTTATAGTTTTTTATATAAATAATATCTAGACACCTTCATACATTCGTATGTGTTATAAGTATTAATATATTTTTTAATATTCTTCTTAATTTTAAGCTAGAAGTATTTATATATTAATAATTTAAGTATCTTACTACACCTAAAATACCCCGTTAAAGGGTTATTATAATAAATTTAAAGAAGTTCTACTCTTAAGGTAAGATCTTTAGAGATATATAATTATCCCTTATAATAAAATAAACTAAACTAGTTAAACTTCTATAAAGTACTTTTTATATATTTATCTTGCTATTAGGGCACTGTTTAAGTACTTTTATTACGCTTTTAAATTACCTAAAAGTCCGTCTTCTAAAGCTTTTAGATTATAGTAATAATTAACTTAGAAGATTATTTATATATATTCTTAGAAATAGTAATCTTTTTAGCCTATATCTAAGTAATACAGTAAGGAATTACTATTTTTCTCTATAGATTAAGCTTAATCCTAATAGAATAAAGGTATATATCTGTTAAGTTAACTTTATAAAGAAGTTAATTAAAAAAGATATTCTCTATAGAATAAAGCGTGTTTATTTCTTATTAAGCTATTTTCTAGCTATTCTCTAGTTTCTCCTCTATAGCTAGTAAGGGCAAAGACTAGCTTTAGTTCTCTAGTTATAATTTCTTTTATAAACTAGGTAATATAAGATTAGAGCTTTTATATATTACTTTACTAGACTTTAGTAGTTTTTATAATAGTCTATTAGCAGAGTTAGTCTTCCCTAGACAGTACTTAATCTTAAAATTATATAAGGTAAGTAGTATTATCTAGCGTGCTTATTTACTATTAAGAGCCTTAATATTTATAAAGCTTTTCAAATTATTATAATCTATAAGAATTTTAAGATAAGATAATAAGTTTTTAATATAGTAGTGCTAGTGTTTTATAGTATTTATAATTACACCTAGCTTAAAGTCATAAGTCTTATAATACTATTCTATAGTATATAGCTTTTAAAACTAAAAGGTAATAAAATACTAATTACTATTATTAAATTTCTAAAAGTAAATTCTAGTATAGCCTTAGTTAAAAGCATTCATCTCTAAACGTAAGAAAAAATTAAGCTTATAATATTAAAGAAAAGAAGTTATTAAGAATATAATATAAAGTATGTGTTTTACTGTCTCTGTTTTTAAAGTCTACTTAAAATATTCTATCTTCCTCCTATTTTAAGAGCCTTTTAAGAGGTTTATGATAGAATAAGTAATTATAAAAAAGTATTTAATAAAACGTTTATAGAAATTAGTAAACCCTAAAAAAACCTATATGTCTTAAAAGAAGGCTGGAGTGGCTTAATTAATAACTATTTTAACCTACTAAAAATCTATCTTTATACTATTAGGATAAATAATAAACTCTAGAAATTTAACTTTATTAACAGTAAACATATACTTTTTAAGATTAATAAAAAGTTTATACTATTATAAGCGTTTTAGTATTTATTAAATATAATTCTAATAATCCTCTCTATATTTTAAAAAGATAAGAATATTATTAAGATAGATTATATAGAAGATATTAACTAGCTCTAATAGGGCATAGTTAATATAGCTTTAAAAAATAATAGAAATATTATTAAATTTAAATAATATTATTAAATACTTAAAGTAGTTATAGTGCGTATGGAACGCCGTCTTCTACTTATTACTACATCAAATTCTAATATAATAGTAGGTATTTTTAAGATTTAGTTTAGTAAATTTAATTAAGTCTGCTAAATAATCTAGCATTTTACTAATTAATAGTAAGGTAAAATAATTCTTTCTAGTAATTTTATTAAGGCCTTTATAATTAATATAAAGCTATAGGCTATTATTTTTTTTAGAAATAAAAAAAATTAGCGTACTTATTAGGCTAGTGTTATTTTATATCTAACTCTTTTATTTTATTTCTACTATATAATCACGAAAGACCTTAAGCTTTTTAAAAAAGATATTATATAATAGTCTAAAAAATATAGTAGTATTTTTCTCTAATTTAATTATATAGTTACCTCTATAGTGTTCAGGCAGCGCCTTTATGGCGTTAGTAAAAATTAAGTCTTTAAACCTTTAAAACTTTAAAAAGAAAATAGAAGTTATAAATTTTTTATTTTTTATAATAGCTATAGCTCTAATAAGCACGGCGTACACATACTTTTTATATTTAAAAAAATTAATAAACTATTTAAAACTTCTTAAGTTAAATTATTTATATACTGATTTTCCAGCGCTATGTTTTTATTTTAAAATTAATAATAATATATATCTCTTAAAGCTCTAAAAGCCTAAAAAGAACCTATAACGCTATATTAATTATTTTATAAAAGGTAGTAGTAACTTCCTAAGTTTGCCCCTAATTATTCTTTATTTAAATTAGAATTTCGTATGCGTGTTAACTGTATTTCTATATAATATTTAGTATATATAATATTAATAGTTTAGATTTAGAAATTTTTTTAAAGCCTTACTTTAAAGTAAATTTCTTATTAATAATGTTTACTTATGTGCTGCTATTAAGAAGTATAGTAGTTACTATTTAAATAAATTAGTTAATTTATATTTCTTCTTTTATTTAGATTAGTTTTTTTTTAATAATTAATTTCTTATACTTAGGACCGGAGGTAAGCTTAAGTGCTACTAGTTTTCTAGTATTTAAATAATATTAATTCTTATAATAAAAGTAATTTTCTTAGTTTTATTATATATTTTTTTATAATTTACTTTCTAGTGTCCCCGCTTATAGCAGTAACGGTATTCTCTAGAATAATAAATAATATTAGCTAAGTAAGGTAATATAATAGTAACTATAGAATATAAAATAGTTATTATTTAAATTATCTAATTTTAAGGTATATTTTATGCGCGAGATGGAAGCTTAATAGTAGTTTTTTATAAATTATTTTTTAAGATAGCGACACGTTTAACGAGCTCTTATTAAATCTTTAAAAACTTAAAATAATTTAAAAGAGCTATATGAATTTCTAGCTAAAGCTTATTATATAAGTACATTACTAGATACTTTTATTTATAAAATAAGTTAATTTAATTCTCTAAAGTAGCTAGATATGCTATAAATTTATTTACTAATTTATTCTCTCTCTAAATAGCTTTAGAGTATAATATAGTTACTTATAACTCTTAATTAATAGAACTTTTAATCTAATCTAAAAGGAACTTTATTATATAACTTTATATATATACTACTTTTTTATTTTCCTACTTATACTATACCTATAGCTGTTAGTATATTATCTTTAAATATTATAAAGTAAATATAATTCTTTAGTCTTTTAACTGAAACGTTTGTAGGTCTAGCCGGAAGATAATCTCTAAACAGGTTTAAAAGTCTTAATATTCCTATATTTCTTTTTCTTTAAATATTAGGATTTTTTCGATCTTAGAGCTGCGCTAGGGAATTAATATATAACTATTATTAATATAATATTTACACGGCGGTTTTTTAATATTATCCTTTTTTTTAAAAGAGGTATATTATCTTTACTTTATTAGAAAAACAATTAATAAGATTAATTTAGCATAAGAGAATAGTATTTATATATTATTATTTATAAGGTATTAGATTTACTCTTCTATCTTATAACATAAACACTATTCTTTTTCTTATAAGATAAGTTCTTTATATTGTCTTTTTAAATTAGCGATTCTTTCGTGAATAAAGAGAGTAAAAGTTAATTATTTAAGTTATACTATTTTAAGCGCTGTTATAGTTCTATTTATTAAAATAAATTAACTAGAATCCATTACTATACCTACGTTATGAAGATAGTAAAGGGGTATAATTAAAGTTTAGATAAGTAGTATATACTAAGCCACTATCTCTAAGAATAGGGAAGAGAATTTAGAATTATAATAGGAAGTTAATATAACAGTAAGTAAACACTTATAAAATAAATTAAAACTAAATTCTATTAAACTAGAATATAGATAGTAAGCTTTTTATTTTATAACCTTAAATATTATAAAGGCGCGGGTATAGTATAAGTGTGTTAATAATATTACACTTATATAATAATAGTACTATACTAGTATAATAATAGTACTATACTTATATTTTAGAGAATATTATATATAATAATATTCACTTAAGCGTTCTATATTATTATACTTATAAATACTAATAAAAAGTTCTATACGCTTTAGAATACTAGTAATAATAAAGAGTTTTAGCTTACTATAAAGAAACTATTAGAAAAAAACTTATTTTAAAAGAATTTTTTTTTTTAGAGTTATTTTTTAAAGCTATTAACTAATTTAACTCTTATTAACTACTATTTAGTAAACTAGTTTTTATTCTATTCTGCTATATCTCTACTAATAGACTAACTATTAAGCTAAGTAACTTTCTTAATATTAGAGCTAGTAGTTTTATTCTAATACACCTAAAGTATATATACACTATTAAGAAAGGACTTAAGATAAAAACCTATTAAATAAAATCTATTCCTCTAGCTAGCTATAATATTAGACTAAATAAATAAGTAAATAAGTACTTTTAAACTAATCTAGTACTAAATAACTACTATCTATTAATTTATTTTATTTTTTATAATGTTAGCCGCTATGACCTTATAATTAGTTATAAGTTATTTAAAAATATAGGTGTTTTAATTAACTATAAGAAGCAAGCGCTTAAATAGCTAGATAATAAACTAATTAATTATATTATATTCTATAAGTGAGCTGCGCACCCAAGCGAGCTGCGCATCTTAGAATTCACCAAAATATCGAAATTTTCCACCTTAATATCTCAACAACCACTTAATGATACATTCTAAAAATTGAAATTTGAGCTTTCATATACACATTACAGCTTTCATGAGAGTTGCATAAACATTGGTTGAGTAGTTTCTGAGATATAGCGATTTAGGTTCGTTTTGGCTGCTAAATCGCTATATCTCAGAAATTACTCCACCAATGTTTATGCAACTCTCATGAAAGCTGTAATGTGTATATGAAAGCTCAAATTTCAATTTTTAGAATGTATCATTAAGTGGTTGTTGAGATATTAAGATGGAAAATTTCGATATTTTGGTGAATTCTAAGATGCGCAGCTCGCTTAGGTGCGCAGCTCACTTATAGAATATAATAAGCATAATATTATTATTCTAATATAAAATCTATTAACTAAAATTAACTCTTTATACTAAGCTAATACTAATTAACGTAATGAGCTTATAAATATAGTAATTTTATAATATATTTATAAACTACCTTAGTATTTACTTTAGCAGGTTATATAGTAAGAGAACTTTAGAAAAATAGAAAAATAGCTTTACTTATAATAGTAGCTAGAGCTAAATAAATAAACTTTTTATTTTTAATTTATCTTATATAAAAACCTCTTTAAAACAGGCCTTAAGATTAATATTATAAAAGCTATTATCTTTATAATATATATATAATAAAAGAAAACTATACTAAAGCATATTAGCATTTATAAAATAGATAAGTTTATTTAGAATTATAGAGATAAGTTTAATCTACTAGATCTAAAGCCTTCTTCTTAAAACTCTAAAAATCTTTTAGTAAAGACTTTACTAGAAGGGCCCTATTAATTAAATAAAAACCTTATAAAAAAAAACTTTAGTAGTTTATTAAGTAGAAACTATTTTACTTTAATTATGCTAGTATAATTTAGGTTTACTTTTTAAAAAAGAACTTAAACATACTACCCCCGCATTATAAATATATTAATAATAATATTAAACTAATAGCTAAAAACACGCTAATATTAAGTTTATTATATAATATATTTTTTAAGTAGCTATAGCTTGTTAAAACCTATCTAAATAACTACCTTTAATAAAGTATTATTACTTAAAGTAATGTTTTATATATTTCTTTAGTATTATTTATTAAAAAGTCTAGAAAAAGATAGTGCTTTTATATTAACTATTATAAGCTTAATACTATTACAAAAAAAACGCTTATTTAATTTTATTAATTTAGAAGACCTTTATCTGGCTAGCGCGTATAAAAGTATTTACTAAACTTAATATATAACAAGCTTTTTATTATATATATTTAAATAAGAATATAAAGGACTTAATTATGTTCTATACTTAATATAAAAACTATAAGTACTATATGCTATTATTTAGTCTCTATAATAGCCTTACTATATTCTAGTGCTATATTAATACAGTATTTTATACCCTACTAAATAACTTTTATATTATTTATTTTAATAATATTTTAATCTACTTTAAAGATTTGCTATAGTATAAGGAGTATATTACTTAAGTACTAAAATATCTCTAAAATATAAGTCTTTAGGTAGATATTAAGAAGAGTAAGTTTACTATTACTAGAATAAAATTCCTAAGCTTTATTATTAGTATAAAAGGGATTTAAAAGAACTTTAAGAAAATTACTACTATATAAAAATAGCCAGTACCTATATTAGTTAAAAGTTTATAATCTTTTCTAAAATTCTAAAATTTCTATAAAGCCTTCCTAAAGGACTATAGACGTATTATTTAATTACTTATTAATTTACTTAAAAAAGGTATATAGCACGCCTTTAGTAAAATAAGCTAATAGTCTTTTAATAAGCTAAAAATTTAATACTATTAGATAATATTTTAACTTACTACTTATCCTACCGTCAGACGCGTATAGAGATATATATAAGTAATAAAATTATTATAATAATACTATTATAGCTTTAGGAGGATAGTCTCTAGTAATTTATAATTTTTTACTCTAAAACTATAAGTAAGCCTTAGATAAACTATAATATATATAATAAAAAAATATTAGCTATAATTTATAGCCTTTAAGAATAGCACTCGTAGTTTATAGGCCTGTAGACTATAGAGTTATTTAATATTCTAACTAACTATTATATATTAAAATAATTTTTAATAAAGCAAAAGCTTACTCCTTATTAGATATACTAAGTAATAAATATAGTAAATTATTACCTAATACTTATTTATTATTTTAATATAGCTAATATATTAGCTAATGTATTCTTATATAAGTAAAAGAAATTAAAGATTTAAAAAAATAAAAATAAAGCAGCCTAAATACGCGCCTTTCTTTTAGTAAAGTAAATTAATATTAGCTTTATTAAAACCATAAGTAATAACTTAGCTATATTATTAATAAAAGATATACTAGCTGCTAATATAATTAAAATAGTTATTACTAATACTTTTATAGTCTTACCACCTTTAAATGACCCTTACTTACTAATTGATTATATTATTAAGATGAATTATAGCTAGAAAACTTTATAGCTATTATAAAAGCGTGTTTTCTTTAGTAACTATTTAATATAAAAACTTAGCTAAAGCCTTTTTATATACTATAGTAAGCTAATAGTCTCTACTATATACTTTTTAAAAACTTATTTTATTTAAGCTATTTATACTACTTAAGTGATTATTTACTTAAATAAAAGAAAGATAAATAAGCTACTTCATAACCACTACTACTAAAGCTATATAAGTAAAGATATAGATAACTATATAACTATATATAAAGTTTATAAATAAAGCTATATATTTTATAATAAGACCTTAAACTTACCTAAATTATTATTAATTTCTAAGCGAGTATAATAAGATGTTTCTATAAACTTTAAGTCTTTCTCTCTAAATAAGAAAGGATATAACTATATCTTTATTATTATAAACTAGTTAAGTAAGTGCTGCTTTTTATTATCTTATTATAAAATAATAACAGCTACTTAAGCAGCTAATAAGTACTATTACTATATCTAGTAAGTATTTAGTTTATTTAGATTAATAGTCTCTAATCGCGGTCCTGAGTTCATTTTAGTATTTATAAATAAGCTATATTAATTAATAGGAATTAAGTAAAAGCTCTTAATACTATATTATCTCTAAATTAATAAGAATACTAAGGTCTTAAACTAGTACATTAACTAGCACCTATACTTATTTATTAATTATTATTAAGACAACTAATTAAACCTACTGTCTTATATAAACTAGACTTAAGTAATTTTATTATATAAGACTATAAACTTATTACTCTATTAAATTAAGTTTAGTTACTAGCTAATTTATTACTAGGACTAGAAGAAATATATAAAGATATTTACTATAGTCTATAAATAAATATCTTATAAGGAAGTATAGAGCTATGCTAAAGCTTAATATAATATAATAAAACTAGCTATAAAGATAGCTTAATAAGAGATTACTTAAGTATAAGAGTAATAAACTTAATAAACTAATAAAAAATACTATAAGCTAGACTTTTTTTATAGAAAATAAGGTATATATTACACCTAAAAGCTTTACTACTAGCTAACTTAGCTAGAAGCTTAACTAGTAAATATATAAACCTTATTTTATTATAAGTATAAAAATTTTTTTTTACTACCTTAAGTTACTACTATACATGCGTATGCTTAATATTTTTTATATAAATTACCTATAAAAAGCTTTTATTTACCTATTATCTAGCTAAATTAAATCTAAGAAACCGTCTATTAAGATTAACGGGTATCTTAAGTGGCTAGTATAGAAAATCCTTAATAGCTACCTATTCTATAACTAACTATAGTATAAAGTATTATAACTAGTTTATAATCTAAATTCTATTTAGTTTAACGCTTGAGGCTTTATAAGTGCTTTATATAAGATAAGAAACTACTATAAAGCCTATCTAAAGAAAGTAAGACTACTAGTATAACTAAACACCTAGTTAAAAGTATACAAAATAGAGAAGGATCTAGAAATAATAAAAAACAACAACAAAACAGCTTTAAAAATAAGAGTAATATAAAGACTAGTAAAAAGAAGACTATAATCTAAAGACTTAAAAATAATCCTCTTTTAGAGGGGGGGGTAATATAATAATACTATTTATTTAACTTACTATAAGTTACATAATATTATAACTAACTATATTAGTTATAATTTAGTATAGAGCTTAAAATATAGTTAGCTTATGCTTAAGCTATATACTATTTTATTTAAAAGTAAGCTTCTCTTATACCTTTTCTCTTTTTATCTTAGTATAGCTAAAATAAAGCCAACTTATTCTATTAATCTATGTCTATACTATAATGCGTAAAGACTAAGCCTATTATTATACTATAGCTTTTATTTTTACTTTCTTTTTATATTTTAGTAATAAAAGACTATTAAATAACTTTATAAATTAATACTAAATAGTAGTTATAGTTTACGTTTTAACTAAATACTTTTATTTAAATACTTATAATATTAATATTTATAAATATTATTACTATAGTAGTAATATAACACGTTAAATTAAAAATTAAACTAAGAGTTAAAACTAAAACTAAATAAAAAGTAAATACTAAAGTAGAAATAAAAGTTAGAGTATAAAGAATATAATAAATATATAAGCTATTAATTTTAATAGATTTATATTTAGTTATATATTATACTACTTAATTATTTACTTTAAAGTAATATTTATAATAGTATTCTAGTAGCTTTTTAAACTACTTTAAGTATTACTATTATTTAAAGTAGTTTTATTAAGTTTAATAACTTTATACTAAAACTCTTAATACTTATTAAAGTAAAGTAGCATTTAGTTATAAAATATTGAGTTAGTAAATATTAAGTAAACTATATTTAGTTTTTTAGCAATTTTTTTACTTAACTATAAAACTAGTTTATAGTATATAATATTAACTTATAAATTAAATTTTAAAACTATAAATATATAACTTAAAAATATATAACTATTATGTTGTAAGGTCTAAGTGTTTAGGGTTTAAGTTAAAAGTATTAATTTTTAATTTTAAAAGTAAAAAAAAATAGGTAGGTAATAATTATAAATATAAGTATATAGTTTATAGTTTATACTTATAACTTTTCTTTTTCTTTTCTTAGGTTTTAAATAAAAAGCTTATTACTTCTAAAGGTAAAAAAACTAAATTATACTTAGTAATAGGAATTTAAAATTTACTTCTAAAAGTAAGTAATATTACTATAGTTTATTTAAAAATAAAAAGTCTTTTTTATTTTTTAAAAGTAAAAGGTATTACTATAGCTTTTTTATAATATTTTAAGTTTTTTATATATAGTTTACTTATATAGTAACTTTACTTATATTAGTAATAGAAATTTCCTTATATAATAACTTTACTAGTAGAGTAATAAAAATTTACTTATATACTAACTTTACTTACATAATAACTTTACTCATATTATAGTAAAAATAAGTTAATATAGTAATAAAAATAAGTTTACATAATAATAAAAAATAGAAGTAAAAATATTTATATAGCAAAAAAAATTTTTTAAGTCTATTTACATAAGTAATTAAAAAAATAGCTAATAAAGTTTAATTACGTAATACATAGTTTTATATAATATTAGGTTTTATGTAAAATATAGTTTTAACAATAAATAATATATTTAGTTTTAAAGTTAGTTTATTTCTAAAATATTAAAATACAGGTATATAAGTATATTTTAGGTATATATTAGGCATTTAATAATTACTTAGCAATTCTATAAATTTCAATATAAAAAGTAAACTTTAATACTAAAAATAATAGTTATAGTATTTTAAAAGCTAGTTTTAGTTTTAACTAATTTATATATAATATAATAAAAAATAGATATAAAAATTAAAGTATTAAATTAGTTATTAACTTACTTTTAAAATACTAAATTTATACATGTTTAAATTAAATAATATTAAATAATAACTGTAAAAAGTAAAGTATAAAATATTATTTAAAAAAAAGTAAAGTAAAACTATAATAAAATAAAGTTCTTTATTTTAAAAATAAAAGAAAACTGTTTTATAAATAATATTTAATAATTTAATAATTTATATATATATAGTACTTTATTATATAATATATAACTATAGTATAATTTTTAGTATACAATAAAAAACTATTTATATACTTTAGTTATAAAGATTTATTTATATAGGTTTAAAGTTAGAGTTAGAAGTAAAGTTATAGAACTTAAAAAAAATTAAAAAGCTAAACTATATATAAAGTAGAAAATAAGTAACATACTACTATAAAGTAAATATATAATAATATAAATAAAAATTTTATTACATTACAACCTAAAAGTGTATTTCTAATACAAAATTTATTATTTTAGTTATATTAAAAAAAGAAACTACTATTTTTAATTAAAAAATTTTCTAATATATATTATAAGATAATTAAAATTTCTAAAAACTAATTTATGTAATATACCACTATAAAGTTAATACATAATAGTATAAGTAGAAATTATATTATATTATAACTTAAAAATACATACAGGACACAGAATTCATTATTAAATTATATTATAAAAAAAAGAAAACTATTATATTTAGGTCTTAAAAGTAAGTAAAAGCTACAATTTTTAATTAAAGTTTTTTCTAATATATATTATTAGAAAACTAGAATTTTTAGAAACTACTTATTACTTTATATATTATAAAATATAATATTTTCTATTTTGCATAATAATATAAAAAAATTAATATAACTTAAGGCTAGGTATTCTATATTTAAAAATAAAAATATAATAAAATGTTTTTATTTAGTTAGTAGCTTAAGTATTACTATATTTAATTAAAAATATTTAATACTTATACTTATTATAAAAAACTTAATATTTTTTACTATTACTTAAAAAACACTACTATAGTAGTAAGTTTAAAGAAGTAGTAAAAAAAATAAAGTAAATTTATAAAAGTAATTAGTAATTAAAGTAAAACTATAATATATACTTAAATTATAACTAAAAAAGTAAATAAAACAAGCTTTTTTAAAACTACTCTTTTATTTAACTAAAAAAAGAACGTGAAGCAAAAACATTAAATTATAAAAAATAAATAAAATAATAAAAGAAATAAGAAAACCTGAAATAAAAACAAATTAAGTAATTATTTTAAATAAGTTTAAATAAATAAAAAAAGTAATTAAGAATATAACTAGTAAATAAAAAAGAAAATCTAATAATTTTACTATAGTAGTACACTTTTAGCTTTTATAATACACAAAAAAACAAAAATTACTATAAATAAAGAAATTAATTAAAAACAATTAAAATGTAAAAATATATTTTAGTATTAATATTTAAATAATAGTAAAAAGTATGTACACTATACTAAATTAGAATTATTTCTTATAATTAATAAAGACTAAATATAAGTTAACTATATTAGGCCTAAAAATAAAGTACTTATATATATATATAATACTAAATAAGTAAGTAAATAATAAAAAGTATTTTATATATATACTTATAAGAAAATTTACTTAATATAGTTATTTTATAATTAATAGTAACTTTATAAGAAAATAAAACTATTAAAAAACTTAAAAAAGCCTATTTTATAGTAGTAAATTTAATGTAGGTAAATTAAATTCAAATATTAGTAATAAAATATATATAGTTATAAATAAACCTTAAAACATAAGTACATTAAATTCAAGTATATTAAATTTATAAAAAGTTATTAAAATAGCTTTAAATTTAAGTATGTAATTTAGCATATTAAGTTATATTACCAAACTAACTTTTAATAAAATTAATATAATAGTAATAGTTTAATTCTATAATATATTTAATATAATTATATTAGTAAAATAATTTTTTTTTTAGCATAAACTTTAACTAAATAGCTAATTAATGTAATACTTATTAATATTATTAGTATTATTAATACTATTAATGTAATATTCTAATAAAAGTTTTTTTAACTACAGTCTACTTATTTAATATCTTTAAAGTTTATTAAAAATAGTGTAACATTACTTTTAGACTTTAAAACATTTAATTATAATAAATAATAATTTATAATAAATTATTTAATTTAGGTCTTTTAACTTAAATAAATATACTCTTTTTATTTTATTAATAATTTTAATTTTTTTATAGATAAAAAGAATTTAAATTTAAGACAGTTATACTTTTACTTAACTTTAAGTTATAAATAAATAACTAAAAATTAGATAAGTAATAGAAAATTATGGAAGTAATAAATAATATTAAAGTAATAGAAAAAAAAAACTAGGAAGTATATACTTATAAAAATAGAGTTAAGACTATTTTTAATAAAAATATATTAAGCTATATATAAGTCTATAACTAGAGCCTATACTATAAGTTTAGTACAAATAAAAAAACTACTTACATACTCTTATAAATTTATAGAAAGAAAAGTTATATATTTATATGGTATTATATATTAATAACTACTAATATTTATTTCTAGTAAAAATAAAACTTATAGCTTATACTGCTTATATAACTTAACTTATATATATTAGTAAACTAATTAAAAGAAGCTAATAATTTAACTATAATATATTTTTATTTTAATGCTTATTATATTCTATTTATGCTATTAACTACTAGCTATATATTTTAGCATAACTTTAAAGTATTATTAAGTAATACTTTTATTATTTCTTATATTTAACTCTAATAACATTAGTAGCTTATATACTTACATTTATAAACTTTTTTATATATAAAAGTTTTAAATAGTTTATTAATAAATTATTAAGTTAGTTATAACTTTTATTTTAGTATAATAAGTTTTATAAAGTGTTACTCATAAATTTAACATACTAAATTCTTTTTTTAAAAAATAAAAAAGTAAGAATAATGTAGAAAATATTAAGATAAAAATATTTTATATATAAATTTATTTAATTCTACTTTTTTCCTATAAAGTAATGTAAATTATAACTTATATACTAATTTTTATTTAATTTTATTTAGTATAATAAAGCACTAGCTAAAACTACTATAATATAGACTTAAGTTAATATAGGATTTTAGACTAATTTATAATACTACTATTAGCTTAAAGTTTAAAGTTTAATTTACTAATATATTTAGAAAAAAGAAAGAAAGAAAATATATATATATATAATTTAAAAATAGCTATTTATGTTAATTATAAACTTATATAGCATAGTTTACTCATAGCTATATTATAACTTTCTTAATATTTTCTTATATCTTAACTTAATATAACTTTATATACTTTACTTTTTACTATTTATTTCTTGTTCTTATTTTATTTCTTTTAATATGCTAAGCTATTTGCCTGTAAAAATTCTTTATAGTATTTTAACTTATTTAATTTTTTACTTAACCCCTACTTTTATTTTTATTTATTACTAAATATACTACACTTATAATAATTAGATAGTATAGTAGTATATTATATAATATATTATAAACTATTTTTTATAGTGCTACTATAGTTTATACTTGTTATAATAGTACTATAAATAGAGAGTTAAGTACTTAATAAAAAGTGTTAATTAATTACTAAGTATAATACCAAATAATAATTTAAGACATTACGTAAAGAAAAAAAGAATATAATAAGTTATAAGCTAAAATATTTAAGGCAAGGGCTTATACACTAGTATAAAGCAAATATATAAATATATAATATAAAAAAAAAGCTTATAAAAAAGGCTTTCTTAAAAGACTTTTATATTATAAATAGTTATTATAATAGTACCCCCCCTTTAGATCTGAGCTTCTGTAAGGGGTATTTATATTAAATATTAAATCTAAATTAGTCTAAGTTTTTAAGATAGAATTCTTTTATAATAGCTATATCTTAAAGGTTACTTGTAGATTCCTATATTAAATTATTATATTTAGTTTATTTAACTAAGTATTTATAGCGTTTTCGCCTGTAATTTAGGCATAATTCTTTAATTTATTTAATATAGTATTTAGTTTCCCTATTAACTTTAACTGGTTTAGATGGCGGGTTTTATTAATCTAGAAGATATTTAAATTTAGGCGCGGTAAGCTAAAGCAATAATATATAAAAAACTAAGTATATATTTAAGAATTTAAAGAGTTTAAATTAGTACATGTATAAAGAAATTATTTAAAAAATATAGTATTTTCCTAAAGCCTTTAAGTTTAGCTTCTTAGAAAGTTATTTTATTTAAATATTTTATATATTAAGTTAGATTATATCTCTTATCTAATAGTTAGATATAAGTAATTATTTTTAGTTTATATATATTTTTTTAAAGAGCTTAAGCCTAAATTATCTCTTCTTAAATTAATTATTAGATATTAGCTATTTTTTCTATTATATAGTTAACTTCTAAGACTTCTAACGCTTAGTAAAAACGTTTTTAAATTCTTATAAAAGATTTAAAACTTATTTAAAGATATTAGCTTATATTAGCCAGGAATAGTAAAACTTTTATAAATTTAGATATAATACTATTAGCTTTAAATTGTGCTAAAAAAAAGCTAGTTTACTTAGTTATCTTACTAGTAGTTTATATATACATATAGAATTTATTTTATTATACTATTAGCTTTTTCTATTTAGCTATTAATTTTTAGATAATATATAAAAAATAATTAGAGTTTAATTTATAATTATTTACAGAGCTTATTAGAAAAAATAGAGATAAATTATATTTTTTAGTCTAATATAATTATCTTTAGAAGGCTGTAGTTTATTTATATCTATTAATAAAAAAAAATAAGTAATATCTACAATAGTTATCTTACTATAAGAAATTAGGTATTAGTATTTTATAAGGTAATTAACTATAACTATAACATTAATACAGCCTTTAAATTCTAGGAAGTTAATAATAAAATCTATAGAGATATCCTTCTATCTTCTTTTAAAAACAGAAAAAGGTTTTAAGAAGCTATAGTACTTTTTATAAAAAGTTTTAAATCTTTAATAGATATAATAATAAAACATATATTAACATATTATTTCAAATATTTAGGGCTAGTATTATTTGTGTTATAAGATTTTAAAAATTTTTTTATAACTAGAGTGGCCGCCAGTAGGAGAATTGTGTATAATTTAAAAAAGTTTAATCTTAAGTTTATTATTATTTAGTATTATTAGTTAATTATAATAGTATAACTGGCCTTTTTAGTTTTTATATTTACTTAAAAAATACTTCTTAAAGTGTCGGGTTTTATCCCATATTAGTAATAGAATTTCCTAAATAAATTTATTATTCAGGTATTTGTTATTAATAATCTGTTAAATTAACCTATCTATCTTAATTAAGTTTAATTCTAAAGTGTTATTAAATAGTTTAGAGCAGAAAAATATTTATTATTAAGCTCTTTAAACTTCTTCTTAGGCTAAAGTATTCTATATATAGTAAGTAAAAGTATCTAGTTTTCCACTCTACTTACCTAGTCAGTACGTGATAGTAAAGTTAAATTAAAATAAATATTTAGCTTAATAAGCTTACTAATAGCTAGGTTATTTTATTATAGTAAAGCACTAAAAATTTTTATAGTTATTTAATACTTAAATTAGGAATATAATACTTTTTAATTTAGATTTCTATTATTTAAAGCAACGTATAATAGCTAGTAGTTTCTTATTATATATCTTATAATTATATTTAGTAAAATTTAGTTTCTTGGAAAAATAGAATATAGGTCTTAGTTTATCTTATTTATTTTTTTAGAAAAGGACTTTAGTAGTTATATAGTCTAAAAAGTCAGCTTCTATAATAATTAGTAATTTAGAATTAAAGTGTTAGAAAATTAAGGGAGTTATAAATACATGTTTTAAGCATTTAAACACCTTTTAGTAAGCGTTATTAAATTTAAATTAAATATTTTTCTTCATTAAGGCTATAAGCAGAAACGTAATATAAAAAAAGTTATTAATAAATTATTAATAGAAGTTAATAAATTCTAGGAATACTTTTATATCCTTTACGTTCTTAGAGGATTCTTAGTTTAGAATATCCTTTATTTTATTCAGGTCTATACTAATTCCTCTTATTAAAATTATATACTTAAGATAAGTAACTTATTTTTAGTAGAACTTATATTTATTAATATTAAGTTACAAGCCAGCTTTATCTAAGGCTTTTAAGACTTATTTTATATATTATTAATATTTATATAAAGAATTACTATAAATTAGAATATCATTAAGATAGGCTGTATAAAATATATTAAGAAATAATTAAAGAATATTATTTATATAGTATTAAAACATGCTTAGTGCTTTGGCTAGTCTAAATAATATAATAAAATATTTAAATAAACTATATTAGGTCTAGAAGGTAGTTAGCTATTAATTTTTTTCTATTACATAAAAGTAGTTAAAATCTAAAATAATATCTAGCTTTATGAAATACTTTATTTTACTAAAGCAGAACAGAGTTTGTTAGATTAATAGAATTAAATAATAGTTCTTAATAGTAATAGCATTTAGAGCTTAATAGTCTACACAGAATTAAAAACCTTTATTAGGTTTCTTTATAAAAATAACTAGAATAACTATAAAAAATAAACTTACTTAATAAATTTTTTAGTAAGATAGTTATTAAAATACTTCCTAAGAACTTTTAATTTATTTTAGAATATCTTATAGAAAAGTCTAAATCTAGATTACTTTTCTTTCTCAAGAATAATCTTATAGTTATATAGATAATATTTAGGTAGTTTATTAGCTTCCTTATGTAAAAATATTTAAAAAATATTATAATACTTCTTTAGAACCTTAGTAGCTAAATTAGTATAGATTTTTAAAATTAAAGCTTTATTAATATCAGCTATTAAAATAATAAAGATTTTGAATTTATATTTTTAAGCTATTTATATAAAGGAAGCTGCTCTAATTAAATAGATATTTATACTTAATTTAGAGTTCTTATAAAAGCCTTTTAGTAAAGTTTTTACTAAGAAATTTTTAGAGTTTTAAAAGGAAGGTTTTCTTATAAAATCCCTATTTAGTTTAGTATTAGATTTAGGTGTAAATTTAAATTCTAGGTAGAAACTTTTTAAAAAATAATTTACTAGAAAGTCCTTTAGATAGGTATTAGGTTCTTATAATTAACAGTTTATTTTAACTAACTAGTTATTATATTAAGTTTAAATAGTTAGTAATAACTTTAGAGAGTAAGTCTATAGGTGCTATATATAAATAGTATTAAAATAAAAGCCTTTTACTAAAAAGTTTACCAGAAAGTCCTCTAGGCAGATAATATTTTCTTTTAAATAAATTAAGAATCAAAACAAGCGTAGGTAATAGGCTTAGTAATAGAAAATATTAAAAAATAGTTTTTATAAGTTATAGTTAAAGTTAATCTCATGCTTTTTTATCTAAGGTTAACTAAAAATTAATTTATAATTTCCTATAGTTATTAAAAAAAGATAAATTTTCTTAATATAATTTATATAATAAAGAGTTATACTAGTAGTATGTAAGATATAACCCCTTTTAAGACATTTATTATTAAAACTAGTAGAATATAGGACGTTTAAAAGTGGTAAGAGATAAAGTTTCTAGGTACTAACTAAAAATCTACTAATATAACTTATATTAATTACTCCAGTATTAATTAAAGTAGTAATAAAGTAGAATAAGCTATTTTATTAAATAGAACATAGAATATTTACTTAAGAGTTCTAAGAGTTAGTTACTAGGTGAGAAGTCTAAGAGTTAATAAAAAATCTAGTATTAGAAACGTCCTAAAAAGTAACTTTATATTAGAATAAAGCTTTTAGTAAGCTAGCTTAAAGAGTTTAGAAGTATTTTTATTTATAAAAAGATTTAAATTTAGAGAAAGAACAGAGGCAGGTTACTTATTAGAGTTAAAATAAACTTATAAATTAAAGTTCTAATAGAAGGATAAAGTAGTTTTAAGAAATATAACCATATTTATTATACTTAAAATATTAGTTATTATGCTTTTAGGCTTTTCATTTAGCTGATTTAATAAGAGCATAGTTATAGGTATTAATTTCTATAATATTAAAATTTCTTTATAATACAGGTTACGGCCTAGCAAGATATAGTAAAAAAAATACTAAAGATTATTATTATATAAGAATATTAAATTAGCGTAGTTATTTAATATATTAGAGATTTTAATATCTACTATTACCTAATAAAGATCGTCGTTTAATAATCTTTTTAGCTAAGTAATTAAACTAATTTCATTTAGTCTAGTGTTAACAGTTAGTGTATAGAATTTAGTAAAGTAAATAATAAAACTCTTCTATTTTTAACGAAACGAATTTAGCTTTCTTAAGATAATAATTTTCCTATTTAGGTCTCTATATATAGCTTATAGAAAGGTAATTAATTATTCTACTAAGTATATATCCTTATTTATAAAAGAGTTTATAAGTATTACTAGGTCCTTCTCTAGCCTTAAATATATATATAGAAGTTAAGAGTGTTTAGTAAAATATTAGTTAGCATTATCTTTAAGCTTATAGTTAAGTTTTCTAATAAAAATATATAAGTCTTTTTATTTTCTAGTAAACATTAAGGGGTCAGGCAAGTAGTTAGATTTTATTATTATTAGTAGTATAATAAATTCTAGTATAATAATTAATCTCACATTTCTAACTATAACTTAAGAAACTTAAAAATAGGTACTAGTTATAGTTATAGGTAGGGTTAAAGTTATAAAACTTAAGCTACTTCTAAATAAACTAATAACAAAAGCTAAACTTTCTTTAATAAAGAAAATAGTAATAATAAGAGTTAGGCTAATAAACACTTACTCTATTTTATTAAGCTTAGTGTAAACAACTTTTATACTCTCTTTATATTAAGTTTCTTACTTTATTAAAGTTTTTATAAGTAATTTATTACTTATTTTTAGAGTTATAAGTTAAGAGGTAAAGTCTCTAAGAATTTTAATAAAATCTAAATTATCTATTATAAGAAATTAGTAAAGACGTAATATAATATTATAATAATACTATAAGTAGAAAGTTAAGTACTTAATAAGAAACATTAATTAATTACTAAATATAGTACTAGATAATAATTTAAAACGTTACGAAAAGAAAAAAAGAACATAATAAGTTATAAGCTAAAATATTTAGAGCGAGGGCTTATACACTAGTGTAAAACTAATATATAAATATATAATATAAAAAAAGAGCTTATAGAAAAGACTTTCTTAGAAGACTTTTATATTACAAATAGTTACCATAATAATACTAGGAACGGAAATATATAGAAGTATTATAGAATTACTAATATTTATACTAGCTAAAGCTAATAAAGTAGCTATAATATTAAAAAATAGCTACTATATATTATTACTTTAAATTATGTGTACTAACCTTTCTAAATATAAGTAAATAGAAAATAAAGCTAATAACTAACTTTACTATTCTAACTTTAGTTATTTTTTTTAGTTTTATAACTCTTATTTTAATACTTTATTAGTTTTTAATACTAACTATAATTATAATTTTATATAGTTTATTATAAACTTAATAAACCTTTTTAATATTTATATTTAAAACTTTATATAAGCTATTACTTTCTATTTATTTATATAATTATTATTTAATAAGATTCTAACTTGTGCTAAGCTATTTTATTTACTATAGTTAACATAATAGTTTTATTTTATTACTTATAACTAACTAAATTTTTTAGTTAAAAACTGTACTAAACTTTTTACTATACTTTACACTTTAGTAAATAAAGCTATTAGCTTTTTTTATACTAAGTTTTATTAAGCTTTTATTACTAAATTTATATTTATAAAAACTATTACTAAATTTTTATATTTACTAACTATTTTTATAATTTTGCTTATGTTCTTTATAAAGTTGCTTATACTATTTACTTTATATATTCCAAAAAATTTTAGTAAATGTTATCTACTTTTTATAATAGATTTTAGCTTTTTTGCAAATAATAAGTAAATAAAGTATATTAGTTTAAATTTAGAGTTAAGGCTATATTTACGTTTTAATAGAATTAAAAGAGATAATTTAAATATAATATATAACTATTTAAACTAGCTTTTAAATAGCTACCTTTTGTTTAAAGCTAAGTAAATTATAAAATTTTAGTTTATTTAGACGTATAGTAATAATTAGTACTAGTTAAAGTTAAACTGCTTTTATAACTAAGTAGCTCTATATATACTAATAGTAATAGTAAATAAATATATAAACTAACTAGTTATTACTTATTAAACTCTATTTAAAATAAATTAAGAGTTAATAAATGTAGTTATAACATTCTTTATAATTATATAAATAGAAATTTTTTAACCTAAATATTAAATATAGCTTTAAAAGTATAATTAGTTAAATTCTAAAGAGCTATATATAAGTAAATAATAAGTTATATAATAAAAGACTATATATATACAAATATGTATAAATAGATAATAAAAAGTAACTATAAGTTTAAGTATACTAAAAATATTACTTATAATAATACTATAACACTATACTATTTAGAATAATTCTACTAAGTATAATAGTTTCTTTTTATTTATGTATTACTACTTATAATAATATAGCTAAATTATAATAGTTTTATTTAAAGCTTTTAATACTTATAATTATTATTAAATATATTGTTGTGTATACTTTATTATAATTAAATACTATACTAATATATTATATTATTATTTAGTATATATGTGTTTTAACTAATAGTATAAAAAAATATTATTTATTATATAAAGCTATTTTAAACCCTGCTAAATATAGTACCTTATTTAAAAATAAAACTCATAACTATAGCTTTTATTATTACTATTATAACGTATTAAACCTATACATATATAATTAGTATACTAAGGAATAAATTTTTATTAAATATTTTTATAATATACGCATACATTAAAGATAGTAACCTTAATTTAATTAATATATTTATTTAATTTATTAGTATTAGTCTACGTTTTTTAAATATATATTTTAAGTAGAAATTCTACTTATAATTTAAAAAGCCTATTAACTAAATTAATAGGTATAATATTACTATTTTTACTACTAAGTACTATATTAATTACATAACTTAAAACTAAACTACTAAAATCTAAACTAAAATATAAAATAAGAAAAAAAAGTATAAAACTATGGAAGTGCCTATTAAAAGTTTCTGCCTGCACTAAGCTTAAGAAAAGCTATAATACTTAACACGTCTAATTATCTAATTAGGCTAATAAGTATATTATACATGTTTTCTTTCCTCCTTATACTCGTTCCTATTTTCTAACTTAATAATTAATTTAATATGCCTTATTATTCTCTTAATCTATATCTGAATTCTCTCCTATGAAAGCTTTTTCTAGTACTTTTCCTAGACTTAGATTACTTCTATACGACTTTTTAGAGCACCCCTTTTTATTATCTCTCTCTTTATCTAGTACTAGTATGGCTTGATAGTATTTAGGTCTAAAAAGTTACCACACTAAAGAAGCTACTTAATCTAATATAGGTTATATATTTTTTACTAAGCAACATAAGCATAAGCAGGTGCCTTATTCTCTTAAACTATTATATTTAAATAATCCTTTAGACACTCTTTTATAAAGGGAATAAGCTTAAGTATTAATACTTTTATCTAATACTTATACTAATTAACTCCGTTGCTAGTTTAACGAGTTAGCTTTCTATTCTTTTAATTCTATCTCTAGATAGGCTTTTGACTACTTTTTGCTTTTAAATTTAGCTATTTTATTTCCGTCTCTAGCTCCCACTACTCTTGTATTATCAGCTTAAGAGTTTTATTTATCTCTTTTAAAACTTTTTCTGCTTTATCTTTTTCTCTTTTTGTTTTAAGTAATTAATAATAATAAGGGCCTTTTCGATCGTATGTAAAATAGTCTTAGAATATAAACTCTAAGTATCCTTTCTAATGCTTATAGATATAGCTTTAGACGAAAGCCTTATCTAAAGTTCGCTATATCTAATAGTCTTTCCTCTAATAGAGTAACATGATAGCCGTTTTATCTAACTAGATTACATTCTTCTAGTCTTTAAGCCTCTAATTTTTATGCGCTAGATACTATTATAATCGCTTTTTTTTTATCTTATTTATTAGTCTAAGCTTTCACGTTAGTTTTGTTTTGTTAAAACTAAAAGCCTTTAGACATTACTATACCGTTATAGGCGAGATAGTAGTATCTTATTAGCTAAGCTTATTAGTAAGATTAGTATATATCTTCTCTTATCTATATTAATTATAGCATACTTTTATAGTAATTACCTACTTAATATTCTTAGTTTGTTTTATTAGACGTCCAGAACGGGGAGCATTTTAAAGATATTTATCTTTAATAATAAGTAGAATATAGTTAGGGTTAAGACCCTACTAAATTATTTAAACATAGATATTATTAATCGTCTGCTTTAAGAGACCGGTTTTTTCAACAATTTCAGAAGTTATTTTATCTTTAAAAGGTAATTTTAAAGCGACTACTAATATATATATTACTATATCAGTATTTAAAGCCATAATAAGATAAATAAAAGATAAATAAAGAGAAAATTTACAAAAAGGCGATGCTAAGGTGTGCTAAGAAAAGTGGCTTTTTTAGTGTAAGCAAAAACTTTTAATAAGCGCTTCCATATATAATAAAGATATATTAAATTTAGTAAAAAAAAAAAATTTAATTTTATATTAAAAAATTTAAAGTGTAAAAGAATATAATAAAAGTAGATTTTTTTAAATAATAAAAATAACTCAATTTTTATGCCTAATAAAACTATAAAGAAAATTAAAAATTATATTAATTTATTTAGTTTTTACTATACACTATAAAGACTTAAGTATATATATAGTTAATATATATAACACTAAAAAATTACAGCTATACTAAAGAGTTAAAATAATACTAGAAAATTATAATACTATTAAATGATGTTTATTATAGTATTATATAACATTTATTAAAAAACAGCATACAAGTTATAAGTTAGTAGAAATAGTAAGGTGTGAAATATTTATAAAAAAAATATAAAAAAAAGCATACTATTTACTAGAACGTATTTTCAAATAAAAGATAAATATATATTCTAAAAAAAAGTTTATAACTTTATACCTTTAATAAATTACTAAAAGCTATATTATTTGAAAAAAATTATATAGTATATATACTAAAACCTTTCCTTATTATTAGAAGTAGTAATATTATATACTTTATTTACCTATTTTATTTGTCTTTTTTACTTTCTTTAAATTAATTTTTTTTTTACTTTTTATTAACTACTTAATGTATTATAATGTGTTTTAATAATAATATTATTATATACTTTTTATTATTTTTATTTACTTTTATAAGATGTTATAAGTCTAGTTTAAGTAATATAAATAAGTAACTAAGTTATAATAACTTAGATTAGGTTATAGGTAGATTTTAAAATAATTTTATTAAAAAATAAATATATAATACTTATGTTATAAATATTACTAATAGTAATAATTAATTTTTTTTCTATTAAACACTTAATAAATATGAATAATCTTATTATAATTTTTTTTTAAATTCTTAAGACATAAAATAAAAGCTTGTAAATTTAGTAAAAAATATAATAATAATAAATAAAAAGTTAAGTACATGTATTGTTACTTATTTTAATATTAGAATACACTAATATTTAATTTTATAGTCTATATTTATAATTAAGGTTAGAAATAAGTAAAGAACACTATAATAAAAAGAATAAAATAAGTAAAAAAAAAAAGATTATAATAGGAGTAAAATAGATTATAAAAAGGCCCATAAAATTATTTCATGTAAATAAATATAATTTAATAGAATATAGTAAGCTTAATATTTAGTAAAATTAAAAGTTTATAATATAAAAAATTAGATTAGATTAGGTTATAATATAGAAAATTAAATTTAGTTAAGTAAGTAATATGAAAATTTAATTTAAGTTAATATAATAACTTATAACTTTTTCCTACTTAATTTACTATATCATAATAATATTAATTTAGTTTAAAAATAATTTTTCTTTATATAGTAACTTTATTAACATACTAATTTTTATTTATATAGTAATTTTACTTATATAGCTTTTATTATATAGTAATTTTACTTATATAATTTTACTTATATAGTAATTTTATTTACTTAGTAACTTTACTTATATATTAAGTTTACTTATATAGTAACTTTATTTACTTAATACTTTTATTTATATAGTAATCTTACTTATATAATAACTCTACTTATATAGTAACTTTACTTATATATTAACTTTAATTATATATTATTATTATTTATATAGTTACTATATGTGTTAACTTTGCTTACATAGTAATTTTATTTATATAGTAACTTTACTAGTATAGTAATTTTACATATATAGTATCTTTACTTAATATAGTTTAATAACAGTTTTATATACATTTAATTATATTATTATGTTATTATATTATATTACTATTACACCTTTTTTAAGTTTCTTTTTTTATTATTATATTTATAATTTTTTTTTTTGCTTTTTATCTCTTACTATTCTTTTATAAAAAACGTTATAATTTTACTTAAAGTAAAAGTAAAGTACAGTTATTTCTAAAAATATTATATTATAAAAAATACTAGAGTAGTAGTTAATACAGCTAGTTAAATATTTTACTAATAATAAAAATAAGCTTAGTAGTAGTAATTTTATTAATTAGCTAATAATAGTAGCTTTTAAATTAAATTTAACTTACTATCTATTTTCTAGTAAATAGAAATAAAAGAAAATAAGTAAATTATAGCTTTAAATTATAAAATTTAAGTAAAGAGTTTAAAGGTTTTAACTAATAAAAATAATTATAGTTTTTAACAGTAGTTATTTAACACTTATTTTTTTTTTATACTTATTAAAACTATTTCTAATTTTAGAGTAATTTAGATTTATACTACTTTTTACTAAATATTTAGATTTTAATATACTTACTTTTTATAGCTTTTATTTATTTATTATTTTTTTTTATTAACACGCTAGTTAAAAAGAATTAATAATTTTTTTTAGAAATTAAATAGCCTAATAAAATACCTTAGATTAAACATAAATATAAAGAAAAATAAAAAAAAATAGTACTATTACTAGAAACTATTAGACTAAATAGTAGTTCTAAAATACTAACTTTATTAACTATACTATAAACTATTATATAGGCTACTTTTACTAGCTAATTTATTATATTCTAGATATAAAGCCTATATAAGCTGTTTATAGTACTTTATACTAATATTTTATATAATATAAACAAAATAAAGCTACTAAAAAAAAGTAAATATTATAATAGTATTAATAAAATAGTTAAATATAATTTCATATCTATAATATAAATGCTTATAAGTAGTTAAAGTAAAATTATAATATTAATATAGTAAAATATATTACTTTTAATAAATTTATTTTATACTATATAATGTTGCTAAATATACTAAATACTTTATATATATTTATAAAAAGCTATATATATTTTTTAAATGCTAAGAAATAAAAGCATACCTTTTTTAAAAAAAATAAACAAGAACTTAGATATACTAGAAAAGGTATATATTTAGTATTTTTATACTAAGTAATATTTTACTCCTCTAATTATAATATATAATATTAATAGTATTATAAGCTTTATGCCTAGCCTATTAGTAGTAAAATAAAAAACCTACTTTAATCTCATACTATATATAGTTTTAAATTTAGAGTTTAATATATACTTTACTTTTTTTATTTCTACTAAGAATGCTAGAAAATAGTAGATTTCTTTTTACATAATTTCTTACTACGTTTTTAGTAAGTTAATAGGCTAAAAGAATATTATATTTTTTTCTTTATTTATATAAGTAATATAAAGTAAATAACTACTTTAGCTAAAAAGCTTTATAGAAATAAATAAACTAAGGTTTTTTTTTTACTATTTAAAGCTAGATTTTAGGATCTACTATACAGCACTATTTAGCTAAATATAAGTATAATAAGCTAGCTAGTAAAGTAAGTTATATAGAGTTATATATTTATAATAAGAAAATAAGAGTATAATATTAATAAACTTTTTATTTTCTTTAGCTTAAAATACTATAAAGTGTATAAAACATAGTACTTTATACTATTAAAGAAAAAAGACTATATAATTTTAAAAACATTTAAATCTTTTTTATAGCTAAGAACATTAAGGTCTTAAGTAAATAGTTAATATTATAGTAAATATAGAATAACTATTTTTAATACTAGAACTAAACTATTAATACTAACTATTTTAACTTAACTTAAGTATAAGTAGATATTAGTAAAGAAATATATATACTATTATTTTTATTATAGTACTAAGATTTAGGTAACTAGTAGACAAAAATATACCTTTAAAAATCTTACTATTTAAAAGTATATTAGTAGTAGTTTTAGTATAGTTTTATAATTAAGCTTAAATTATAAAATATATATTAAACTACTCTACTATAAAATATAGGTGGAATAATTATTTTCATTATATATTATTTATTAAGTTAATAGTAAAAGCTTATATATAGCTAACTTTATATAAATAAATTTTTTTTTAATATAACTAAATTTTTTTTTTAAGAAGGTACTTTAAAGAGCTTACTACTTAATCTTAAAATTTAAATAAACTAATAAAAAAATATATAGCTTCAATAACTACTATTTTAAAACACTTAAAAGATTATATTTTAAAAGTAAAATATATTATATAGTAGGTATTATAAAATTCTTTTAAAAGTTTTTTAATATATAAAAATAATATTATATAATATTAATACTTACTTACTATACATAAAAGCACCTTTAAAATAGTAGAGGTTAAAATTATTAAATTAATATTATATTTAAATTAAAGCTATTTTAGTACATACTAATAGTAAACTATTTATAATTTATATAAGTAAATATTAATAAGTTTATGACTAATTTTAAATACGTATAAAGCTTAAAGTTATATAAATATATATTATAAAAATATAACTAAATAATAATTATATTTTTATACCTATTAAAATTTAATTATAGAACTTACTAATTTTAATATAAAATTATACTTTAAAGTAATAAACAAGTATAAAAGAAAATAAAAAAGAAACTTTATAAACTTAAATTCTTAATAACTATAGTATAAAACAGTTATTACTAAACAATACTCAAAATTAATTAAAAGTAATTTATATTCCTTAAAAAGGTTTTAAAACGTAGTTTATTTAATAATATATATATAATAAAAATATTAGAAAAGTAGCTAAAATAGTATAATACTACTTTTTTAATATAATAACTTATTATATAGTACATAGTGTAAATATACATACAATATTTTTATAAAAATATATTATTATTAAATAAAAACTTAATTAAAGCAGAATTTTATAGTAATATAGCATAAAGTAAGTTAACATTATATAAAGAAAATCTAGATATAATTTTAGTACTAGTTAGTAAGTTAAATTTATAGCTATATTAACTACTAAGTAAAAATAAAATAATATATAAAAACTTAAAAAAGTTTATTATCTTTCTATAAAACTTTAATAACAGGCAGAAATAGAAATATTAGAATAATAAAAGATATTAAAAACTTTATAAGTAGTATATAAAGATTATAGAAACTTAATATAATAAAAAAAAAGTAAAATATTTAGAAAAAATATAAAAATTCTCTTTTTAATAGTAAACTAAATAATGTTATATTTAAACTATATAGTATTTTAGTAGTATATAAAGTAATATTAAAAAATATAGTTATTATTAGGAGGTGGCAGAGTATAGATAAGGTTAGTAACTATAATAATAGTATATAATATAAAGTAAATTATAAAACGTAGCTTATAAAACTACGTATAAAGATTAAGAATAAAATATATATAAGATTTTAGAAGTAAGAGAGCCCGCATGGCCTGTACAGAGACTTTATATAGTACTTAATTTAAATAGACTTAGAAATAACAGTTCTTATAAAATTATATTATAATAATACTTTTTTTTTTATAACTATAGTTTCTATGGTTATCTTAGGGGCTAGGCTTCTTAAGGTACTATTAATAAAACACTTAAATTATATCTATAATATTCTTTATTCAGCAGGCAGGGATCTTAGTTAACTTATTATATCTAATTTATCTAACTATATACTTTAGTTATAAAGTGCTATTATAGCTATAGTGGTTCTAATAGAAGTTAATAATTTCTTTAATAAACTATTTTTACTTACTATTAATTTCTATTAGCAGAGGGGGTGGTATTTGCTGGTAAAATAATAAATTAATTACTATAAAGCAGAGCAGGCTAATATAGAACATATTATAATAATAAAACTTATTTAATAGTTTAAGATAGTAAGTGTACAGTAATACGGTCTTTATAACTTAAAATTAACTTAAATTCTTTTAATCTAGTTTCTTTACAGGGCGTAGGGTTTTAATATTTTAAGTATCTAGCTATATAAAATCTCCTATATAAAATAGTTAAGCAGGGTAGTAGTATATATTTATCTAGTTTTTATAATAAGCTTATATAATTAATAGTTTAGTATATAAGTAGTTTATAGTTTTTTATATTTTAATTATAAGCTTTTTAGAGTCTTAGCTTTATATAAAGTAGAAAATAGCTAATAGTTTAAACCTAACTCTTAAGTAAAAGCTATAGTTTATAAAGAATAAAAAAATAATAATGCTTTCTAAATAGGCAGAGTTTAGAATAAACTTAGCTAATAATAACTATTTAAACTAGTTATTTTATAAATAGTTAATATATAACTATAGATACTACTTAAGAATTATATTAATCTATTCTAACTAGCTATTAGTCTTAGAATAGTACGTAGTTAATAGTAGAGTTATAATCTTCAGCTAGTAATTTAAGTACTTCTAGAATTTAGAAATAAACTAAAGTCTATAGTTAGAAAAAACAGTACTTAATAAGCTATAAAGCTTTTTTATATATATTAGAAATAAATAAGCGGTGTCTTCAGTGTTATAATATATTTAATAAAAAATTAAGTACTTTTTTTTAATTAAATAATAGATTATAGTTATTATAGTATTATAATAACTGCTTAGTAGTAGGTAAATAATAAAGTCTATAAACATATTCTTTTAAGCACAGTCTAAAATAGATAGTAGTTTTAAAACCTTTTAATAAGCTTCTATTAACAGAATAATATAGTAATAAATATAGTAGTTATAAAATTAATAAATAATAAAGTCATACATGCAGGGCTAGTAGTACTTATAAGATAATAGTTTATATATTTTATTATAGCCTATATAACTAGTAATAGAGCTCTTATAGTAGAAATAACGTAGTTTAGCTTTTAGCTTATTTATATTAGGTATATAGAGTTTTTTTTTATATTATAAATATCCATTTATCTTAGCATACTCAGCTAGTGTTAGGTATTTATTCTTATAGTTTCTATTCTATAAATTAGTTAGTATAGAGTTAATTATGAGATTAGTATAATAACTTTTTTAGAATAGAGTCTAAATCCTTAGCTATAGCAGGTTTTTAATTTATTTAAATTCTAAAATAGTAGTAAGTCTAGTAGTAGTAGTAATAGAAATAAAAATAGAAATAAATTTAATAGATAATAATAGTTTAACAGCGCGTTAGCGGAGCTGGTTATAAGTTATTATAATAATTTTATAAATAAAAGTCTCTAATAGATTAGAAAAGTAGATTAATTTTTTCTTATAGTTAATTATAGCAGGTAAAGCAGTAGCTAGGAGTAATTTTAGGTTTTCTTATTTTAAAATAATCTAGCTTTAGTAGCGGAGCCTTTTATTCCTTTTTTATAATAAATTAACTAATTTTCTAATTAAAGAGTCTAGCTTTACGCTTTACTTTTCAGGATAATATATAATCTTAAAGTTAAAATAAAATAGGAATTTAGACCAACAGGCTTAGCAACAGTTTAATAACTTTATTATTATAAAATATTTTAAATTATAATAGTTTATAATTATTATAATTAGTAAGGCACATCCCTTAAGTTCTGATTACTATTTTTTAAAACAGTAAATAATTACTAGTAGTTTCTTATTATAAATTTTATAGTTACACTCTGTTATTAAGTGCTTTTTTAAGAAGAATATAATAAACTATAAAATACTATTATCTTTATATTATAACAGTATTCTTATAGAGACGTAGTTAGAAATATCTATTTTAATAATAACTTCTTTTTTCTAATTAAATAGTACTAGAATAAATCCTGTAGTAAATACTATTTTTAGTCTCTAAAAGACTTTCTTATAGCTATTATTCTAGTTAAATAGTATATTCTTCTATATTAAGTAGATTAGTAGAGCAGTAATATAAAAAAAATCCTTATATAAAATAGTAATAGAAGTTTATAAAGCTAATAAATATTTATATATTTATAATATAGGTTAGTATTACCTAGCTAGCTATTATTTTAATTTTCTTTAAATCTATACAAATACCATCACGGCCTATAATCAGGCCTAGAAATTAAGTTTTAGTTATAAAGAACTTATACTTTTCCACTTTTGCGTATAGGCTTACCTTTTATAGGCTTTTTAGTATTAAATAAAGATATTCTTTATATTTAGTATAAATACAACTATAAACCAAAATATTGTTTATATAGACGGTATAAAAGCGGTTTAGGTATTTCTATAAAATATCATTTATATACCACTAGAAAGTTATAGGGGTATCTATTAACCTAAATAGTATTACTAGTATCTTATATAAGCTAAAATAGGTTTAGAATACCGTAAGCTATTCTTAGCTAGTTTTAATACAAAGTTTATTAAAAGCCTATAAAATATTAATCTTAAAAAAGTATTATATTCTCTTTAAATTATTTAGTAGTTTTTTAGTTAGCAGTAATAAGTAATAGTTCTTTACTATAATTTTATTTAGTATATAGTAATTAACACAAAATTAAAGTCTTCTATTTATCTTTTTTTATAAATAGGACTAGAAATGCAGTTAGGGAGCTATTAGGGCGGATAAACTCTTTTTAAAGATTTTTATTAAGCTATTTCTAAAGCACTTATAGCTTTATATAGAATATTAAATATAAATAGCTAAAGGGCAGGGTTTTTCCTTCTATTAGCTAAATATTATAATTATATAAGTAATATAGCAGCAAGTTTTTAGCTTCTTCCAGTAAAAGAAATTAATAAAACTAAAGTAAAATTTTCCGGGTATTAGGCGGGAGCTTTTTTATTAAATTTATACTCTTAATTATAATAAAAACTTACTTAATATTTTTTATAAAGATAGTAAATAAATAGTAGCTGCTATAACAAGCGTATGTAGTATAAACTTTTAGGAATATAAAATAAATATTTAGTTTCCTATAGTCCTTTTAATTATAGCAGGATTTAGAAATTAATTTTTATAAAATAAAAACAACCTTACAGGTCCGCGCTAGGGTAGATAGGATTTTATAATAATTATAATAAAATAAGCTATTAAATATAAGAATATTTATAGTCTACTTAATTTAAGGGTTATAGTATTATAGCTAGTATACTTCTAGTATAATAGAGTACAACCCTAAAATAGTTATAAACAAGTATATTATTTTAGTATAGTTATTAATATAAAGCTTTATAATAATATATAAGGTAATAGATTTACTATAGAACTTAGTTTTATTTATAATAATATTAAAATAGAATAGTTTCTTTAGCTAGAAGCTTATAGAAATAGCCTAATTTTAATTAACGAAGTCTCCTTTAGCTCTGCTATTAATAAGGCTATAGATAATAATAATATAGCTAGTAAACTATATTAAGTATTTAGTAGTAATAGAAGTTAGTTTAGTAAGTAGTATAAGAATATAAAACTATAAATTAAGCTCTTTCTTAATTAATATCTTATAGACGGTGATGGCGGAGATTTTATAGAAGTATAATTTTAAAACTAAAATATAACTTAGTTATAGCTTAAGGCTTTTACTAGGCTATATAGTAAAGAATATAGTAAAATACAAAAGCAAACAGAAAAGCAAACAGGAGATAGAAATAATAAACTAGATAATATATAAATAAAAATACTTTAGAACTAGTAGGTGTTAGAGTGGAGATAGTAGATAATAAAATAACTTTTTAAATTATAGTAGTAGTATTTATAATATTTTTTATAGTCCTAGCTTAAGGAATTTAGTTAGTAGTAGTAGCTTAAATCTATAAGTTTAATAATAAAAGTAATAAGAATAGCTATTAGTAAAGAAATAATATACTTTTAAATTATAAACTAGAAGTTATAGGTCTTATAGCTACTTATGAAAGTAGCTAAGTTATAATAATAATAGCAGTTCTTAAGGTCTTATAAATAGTAAATTAGTAAATAATACTAGTAGTTTAGTAGTAGATTATAAAATAATATGTTTTATAATTCCTTAAAGACAGTGTTCTCTAGAAGGGTTAGTAGGGAGTCTTTAAATAAACTAAATTTAAAAGCTAACTATTAAAATTCTATTAGAAAGATACTAAATTCTTAGTTTTTCTAATAGAGTTTAAATAGATCTTATTAGATATTATGGGTTTAATTTAGGTTTCTATAGGTTTACTCTAAGATTTCTAGTATTATAAAATAGTCTAGTAAATAGTAAATACTATTAGTAATATATAGAAAGACTTATTTATATAGCGTATTTTTAAGTTATTTATTTACATAAGCTATGCAGGATTCAGCGGTAGAGAAATAATCTTAATTTATAGTTATCTTTATATAGATCTATATTATAAAGTATTAAAGATTATTTTAGTTACTACTAAACCTATTAGAATTAGGTAGACATTCAGAAAGAGTATAAATTAGAAATAGAATAAAAGTAAATAAAAAAAAATAGTTATAAGCAGTTTAGTTTTAGTTAGAATAGTAATAAAAATAGAAATAGAGATAAGAGTAAAAGTAGTAAAAATAATAGGTATTAAACTTTCAGACTATAACTATATATATAGATTTATAATCTACTTTTAGGCTTTCTATAGCTTCTTTTTTTAGTAGCTATAGACTTTTTTAAGTATTATAACTTACTTATAGAGGTCTATTATCTCTATTATAGTAATAATAAGTTACTATAATTAGCCTTTATAGATATTATAAAAGACTATAATATAGTCTAGCTATTCTTATAATTATTCTTATATAGATTATAGGAATTTATTTTTGTTTTATAGGACTAGTAGGGGTTATAGAGCTGACATATAAAAATAAAGCTACATAATATTAAAAGATAGTAAAGTATAGACAAGATTAGTAACTATAATAATAGTATATAGTATAAAATAGATTATAAGACGTAGCTTACGGAGCTACGTATAGAGACTAAAAACAGAATATATATAAGATTTTAAAAGTAAGAAAGCTCGCACGGCTTATATAGAGACTTTATATAATATTTAATTTAGATAAGCTTAAAAGTAACAGTTCCTATAGAATCATACCATAACAGTTATTAGTATATTACTATTAGGTTTATAGAAAAATAAGGTTAAATAAAAAGTTAAGTTAAATAAAATTACTAAAAGTATAAAAAGAAGAAAGCTGGTTAATTAAATGAAATAAATAAATAATACTAAAAAAAAGTACTTAAAGAGCTTAAGAAAATATAGTTAAATATAAAGTAAGTTAAGAAAAATATTCTCTAAAAATAATAGTAGTATAAATTAGCTAAAAGAGAGAAAATAAAAAATATTTAAGTTATAATACTTATACTCTAAACTACGTGCAAGTATTAAATTAGTATAATATTAAATATTAGATTATTTAGTAAAGTCTTTACTATAATACTTTATATACTTTTTTTAATACTTATAAGTAAAATATAAGGATATTATTATAAAGTAAATACTAAAGAAGTATTATAAAGATTATTATAATTATATAATTACTTACTAGTAAATAATATTTATTTACTTTCTTTACTGTTATTTACTTATATTTTTTATTATATTTTTTTCTTTTACTTTACTATTAAACTTTAATTATGTTATTGTATATTAATTAATTTTATTTTATTTTTTCTTACTCTTTATTTTATACTTAATATCATACTTTAATCTTACTATTTTAACTAGAATAAGGTCTAATTTTTACTTGAAATACTTCTAATATTATAATTCCTTTATAAATTAAGTTAATATACTTAAAATAAGTTTATTCTAGTTATTTTTAGGCTGTTTTATTACTACTAACTTACTTTAAATATAGATTTCTAGCCTTTTACTTATGCAATTATAGTAAATCTAGTTACTTTAAGTAAAAAAGTTAAAAATAATACTTATAAAGACTTTTCTAAAACTCCTAAAATACCTGGAAATAATATAAATACTAAGTTGCCCTTTTTAGAGCGTATAAAGAAATAAAGTATATATTTTCTAAATTTATAAATATTAGGCATGTATTTTAATGACTTTAATAAAACACTTTTTAAAGCTACTAAAAAGAATATATTACAGAAGCTAAATATACTTATAGAAAATACTAATAAAAGTATTACTAAAACTTCTTAAACTTAAACTTAAGTAGAATAAAAGAATAACTTTAATATTAACATAATAAATAAAGAACTTTAGTTAAAGCTAGTACTAATATATAAAGTAAAAATAAATAATAAGAAAGTACTACCTATTAAAATGCCTAAGCCTATATAGAAGAAACTAAAAAAGAAAAGTTTAAGTTTAAAGAAAATAGATAATATTATTTCTTTAGAGATATACTATAATTTAAAAAATCTAGTATTATACTTTAATATAGACTTAAAAGCCCTAAGTAAGTTTATTTAAAAAAATATAAAGCTAATTAAAATTTTTAATAAGTTTAATAAGTTATATATATAAGAGGTTGAATTTAAATTAAAGTATATAGTACTTATCATAGTTATAAGATGTAGCTATTTATAGTAGAAATAAAATTAAAAGCTAGTTAAGTAAATAACTATTAGTACTTTTCCAATTTAAGTTCTAATAACTTAAATTAATATAAACTTAAAGATTACTATACTAAATAGTTATATGAAGCTTAAAAGGCCTTTTTACTAAAAAATAATAGTATTTTTTTTAGAAAGAGTGTAATTAATTCTACTACTAATAGTTACTTCTAGTAGCTACTTAAAAAATTAGAGTATAACTTTTTTACTATATAACTAGCAGGCACATAATAAGTAAAATAAATAATAAATATAATAAAAATATAAACTAGTTAAAAAAGTAAGAATGTTATAGCTAGAAAAAAAAAATAATTACTTAAATTAAGAAACATAAGGGTTATATAAAGAAAAAAAAAATTAAAAGTACTTATATAAAGTAAGTTTGCGTGTTAAAACTAAAGCTATTTTTATATAAAATAACTTTAGTAAAGGCTTTACTAGCTCTTTCTAAAAAAAACTAGTAAGAATAATAACTATTCTTTTAAAAATAGCTAGTTTATTAGTATTAAGTACTTTTAAATAGAGTCTCATAAAATTAAAAATAAAAGCTATTATAACTAGAACTAATTTAGAGATAATAAGCAAGAAACTAAAGATATTAATTAAAAAAATATAAAAAACTAAAAACTAGAGTTTAAAAAAGCCTTAAAACTAACTACTTTATTAAATAAAACTAAGTTAAAGAAACTATACAAAAAAACTACTTAAAATTTAAATACTATAAGTAAAGTAGTTAGTATAGTAATTTTTAATATTTTAGCTAAAGTAATGTAAAAATAATTTAAAAGATATAAGATATTATATAAGCTATTAAAAAAATCTAAGACATTTATTAATACTACTTTTAAAGCTAGTAAAATTAATATTAAATAATATATTATAAAAAAAACTATATATAAGAATATTTTTACTTATAATATTTAAGATAATTATAATACTAATAATACTAAGCTTAAATCTTTTATATAAAAAAAACTATTACTAAATTATTTTTATTAGTAGTTATTTTTAAGTTTAAGCTTTTTAAAAACTACTATACTTTTAAAAATAAACTAAATAAACTAAATAAACTAAATAAAATTCTTAATAATTTGTTTATTAGTTAAAGAATTTAAAGTCTACTTTTAAAACTCTTAAAATTTATAAAATTTACTACTACAAAATCTACAGGTAAAAGCTAAATAAAAATATAAACTAGTAATAAATTACTTTAACTATAAAATTCTAGTAATTATAATAAAAAACTAAATTTTTTAAACTTATATTAGCTAACTTTATAGGCCTTAAAAAGCTAACCATAATTACTATATATTTATTAAATATAAGTACTATTTTATTTATTTAGAAAAACTAGTAAAATTTTTACTAAACTATTTTCTTATATAGCTTCTTTTAGTAAAGTCTTTATTATAATACTCTTATGCCTTAATTTTTTTTAGTAAAGTTTTTAGTAAAGTATTTCTATTTTTTTAATATTACTATCTTACTAATATATTATTTAGGAAATTAATATTAAAAAATGTGTACTTAAAAAACTGTATAATACAAATAATTAGAATAGTATTATAAACTATAAAAAGGAACTTTTTTTAATCTATTTTATATTATCTATTATTTTTCTATAAGTAGCTAGATAATTCTTAGTTTTTAGTAATATATATTATAGCTTTATATTTACTATAGTAATTACTATATTAAAAATATAAAAAGTAATATTATGAATGTAACTTATATTACTAGTTTTTTTATTAATAATTATTTACTTTTTAATAGTTCTAAACTTAACTCTAATGCTATTATATTACTATCTTATAATATATTTTCTAACTAGTATTATTTAAGTAGTATATTTAAGTAGCATTAACTCTATTTTAAAGAAATAAAGAAAATTACTAATAAGTTTATATTTAATATATATTAAGATTTTTTTTACTTATTAATATAATATTTCTGTACTATTATTATAAATAAAATACAGTTAATTAAATCTCTATTTTTATATAGCTACTACATAATTTAATAGTTAAAAAGTTTTTAAACTATTTTTATAACTACTACTTTTTTTTATATAGGCTGTTTGACTTTGCTAGGCTTTTCTATTTTATTTAAAACTAGAATTTTAATACGAAACTAATAAGTTTTATTATTTACTAAAGTTTCTAGAACTTTTATATTTTAAATACTAATTAAAAAATTATAAAATATTACTTCATTTTTACTACTTTTTTTACTTTGTATATAACATAATTTTTAAAACTAAAACTAATATTAAGCTATAGTATATTTAGAAAGATGTTATAATATAATAAAACTATAATTTCTTTTATGTTATAAATAAGCATAAAATAAAAATAATAATAAAATAGTATATATTTATAACTAGCTACGTCATGCTCTGTTTGCAGAATAATAATAAAAATAATAAAAATATATATAGACTACTCTCTTAATAAGCTAAACTATTTTATAAGCAAATTATTTATATAGGTTTAGAGTTAGGGTTAAAGATAAGATTATAAAATATAAAAAAACTAAAAAGCTAAATATATATAAAGTAAAAGACTAGCAACACACTACTATAAAATAAATATATAATAATATAAGTAAAATTTCTATTACATTACAATTTAGAAACACATGTATAATATAGAATTTATTATTTTAATTATATTAAAGAAAGAAAATTATTACGTTTAAGTCTTTAACTAAGTAAAAACTACTATTCTTAATTAGAGTTTTTTCTAATATATGTTATAAAACAACTAAAATTTCTAGAAACTAGTTTATATAATATATTACTATAAAGTTAATACATAATAGCATAAGTAGAGACTATATTATATTATAACTTAAAAATATAGATAAGACGCGGAATTTATTATTTAGTTATATTAAAAAAAAAAAGGAAAAAACGTATTATATTTAAGTTTTTCTTAAAGGCGGGTAAAAGCTGCTATTTTTAATTAAAAAAATTTCTAATATATATTATAAAAAAAATAGAATTCTTAGAATCTACTTATTAACTTATATATTATATAATATAGTATTTTCTATTTTATATAGTAATATAGAAGAATTAATACAACTTAAAGCTAGATATTTTACTTTTAAAAAATAGAAGTATAATAAAATGTTGTTACTTAGTTAATAGCTTAGGTATTACTATATTTAATTAGAAATTTTTTTAATACCTAAACCTATTATAGAGAACTTAATGCCCTTTATTATTATTTAAAAAAAACTACTATAGTAGTAAATTTAAAGAGCTAGTAAAAAGAAAATAAAGTAAATTTATAAAAGTAATTAGTAATTAATATAAAACTATAACACATACTTAAATTATAGCTAAAAAAAATAAAGAAAAAAGGCTTTTTTAAAATCTTATTTTTATTTAATTTAAAAAGAAATGTAGAACAAAAACGTTAAATCGTAAAAAAAAAAAAATTATAATAATAAAACGTAAGGTAGAAATAGATTAAATAATTATTTTAAATAAGTAAAAGAAATAGTTAAGAATATAATTAGTAAATAAAAAAAACTTAAGAAGCTATTATAATAGTGTATTTCTAACTCTTATAATATATAAAAAAAATTACTATTAATATTTAAATAATAATAAAAAGTATTTATACTATGCTAAATGAAAATTATTTCTAATATCTAATAAAAACTAAATATAACTTAATTATATTAGGGCTAGAAACAAAGCACTTATATATATATATATATATAAAACTAACTAAGTAAGTAAATAATAGAAAGTATTTTTTATATATACTTATAAAAAGATTTACTTAATATAATTATTTTATAACTAGTAGTAACTTTATAAAAAAATAAAACTACTAAAAAGCTTAAAAAAAAGCCTTTTTTAAATTTTTTTTACAAGTGTTATACAGAGTAATATATAAATACTATATATATATTAAAGTAGAAATAAAATAATATAGAAAGTATAATTTTAATTTTAGTAAACAAACCTTAAATTTTAAAGCAGAATAATATAACTAAATTTAAAAGTTAAGTTAATGAAATAAAAGTTAAATAATAAAATAATAGAAATAGTTATAAAAAAGAGAATAAAAAAACTATTTTAAAAGTAATAATAACTAAAGTAAATATATAGTAGTAAGTAAAGTAAAAGCTATTAATATTTAAATTAATATACAATACCTTCTTTATATAAAAAAAAAATTAAAAAAAGAGTTTCTTGAATTTTTATTATGTAAGCAAATTTTAACGAAATTAAATATAATAAAAATACTAAATAGTAGTAAAAAATGCTTTTATATAATAATATATAAATTTTATTACACTTTTATTATTAACAAGCTAAGTTAAGTTAGACTATAAAAAGTTAATATTATTTCTATTTTTTTTTCTTTATAACTATACTTACTTTATAACTTTTTTTTTTTTAGTTTTTAGTTTTTAGTTAACTACATACCTTTCTACACACTTTTTATATTTAAATTAATAATAAATATAGGTTTTATTTACTTACTTTTTTTATTTATACTTATTTTACCTTTAGAATTACTTTTTTTAAGGAAACGATATTTATAATTAGTTTAAATATAAGTTGCTTTTTATTTTAAATTTTACTTTACTTTTTACTTAAGTGTACTTACTAACTTAAATTAAAAATAATAAATACTAATAAAACTTATTATTTTTACTATTACTTTAATTATTACGTAAATAATTTTAACTTATATAGTAGTATAACTTATAAGTTTTTATAAAAAAAAATTAAATACCTTTTAATAGTTTAAAGTATAGATTTAAAATTAGTATTATAAATATAAAAATAGTGTAAGTAGAACGTAATAGTAGAGTTCTAATATATAATATAAATATAATAATAACAAATATACTAAACTCTTACTAGTAAGAAATAACAAATAATAAAAATAAAAAGTTATTAAATTTTAAGAAATTATTAGATAATAAAGTACTGTTCTCTAAGGCTTTAGTATAAAAAATAAAGTTAATAAATAAAGTTAAATTAAAAACCTACTTAAGTATATTTATATAAGCTTATATTAAATAGTAATAATATTTTAGATGTTAATAAAACATTTAAAGTATTTAATTTTTAAAGATTCTAACTTCTTTAGTATTTAGAACAAACTTTATAAAAATTATATTAAGAAAATAAAGTAGAAGGTAAAAGAAAAAGTAAAAAAATAAATATATATATATATATAGTACACGCATAATTTTAAGATAGAATCTATTTTTAATAGTCTTAAGTAAAGAAAAAATAACAGAAATGTAAAGTACTTTTAACTTTAAAAATATAATATAAAGATATAAATAGTAGTAAACTATTTTACCTAAACTATATAATATATTTAGCTTATATTTTATAAAAATAAATATAGCTTTATGTATAGGAAACTACTTATATATATAAATCTATAGTATTAAATTTAAAATCTTTTTTAATATAAGGCTTACTATTCTTCTCTAACTTAAATTAAAAAAAAATATACTAAAGAACTAGAAAAAAAAGTAAATAAAAAAAATACAAAGAAAGCTATATTAAGTATTATATTTACTATAAATTATAAGTAAAAAAAAGAACCTAAAAAAAAGTCTTTCTCTAAAGCCTTTAGTAGTGTACTTAAATAGTATTTAATTACTAGCTAAAGATAGAACTTATAAAACTAAAATATTATAAAAATATATAAAAAAAAATAGAAAAGTATTAAGAAAATGTACTTACTAAATTAACTAATATATAACTTCTAAAATCTTTTAATACTAATAAAATTAACAAGCTAAAAAAAAGACTACTTAGGTAAATTAAACTATATATAATAAAAATATCTTTTTAAAAAAGCTTTTATTAAATTTTATTTAATAAAACATATTTAATAAACTTTAAAAGGTTTTAAGGCTTATAACTAAAGGATTTTTTAATAATTTTTGTTATATAGATGTTTAAGATGCTAAAAAGACAACACTTAAGTTACTAGAAAATAGAGTTAACTAGTTAAATAAAATATTTATAAAGAAAACTAAAAAAATTATAAACTTTAATATTAATTTAATTAAAAACATTAAGGCTAAAAGCACAACTATAGAAAGCTAATAAATAATAAGATTTTTTCTAAAAAACGTAAGAATACTAAAAAGGGTTATAGTATTTACTTTAAAAATTTAACTAAAACAGATATTACGAATACTAAGTAATGGAATAATATATTAAATAATAAAGTATTTTAATATAAAAGCTTTTCTAAAGTTATAAAATACTTTGGAAATTACATTAATAAGATTTAAATATTTCTTTAACTAAAATTTAGCTATTGAGCTGTATTAGTAGTAAGTTCTAGTAATTTATACTATATATTTATTTTTAAACTCTAGGTTCTTTAATAAGGCTATAATTACTAATATAGTTAGAATTAAAAAAACGTTTACTACTAAAACAAAAATCCTTTATGTACCTTTGCCTATAAATAGTATTATATAAAAAGTTTAATAGAAAGCTTTTCTTTTAAGCTGTATTTAAAGAAAATTATATTTTAATTAAGTCTATTTTTTTTATAAGCTATAATAAGAGTTTAAAGAAAATTTTTTTTTTTTTAATTTTATTATATTCTCTATATACTAACATTTTAATATAACATAGAACATAAATATTATGTTTACTAAAACTAAAAAGGTTAAGGCTATAAACTAGCTTTTACTATTTATATACTTATATTTATTTCTTATGTCTCTAAACTTACTATACTAGACTACTAATAAACTCTCAATTATTTTAATATATTTTATATCTATATTTACTATGGTTTATATAAGATTAAGTTAATAAATACTACTATATATATTAAACATCTTAAACCAAATTATGCTGTGTTTAATACTACTAATAATAGAAACTATTATACTTTAGTACTTAGCTTTTATAATATAATAATAAGCTAATATAGCTTGCTTACTACTTACAAGACTTATTTAGCTATTAATTCTAATTATAAGGCTTTTAGTAGTAAGTACTATAACTTTTCTTTTAAATAACTAGCTTCTCTTACTAATTACTAAAAGCTAGATATTATAAATAAAGTGTAATATTTTCATAATAAGTTAGACTTCACGTAAATTATAAAATAGTTAAATATTAAACTAGTACTTCTAATAGCTATACTTGTAGTTAAGAGTATATTAAATTAAGATTATTACCTAAACCTTATAGAAGATAAAAACTTAGCTAAAAAAGTGTATAATAGTAACCTAATATTAGATTATAAGCTTAATAATAATTTATATACTAAATACTAGTATACTTACTACACTTTTTATAACCACGTTATAAATAATAAAAACCTAAATAAGATATAAATAAGTATTTATGTGTAAAATATTTTTACTAAGTTTTTTATTTATTATAACTATTATTTTTTTTTATTTTTTCTGTAATTCTAATTATATTATTATCTACTATCTTCTATTTAAAAGGTATCTAACTATTAAGTAAGTATATTTTCTATTAACTTAGGCTATATATAATAAGTTTTATAAGTACTAGAAAAGCTAACTATTTACTAAGTATATAAATAAGTAAAATTATAAGCACTTTATATAGAACTTAACTATATAACATAATATAACTTTTATAACTTTTTATTTTTTCTTAAGTTATTTTTATAACTTAACTTAAAAAAAAGACTTTTTAATTTAAAGTTAACTTTAAGTACTATACTTTAATATTTATAATTAAAAAAGGTTTTTAAAAGTTGTATTAGCTTTTTAAAAAAAAAAAAAAAACTTTAAGCTACAGGACTTTAACGTTAATAATATAAATAAAAAAGCTTTATAAAAAGGTTTTTTATAATATTCTTTTAGATTATAATTATTACTTGCTATTATAGCTAACTATAATCTTTTTAATAAAAAAAAATAATTATCTAAAATGTATACCTCTTTACTTAGAACTTTATTACTAAGTTTTTAATAAATACTAATATAAATATTTATATGCTATTTTTAGACCTTAATAATAGAAATAAATACTTAATTTAAAATGAGTTTAATAACTCTAATATTTTTTTATAAATTATAATTAGAGCATATAATATAAAAGGCATGAGTTTAAACCTCTATAAAATATTATATATTTCTTTTTTTTATAACTTAGTATTTAGTAAAGTTACTAAAACACAATCGTTTAGCTAGTAGTATTATATTAGTTAAGAATATACTATTCTAATTATTATATATCACGTCCTTTTTTTCTTTAATACTTAGTTAATTAATTATTATATAAAAAAGGTAACTAAAGTAGTTACAATATTTATTTAGTATAATAACATAAAGGCTAAATTTACTAAACTTTTAAATAAATCTAGTATTAAAATATTCTACTTTACTAATTAGTTTATGTACTTAAATTTTAATAGTAAAAAACAGCTTATGTACATAAGTTCTAAAAAAAATAAAATATTATTACTATATATTAAGTACTTTATAACTACTTAAATAGTTAGCTACTTGTTTTACTAAAACTTAAAACTATTATTTACTATTTTATTAAATTTAGTAGCACTTACTACGTTTGGTAACATAGTATATTTAAAAAAAATATTATAATAAAAATTTTTTAGAAAGTAAAAAAAAAAAAAAAAAAATTAAAATAGTAATAACTTAATATAATACTTTAAATAAATATAGATAATTTCTAATTTGTTAATTAGAAAATAGCTTAAGTTACCAAGCTCTTAATTAACATAATTAAAAAAAAAAGTATATAGTTATAAAACTATATAAATAACACTTAAAAAGTGTATATTACTAATAGTAATAAATTTTTATTACTATTTACACCTTCTAATATCTTATTAACTCTAATCTATTTATAAAAAATATGAAATTTAAGACTATTTAAAAGAAGCCTAAAGAAAAGAAGCTAAAGCTTAATAGTATATTAGCTACTATTTTTACTTTAGCTTTACGTACTAGTTAACTATTATAGAATTATAAAAGACTTTTACTTTTTACTAGCCTGTAATGCTATAACAACAAGAATACTCTTAATATTTTTAATTAAAAAAAATTTAGTATATAAAAAAAGAAAATAACTTAAAGGTATAGATTTTTTCTAGAGTATTTTAAAAAGGTCTTTTAATAAAGTTTTATTTTATTTCTATTTACTTATCTATTTTTTTACTATTAGGCTTTTAAAAAAAGCCTTTTTTTAAAATTCTATTCTATTAACCTTAATTTTCTTTCTTTCTTTTTTTTTTTAGTGTTATTTTTTTTAATATAGTCTTTATTTTATAACTATAATAACTTTTAAATACTTTATTACTATTACTATTTTACTTAGTTTTAGCTTATATAGTAGTTTTATATTTTAGTTTTTATTTTTTTATAAAAAATAAAATACTAAAAGGTAGCCTTTTCTTTTTAAATTAAAAAATAAAAATAAAAAAATACTCCTAAGATGTACTTCAAATATAATAATTATAAAAATAAAAAATAAAAAATAAAAATAAAATTACTACGAAACTAATAGTAAGCTATTTTCAAATATTATATAACTATTAATTTCTATTTAAATTATTATAATTTCTAATACTTTAATATATAGAACTAAATTTACTTTATTATTTATATGCCTTAAGTATAGACTATTATATAGTTATTTTTTTTATTTTTTAAATATCTTTTTACTACTATAACTTTATACACTATTAAAAATAATTTTTCCTAATTAATAGACTATAGTTATAGTTTTAGTAACAACCTGCTATTTTAATAACCTATATATATTTTATATATATATAATTTTTTATTATTTTTACTTTTACTTTAAATTTAGTTATAGTTTAATGTATTATATTATTACCTAATTACTTATAAATATTAGTAAGGAGAAGGAAAAAGCTAATTTTAGCTTTTTACTTAAAAAATAAACTAGTTATCTTTTTTATTATTATCTTAACTTTAACTTTTTTCTTACTAAATAAGACTAGAAAAGTGTACTTATAAATTTAGAGTATAAATAACTATTATATATATATTATAGCTTATAAAGTAAAAAAATATTAGCTTAATAAACTAACTATACTAGTAGAAATATTTAAAAATAAACTTATATAACTTAAGTTTAAACTATTTACTTTTGTTTAAAATATACTAATAGTAAATTAGTTAAACTATACCTTTAATAGTAATATAAGTATATTAGTAAAAGTTTAATTTAAAAAAATAAGTATAGTTTCTTTTTATAATAATATTAAAAGAAAAATTACTATTCTTATTAAAGAAATTAGGGTTTTTATTAGAAAAGAAATAAATATAATAACACCTACTTATAATAACTACTATAAACTTTAAAATAATTTTATAACTGATTTTTTTACAATACTTTTTTATATTATAAACTTTTTTTCTTAAAAATAGTAATATACTAACTTTTTAAAATGCTATTTTAAATATAAAAAATATATATAAAAGGCTGTTTATAACTAGCTATTATTATCTAGTTTTTTATTATATTACCTAGGTAGCTGTTAATATTATTAATTATAACTATTTTAATAAAGTTACTATTAGAGTTATACTTAACTTAGTAGTATGTAAAAGTTAAGTTACTAAATATAGTAATAGTAATAAAAGAAGCTATAGTATTAAAACTAGTACTAATAACTATAATTAGAATAAATATAGTCTTAAAATTAATTTTAAGAATAGTAATATTTTTAGTAAAGTAAATAATATTACTAAACTTAGTATTTACTTTTATATAAATATTTAAGAAATATTAAGTTTATACTATTATAATATGTTTAAACTAAATAATTTAAGAAAATACTTTATATTAGTAGTTATACAACTTCTTAATACTAGTAATAAACTTTAGTATTATAATTATTTATAATAAATAACTATAAATATTAGCTAAGTGTTAAATTTATTTTTAGTAAAATTTTAAACACCTATAGTAAAGTTATTACTATAAGTAAAACAACTAAATTAAAAGAAATTTATAAATATAGTTACTTTAAATTATTTTTACTAAAAGTAAAAGTTTTTATAGTTTTTATAGTTTTTATAGTTTTTATAACTAAAGCTTTAAAGAATTTTATATTTAGTACAATTACAAGTAGTAATAAAAAGTAGTAAAAATAAATAGTAAAAGAAAAAGTAGTAAAAGAAAGTAGTAAAAAAAAAAGTAGTAAAAAAAAATAGTAAAAAAAGTAGTAAAAAAAAGTAGTAAAAAAAAGTAGTAAAAAAAGTAGTAAAAAAAAGTAATAAAAAAAATTATAAAAAAAATTAGTAAAAGAAAAAGTAGTTAAGAGTAGTAAAAAAGAGAGTAATTAAAAGTAAAAAAAAAAAAAGGAATTAAGAGTAGTAAAAGAAAGTAGTAATAAAAATTAATAAAAATTAAACTTTTATATAATACTAATTATATTTCTTACTTATAAAAAATTATAATATACTTACTATTACTATTGCTGTTAATATTATACCGTGTATAATAAAAAGAAAATAATTAAAATACTTAATATATAATAAACTATAATGTTTTTAATAAGTGAGCTACATAAATAAGTGAGTTACGTACCTTAAAACTTACTAAAAAATCAAGAATTCGCATATGAATATCTTAATAACTATTTAATAAATAATTCTAGAAATTTAACAGGTAATTGATAGTGCTTTGAATTGAATGCTATTGAATTTTTAGAAGCTAGTAATTAATTATTATTAAGATAGCAGTATTTTAGCTCTCAAAATTCACTTTTTAAAAATTTCTTAAATATCTGAATAAGGATTGATTACTAGCTTCTGAAAATTCAATGGTATTCATTTCAAAGTACTATTAATTACCTGTTAAATTTCTAGAATTATGTATTAAATAGTTATTAAGATATTCATGTGTAAATTCTTGAATTTTTAGTAAGTTTTAAAATACGCAGCTTACTTGTCCGCGTAGCTCACTTATTAAATATATTATAAAAATATTTTAGAAAAATATAAGTATTTAATAGAATTATAAATTTCTCTTTAAATAGCTAAATAAGTATCTAAAAATTTATATATGTATACATTAAAATGTTTAGCTACTTTAAATAGTTTTATAGAAAAACTTTCTAAAATATTTCTAATTATTTATAATACTATATTTTAACGTGTTTAGTTTACTTTTTAGAGCTTTTATAAAAAGGCTATTTAAAACACTATAAGTAAATAGTATTACTTTAAGTAAATATAAGTAATAACTCTTTATGTATAAGTAACTTAGTGTTAATTTCCAATAACTATAATATTACTTAAAATTTTAAGAGTAAGTTATTACATAAACTTACTAGTAAAAGATACTAATTATATTAAATACTAGTTTTCATATATTTTAATACGTATTTACTATAATAATTTTGGTAGTTTTATGTATATTATAGAGTATAGTATTTACTTATTCTAGAATATTATTTTATAATCAATAACTATATCTATAATATTGGACCTGAATATAGTAAATATTAAAAAAAAAAAAACTAAAAAACTACAAAAATACAGAAATAAGCAGGCAGTAAATGTAGTAAAGATAGTAAAAATAATAAATAGTATATAATAAGTAAAAGTTAGAAATAAGTTATTTTCTAATTAACTATAGTTTTAAACATTAATTCTAAATAACTAAAATAAATGTATTTATTTCATAAATAGTAAAAAAACTAGTAAGTCTTTTTAATAGTATATAACTTATAATACTAGTACTAATCTTTACTATTAAAGTAGTTAAACTTAAAACTAGGCCTTAAAATAACAATACAACAAACTTTAGAAATTTTAAATATTAGTATATATACTATTTCTATTAGCTACTATATAGGCTTTATTAGAAAGTCTTTTTATAAAAGCTTTTTTAAATTATAATTTCTAGTAACGAGTTCTATATAAATAATTAGTATTTATTTTTTTTAGTAGTAAAAGCTTAAAAAATAATAAAAAGCTAAATATAAAAGTAGCATTCTTAATATTTTAATATAAACTATATTTTAGTTATAACTATACTATAATAAAAAAACTTATTCTTAAAACTCTACTATATTAATTTAGAATGTGCTAGTACTATATACTTCTTTTAATAAAAAAAACTTATTTTTAGTTTTATAGTTTTTAGGTGTTGTTTGCTATTAATAAATTTTTATTAAAGTCTTATTTAATAGCGTTTTTTTTTTAAAAAAAAGGCTTCTAGTAATAAAAAAAAATTTTTTTTATTTATATACTTTATAAGCTTTATATTCTACTAATAATAAATTTATCTTATAAATTCAAAAAAAAGTGTTAAAGAAGTTTTTTTTTGTTTACTATATATTTGTATTTCTTATTTACTTTTACTAGAAGATATAGTACCTGGTTTTATATAATTTTAAAAAAAACTAATAGTAATAATATAGCTTTTAATATTAGTAAAAAGAACTTAAATTTTAAAGCTAACGTGTATAAATATTTCGTGCTATAAATACTACTTAGCATTAATAGCCTAAAGTATAAAACATATAAAAATAGTAATATATTATTATATAAAGTTATATTTAAGTATGTACTTTTCTTCCCTAATAATAATATTAATAATATTAGACTTTTCTTAAATAATAGAAATATTAATAATAGTACTATTATATAATCTAATAAAAAAAATGTATTTAACTATAGTTTTTTTACTTTATTAGTTAAATTTAAAAGAAATTCTATTCTATCTCTATTTTAGCCTAATAAGTAGTTAAACACTATTTTTTTAAATAATAAGTTTAAGTTTTTTAATTAAAAAAGTATTTACTAAGTGTAGCTATATATTATTATAAGTATAAACTAGTAGCTTCATTTACTTAGTTATATTAAGTAATATAAAAATAAGAATTATAGTATATTACTTAAAAATAAAAATAGAACTCTAAATAAAAACCTTAAAAATAACTTATTTAAAAAGAAAGATTAAAATAAAAGTAAGTTTACTACTAACTTAGAAAATAAAATAAATAACTTATAACTTAGTATATTTAATAAAAATAGTAATAATAAAACTTGTATAGACTTAGAAAAACTTTATTATTAGAGTATAACTAAATAACTTTATAAAGCTACTTAATTATGTTATTCTTATTTTAAGAATTAAAGTATTTCTAATATTTATAGTCTTAAAAAGGTTACAAATCTAATTTAGGTAAAGATTAGTTAAGTAGAAAACTAAAACTAGAATAAATTTTTAAAACTATTTCTTAATTTAAGCTATTTACTTTTATATATTAATAGTATTCTTAATAGTACAAATATTAACTTAAAGAAACTTATAAATAGTTTTAGCTTAAATTCTAATTAACTAAATAAACTATTTAAATTATTCCTAGTAAAATTAAAATAAAACTATTTTAGTACTAAAGTTATTTAGCAAAAATTTTTACTATACTTTAAAAGTAGAATTTTAATAGTATAATATTTTATATAAAAAGTCTTAATATATTTAAAAAAGCTTTTACGTTTTTATTTTAATTACTATTTTTTAAGGGAGGTATTTAGTAGAATTAGTAAGTTATATTTTAAATTTTTTTTTTATAAAATTAAGTATCTTTATACTAAGTATTATAGTAAGTATAAAGCTTATATATATTTTTATTATATACTAATAACTAGTATTAAATATAATAATTAAAAGTATAAGCTATTTAGTTTTTACTTAAATACTAAAGTATAATATGTTTAGTTTAATTAAATTATACTTATAGTATTAAATAATACTTATAGTTTAGGCAAACTTTATTATTATTTAAAAAGCTTTAAAACTATACTAGTAAGGTTGAATATAAAAAGTAAAACTAAATTTATAAATATAAAAAAAACCTAATTAATTTATACTATAATATTTATATATAATTACTAAACTGTTTTTAAGAACATATTTAATATTATTTATAAAGCATTTATAGGTTGACTTTTTTTTCTAATATATTTTTAGAACTTATACTAGTTATTTTATACTATAATTAAAAGTAATTAAGTAAAACTTTATTTTTTAGTATATTTCAAACTAAATTTATAACTTACCTAAATTATTATTTTAAGTTAACTTTTATGTATGTAGATAAAAACGAATTCTAGCTTAATATTAGTAGTAAGAACTTTTCTAAAAAACGTAATATAATATTACTACAAAAGCTTAGTTATGTTAAAAAATAATTAACTATTTATATATTTAAATATAATACATAGTATACTAAAGCTATAGTTTTTTATTAGGCTATAATAAATAAAGCTAGAAATATAACTATTAAAATAACAATAATAAATATAAACTAAAGAAGTAATATAGTATATAATAAAGTATATAATATTAATAAAAAGTAGTTTACTATATTACTTAATAGTTACTTTTTAGTTAGTAACGTATATTTTAAAAGATTAGCATATTTAGCTAAAATACTAGATAAATAGTAAAGACTAGGTAAAAAAAAAAAAACTAAAAAACAATTTATATTAAAAGAAAATACTTAAAAGTCTTTAAAGTACAAAATATTAGTTATATACTTTTTTATAAAATTTTATAAATTTATTAGATAGTATACACTAAAAGTATTATATCATACTTTAACTATTTTATACTTTTTTAGATGAGGATTTTAAAATTCATGTAATAGATATTAATATTAAAAGTAATAGTATAAGAGTATATAATAACATAAACAATTATTAACTATACTAAATTCTAAATACTAAAAACGTAAATAAGTTTTATATAGCTAATATTAATAAGTAGTTGCTATACTTAAAGATAATTATTAGAATAATAAAAAAAATTTAGAAAACTAGTTAAAATCTTTAAGTAGCATAATAAAAGTTAAATAGTATTATAATAACTATTATAGTACGTTTACTAAAGTTAAGTACTAATTATTTTAATTTATAATTTTTTTTTATTAATATAGTTAAATAAATAATATAGTACTAAGTGCGTGTATTATAAAAGCAAAAAATAATAATAGTATAAAAACAATAATAATACTAATTTAAATTAAGTAATATAATAAAAAGTATATAAACATAAAATTTTTAACTTTAAGAATATAATAGAAATATTTAAAATAACGTAAATATTTTATAGTTTAGTTAAATAAAGTACTAGTCTACTAATATTTATATAGTAAATAATAAAATATCTTAATATAATAATTAACAGAATAAATAATACATTTAAAAAATTTAGACTAAATAGAAAAGTTAAAATAAAAGAATTATAAAAAAAGTACTTAATAAACAGGCTAATAAAAATAAAAGTAGATAATAATAATAATAATAATAATAAACTAAAAAATATACTAGTAATAATAATAAAACTAAGTATTTAGTAGCACATTATTTAAGTATAAAAAGTAATAAGAAATAAATAAATTAAGTATAAAGTAAAACTAGATAAAACTTAAACTATATAAAACTTTAATAAACTAATTTCTAAAAATATTAGAAATAGAGTTAAATATTTAATTCTTAATATAGTAAAAAAATTACTTATAAATTAACTTAAGTTAAAGGAAATTAAGTTAATAAAAATAAATTTAAAAACAACAGTTTATTTCTAAAGCTATGTAACAAAAAAGTAAAGAAATAAAATAAAGTTAATATTTATATAAAGAAATAAAAACCTATAGAGTAAAAAGTATAAATACTAAAATTATATAATAAAAATATAAAAGGTTATTTAGTAATATATTATAGAGAATAATTAAGTAATAAATAAATACTAAAACTATATAAAAAAGGTAGTTGTAAAGTAAGTATAAGTAGCTTTATATTATAAATTTAGTTAAATATTAATTATAATACAGGTGCACCTGCAACATAATAAAGAAAGAAATTAAAATAAAAATTAAATTAAAGTTAAAATAAATAAAATAAATATGTGCATAAATCTCAAATAAAAACTAAAAAAATTATAAAAAGTAATAAAGGAGTATAGAGATAGTATAAATATAGAAAGTAAAAAAAAAAAGGTAGAAACTATTAAAGAGTTTAAATAGTAATAAACTAAGTTAATTACTATTATTAATAAATATATAAGTAAAGTAAGAAAAGATAATTTTATAATAATATAATATATTACTTTAAGCAAACAAATTAAAGTGTGTAAATAGATTTAAAAAAAATTATAAAAATAAATAATATAAGACAATTTAGTAAAAAGTTTATGATTAAGTAACTTTAAAAGTATAATAAAAAAAAGTAGTATTAAAAAGTTTAAATATTAAATTAAACTAATAAATAAAAGTAGTAAATAAAAGGTAAAGGTAAGAGTAAACTAAAAGAAATTAAAAAAAATACTTTCTATAATAAAAAAATAGAAAATAGTAAAACAAAAATAAAGTATTATAGTAATAATATCAATAAAAAGTTAAAGTAGTTAAAAAGAAGTAATAATTAATTAGTACATAAAATAGCAAGTAATAAGTTAAAATATTATATATAAAAGATAAGAAAAATAAAGTAAGTTAGTAAATAGAAATAATAAGAAACTAAGCTTAAGTGCTAACACAAAACTAATATATAAATACATAATATAGAATATTAAAAAAGGCTTAAAAGAAAGGCTTAAAAGAAAGGCTTAAAAGAAAGGCTTAAAAGAAAGACTTTTTTAAAAAAGTCTTATAAAATATTATAAATATTTATAGTAAAATAAAGTAGTATTAAAATAAACAAAGTAAAAAATATAATAATTTAGTATAAAAAGTTAATAGTTAGGTAATATTTTATATAGGCTAAAATAGCACCTTATATCATATAATAAAAATATAAATAAATTATAAGTAAATGTAAGTTAGGGTTATAAGAAAAATAGTAATAAAACTTAATAAAAATTAAAATAATAAATACTAATATCTAAAACCAAGTGTATATTACTATGATAATAAAAAACTAATATAAATAAAGTTAAATAAAATAGTATTTAAAGTAGTAAAGTAGATACTAATAATAGAATTTCTATATTATATATAGTTAAAATGTAGTGTTAAAAAAATATTATAATTTAGTAATAAGTAATATAAAATACTTAAAATAATAATTTAAGAATAGTTTAACATAGTTTAAAACAGAAATTTAAAATAGTTTAATAACTTTACTATTAATTAATAAATAATAAAACGTTATTTATGTTATAATAAATAGTAGAGTATTACTTACGTACTAATAGAAAATAAAATATTATATATATAGTAATAAATAGCAGACTATTATTTATATAGTAATATAAAATAAAGTGTTATATATATTATAATAAATAATAGAATATTATTTATATAATAATAGAATGTAAAGTATTACGTGTATAGTAATAAAAATAAACTATTATTAATATAAAAACAAAAAATAAAACATTACTAGTATAGTAAAAAAATTAGAGTATTATAAGTATAATAATAAAAAATAGAAAGTTACTAATATAGTAATAAAAAGTCTTTAAAATATTACTAGTATAGTAATATAAATTAGATTATAATTAATATAGCAATAAAAAGTAGAGCATTACTAATATAATAATAAACATAAAATATTACTAGTATAAATAAAAAGAGTATTACTAGTAATGTTTTTTATAAATAAGTAAACTATATAAGTAAGTGAACTACTTTAACTAAGAATTATAATACGTTAACTATTAATAACTATAGCTTAATGTGACGGCCCGTTACATGACACGTTTACAGAAAGCGTTACTACGTGTCATCGCATTGTTATGTTACAGATAACGTTACTAGTCACGTGTTACGCTTTCACATGCACGCTATAAGCGCCTATATAATCCTCCTCCGCTCTCTTTCTATACTCTTTTCTTTTCTTTATACTAGAGTAGCTCTAATACAGCGCCTTATTGCTCGCAACCACTTGCGATTGCCTACAGGTTCATGCTAGCCATGATATTACTCTAGTATTACCCTTTTTTTAGCTTGTGAAGGTGACATAATATTAGTTAAACTAAGCGCTCAAACGTAGTTTGCAGCACTGACAACTTTTCTTACTCTTTTTAAGTCCTACTATGCTAGGTAACCCTAATTGCACTACGAGGCAGTGTAACGAAGCCCTGGATTAGCAGGCAAAAGCGATTAACCTATGATAGGCTCTTATTGCTCTTGAATCTCTGGTTATCTCTAAAAGCAGCAAGCGGCTAGCTCTAGGAGCTCTTACCACGATACGCTCTCTAGTTATCTCTAGATAACGGACCTTCTGGAGCTCTCACTAAGACACTCACCCTCTCTGGTTATCTCTAGATAACGGACCTTCTAGAGCTCTTACTAAGATATTTATTCACTAATTATCCTTAGGAGACGCACTTCCTGCAGGCTCTTATTGTGACGACGACGATGATGATGACAGCAACCCATTAATAAGCGTCATTACGTCTGTAGTGTGCAGGCAGCTAATAGACATATAAGAATAATCTTAGTACGCGTCACGAGGCGGCTGAGTGGAGAAGAAGAAGTAAGAGCTAGGAAGCCAAGCACTGCTAGCACTGCCTAGTTATAAACTGAGTTAGGATGATCTATACCCCTAGGCCCCTGCTTATAAGCCTGCTGAGTTATAGTAGCCATCAGGTTGCTTTGTGTAGTTGAAAACGTTAAATCTTGTGGTAATTCCTGTGAACTCTGTAGCAGTGTAAGGTAAAGACAAAATGGTGAAAGCAACCGCCCTGGAGCTGAGGGCCTTCTCAAGCATTGGCATTAATGATGATATTACTCTTTACCCTGAGGACACCCTACATTACTTCTATATATTAATAAGAGAGCTTGAAGATGACTGATGAGGCAAGCTCAGACATCTGGAAAAGCAAGCAAGAGATAAGAGCATCCCCATAACCATCAAGAAGCGTACTAAGGATGGACAAACGTTATCTACTAACATCGCCACATGGGTCGAAATGGATCCGACAGAGATTGCCGACGAGCTTCATGAGCAAATTCTCTATATCAAGGCACTAGAGTAGTAGACTGATACTTTGTTCTGTATTACTAACGACGCCCTACATGCTAAAAGCGAGATTGTAGAAGCCCTATGCCTATCCAAAGTAGAGACTCAAGCAGAGAGGGCTGTGAAAGCTTGACATCAGCCAAAGCCAATTCAACCACTGGAAGAAGAAGAGGCAATCTCTGAGGCTGATGAAACTCTGTTATAGCCTGCTAAGCCACGACAGACACGCTAGAATGCCAGGTTCCCTTCTCTTTGCGGAGGATCAAGACCTGCCCTATATCATACGCCAGGTGCAACTAATTAATAACTAAGAACCCCAGGATTAGTGTACACCACCCAGCTAAGTGTCTCTTAGGGTAAGAGGTCTGCTAAATTCTCTAACCCGCCTATTCTCAACGACGGCGTTAATCCGACCTTTAAGAACTGGAATAAGTAAATGAGAAACAAGCTTAGGCTTAACGCCGACTGGTATGAGTGCAATGATCTAGATGTTATAGAAGTAGCATGAATTGCTTATATCTAGACTTGCATCGCCGGTAAGGCTAGCGATTTTCTTAACCCTTTCCTGGATACTAGAGAAGACCGAGGAGAAGAAGTTGCTGTGGAAGAAGTGATATAGTACCTCTAGAGCGTCTTTAAAGACCCGAACTAACGCATTAAGGCGTGATAAGAGCTCAGGTCTCTTAGGATAAAGCCCTCTAATGATTTTAACTAGTTCCTAGCAAAGTTTATGCGGCTCGCTAATCTTGCTAGGATGCTATAAAACTAGTAGAAAGAAGACCTCTATAAGATGCTGTATAGTGAGCTACGTACGCATATAGAAAGCAAATACGCCTAGGAGTACTACACCTTTGAGATGTACTATAATAAGGCTTAGTATATGGCATGTAGACTAGTCTAATCTAACTGTAAACAAACAGAGCATAGAGTGCTGCTTTAAGCTAGAGGAAGCTTACTAAGAAGTATTAAGAAAAGTAAGCCTGCGCCGGCTTTCGATATTAAACTACCTATTATTATAACTACCTTACTTACTAAGTAAACCTGCTATAGCTATAGCAAACCTAGTTATCTCTCACGTAATTACTTAATGCCTAAGAGAATTGAGAATAAAGTAGTTAATTAGAAAGAGTACGTTAGGTACTCAGATAATACCCTAGAACTAGATAAAAGCTTAGGAAATAAATTACTTTAGGTAAAGTCTCTTGCCTAGAGTCCCCTACTAGAGTATTTAATATACTTATATAGCTAAGTAATATAATTAGTAGCCCTGCTCTTATAATAAAGTGTTAAGTTACTTTAAATAGTATAGATATTAATTTTTTTAACTTACTAAATACTAGAGCTAGAGGAACTGTTTTTATTTATTTTTAACTATACTAAGTTATTAAGGAACGCCTTTAACCTAGGTTCTATTATTTATAGAAAGGTATTCTTGTTACAGGGCATAATAATCAGCTAACAGGCGTAGTTAATTAGTTCTTTTTAGTTAATCTAGTAATAGATAGGTATTATATTACTATATAGTTTATTTTTTACGACACTAGACGTCACGACCTAATTATTAGCTGAAAATAAATTAAATTAATAAGAATAATACTAGACCTAATTAATTGACGTATAGTCTAGTCTAAAGATACTAAAATTAATGCTAAATATAATATCATAATACCTAGTACAGCATTTACTAAGCTAATAATTAACTTAATATACTAAGAGAATACTAATAAAGGAGATAAGCTACTTAATATATCTATACTAAAAAAAAAACACTTTATAGTATATTAATCTAGTAATAACTATTACTAGTCTTAGTTTAGCTTTTATATTTTTAGTTATAGGCACTATCTCCCTCGCCTTAGATAATATAATATAATAAGTAATACTAGTAGTAGCTATAAGTAGCACTAAAAAGAAGTTTAAAACACTTATCCCTAATTAAACTTTATATAAACTTATAGACTATATTCTATAGATTAACTATTCTATTAACGCTCTCTAGTCTTATTATAGGTTTATAAAGTACTATAAATAGAACTAGAAGCCTAACTAAGAGCCTATTAATAATAAGAGATGCTAGAACTAATAGATAAGAACAATCTAGCAGCCAAAAAAGGCAAAGAGATAAGAAGAAAAAGGAGAAAGTAATATAAAGGCAAATAGTCTATAATTTTACTTTACTTTTTACTAATTTTTGCAACGGAATTGAGGACGATTTTATTTTCTTTTAGAGAGAAGTAATATAACAGCCTATTATATAACACATTTATAAAAAGTATTACTATATGTTATTATGTTATTATGTTATAAATAATATTACTAGTTATATACTATGCTTTTATATATATGCTATAAGCGCTTATATAATCCTCCTCTACTCTCTTTCTATACTTTTTTCTTTTCTTTATACTAGAGTAGCTCTAATATAGTGTTTTATTATTTATAACTATTTATAATTATCTACAGGTTCATACTGGCCGTGACACTTAATAAATTATAATTAAATCTATTTATAGTAAAAGCAGACTATTACTAGCTATTTTAGCTATTTAATAAAATTAAATTTAGACTATATAATATATAATAGTAACCTATAAAGTTAATAAGACTATACTTAAGTAATAAATTAATGGAACTACTATATAATATAATTATAAGTCTAATTTAAAAAAACTTATAAAGCTAAAAGAGAGAGCTATTATTTTATATATTTTAGACCTAAATTTATAAGAATTCACGCTTAAGCTTATCTATGTAAAAGAGATAGCTAATTATTTACTAGCTAAATAATATAATCTAATAATTAGTATTAATTAACCACACAACTTTATCAAGAGAACTGAGGAAATTGAAATAAAATATAATAGAAAATATAATTATTAGTATATTTACTATAAGGATCTTGCTATTATATAACTATAATTTAACCTTATATATAACTTTAATAAAATAGGCTTTTAGATAAGTGTTTTATTAACTATTAAAGTTATTATAAGCTCTAAGTAATATAGTCAGCCTAAAGCTATATAACTACGTAATAGAAAATAAGTTATATTTATTTAAAATATAAATAATTAAAGCTAGTTAATTTTACTATTTATTATTTTTACTAAAGTTTATTATTTATCCTACTAGTATAGAAGCCTACTACTAGGCTAAGTAATCTTAATAATTAAAAATAACTAAATAATAAATATAATAAATATTAACTAGCTAAAGCATTTTAACATGTACATAAAAAATAAAACTATAGATATTAATTATCTATTAATTTAAATAGCTATAAGAGCTATAAGTCTCTTAAATATTAGTTATTTTATAAAAAGAAAAATATTCTTATATTCTACATATTAGTAAATGCGTTGTATCTATTATAGTTTTTAAATATAAACTACTTTATACCTTTTAAGTAAGCTTATAGATAGGAGGTTAATAAGCTAATTAAAAATTATATTTTTTATATTATTAAGCTTAACTTTTTATTACTCTTTAAGATAGCCTATCTAGCTTTAATTACTAAGAGTAATATATATAAAGAATTTTAAAATACAAGCCTTATTTTAGTTAATTTAAATATTATTCTATTTAGACTAGATATTAGACTATAAATACCTAAGCTATTTATAGAGGTAACTTTATAAAACTCTAGCCACTTAATAATATTACTAAATTAGATAGTTAGTTTATTTATTTATATAGATATATTAAACAGTACTAGAATAGTTTACTTATATTAATTCTAGAATTACTAGACTAGCTTATAAAAAAATGTGTTAATAATATTATATAATAATATTCTAATATACTTACAGCTAGCCACCTTATAATAGGCGAATAAAGTTATATTAAAGTATAAAAAGCATAAAAAGAAGTGTATATAGAGACTAAAGACTTTATTATAAGTAGAAAGTATAATTGTACTAGCTTAAGCTAATATTAATATACAAATAAAAATAAAATTAGGTTTTAGTAAAAGATATAATATTAATAGTTTATAATAGCCTAAGTACTACAGACGCTGCAGGCAGGCTAAGTATAATATAAAAAAGTATATATAAATTAAAATTAAGGCTAGCTATTTACTTATTAATTCTAATAATAATAGCTAATAGTTATGAGTTTCTATTAGTTATTAAAGTTATAGAAATTAGTTAAAGTAATTTACTTACTTATATAATTCACTCACTTATAAAAAACGTTATAGTAAATAAAAAAATTATTAATATAATAATAAAAAATAAAGTACTACTAGTATATTAATAAAAAATAAATAGTTACTAGTATAATAATAAAAAGTAAACTATAACTAACATAGCAACAAAAAAATAAACTATTATTAATATAGTAATAAAAAAAGAGTACTGTTAATATAATAATAAAAACCAAAATATTATTAATAAAATAATAAAAAGTAGAGTATTACTAGTATAATAATATAAAGTAAATTACTATTAATATAAAGATATAAAATAAACTATTACTACTATAGTAATAAAAATAGACTATTACTAGTATAATAATAAAAAGTAAATTATTACTAGTATAGTAATAAGAAGAAAAAAATTACTAATATAGTAACTAAAAGTAAAGTAATACTAGCATAATAACATAAAATAAATTAGTATTAGTATAGAAATATAAAGTAGACTATTATTAATATAATAATAAAAAGTATAGTATTACTAGTATAATAATAAAAAATAAATTATTTTTAATATAGTAATAAAAAGTAGAGCATTACTTATATAATAAGACAAAATAAATTATTACTTTTATAATAATAAAAACTAAAGTATTACTAGTATAGTAAAAAAAAGCTAATTAGAATAATATATTTATTTAAAATTAAAACAGTTTTTAGGTATACTATATAAAATAAAGACTAAAAACTTAAATAATTTATTTTTTCTTCAAAAATTACTTAGAGTTAAAATAATTTTTTTTATTTAAAGTTATAAATAATGTAAGTAGCTTTACTAAATTAATTACTATACTTAGTTTTTTTTTAATATAACTACTAGGTAATATAATATAAGTTAAAAAGAAATAATATTAAGAGTTTTAGTAGAATAAGTTTATATAAAATAATAAGCTTTATTATACTTATATTATACTATTTTATAGTAGTAAATATAACGTAAGTAAATTAGATTTAAATATTAGTAATAAAATATATATAGTTATAAGTAAATTTAGTATATAAGTATATTAAATTTAAGTATATTAAATTTATAAAAAGTTCTTAAAATTATATAAAATTTAAGTATAAAATTTAGTACATTAAGCTATATTATTAAGCTAATTTATAGTAAAATTAATAGAGTAGTAATAGTATAATTATATAATATATTTAATATAATTATATTACTAAAAAAAAAAATTTTTTTTAATATAAACTTTATTAAAATAACTCATTAAAGATTATGTTTATAATTAAGGTTAGAAATAAGAGAAAAACACTATAATAAAAAATAAAATAAGTAAAAGAAAAGAATATAATAAAAATAAAATAAATTATAAAAAACTTTATAAAATTATTTCATATAAATAAATACAATTTAATTGGTTATAGTAAAGTCAAATTTTAGTAAAATTAAAAATTTATAATATAAAAAATTAAGTTAAGTTAAATTATAATATAGAAAATTGAATTTAATTACGTAAGTAATATAAAAATTTATATTAATTAATATAATAACTTATAACTTCTTTTTACTTAATTTACTATATAATAATAAAATTAATTTAGTTTAAAAATAACTTTTCTTTATTATAGTTACTTTATTTATATAGTAATTTTATTTATATAGCTTTTATTTATATAGTAGTTACTTATATAGTAATTACTTATATAGTAATTTTCCTTATTTAGTAACTTTACTTACTTAATAATTTTACTTATGTAGTAGCTTTACTTATATAGTAACTTTATTTATATAATAGCTTTACTTATATAGTAACTTTATTTATATAAAAACTTTACTTATACAGTAACTTTATTTATATGTTAACTTTAATTATATGTTAACATTATTTATAAGTTAACTTTACTTATATAGTAACTTTACTTAATATAGTTTAGTAATAGTTTTATATATATTTAATTATATTATTATGTTATTATATTATACTACTAATATACTTTTTTTAGGTCTTTTTTTCTATTATTATATTTATTATTTCATTTCTCTTTCTACTTTTTATTTCTAGCTATTTTTGTATAAAAATATTATAATTATACCTAAAACAAAAATAAAGTATAGGTACTTTTAAAAATACTATAATATAAAGAATATTAAAGTAATAGCTAGTATAGCTAGCTAGGTATTTTATTAATAATAAAAATAGGCTTAATAATAATATCTTTAGTAATTAGCTAGTAATAATAGCTTTTAAATTAAATTTAACTTATAGTCTATCTTCTAGAAAGTAGAAATAAAAGAGAATACATAAATTATAATCTTAAACTATAAAATTTAAATAAAGAGTCTAAAAGTCTCTACTAATAAAAAATAGCTATAGTTTTTAAAATAATTATTTAATACCTATTTTTTTAAATGTTTATTATTATTGTTTTTTATTTTAAAAGAGCTTAAAATTATACTATTTTTTACTAGATATTTAGATATTAGTATACTTACTTTTAGTAGTTTTTATTTATTTATTATTTATTTATTATTAACGTACTAGTTATAAAGAACTAATAATATTTTTTTAGAAATTAACTAACCTAATAAAAAACCTTAAATTAAACATAAACATTAAAAAAAAATAAAGAAATAATATTATTACTAAAAACTACTAAGTTAAATAGTAGTTCTAAAATACTAATTTTATTAGTATTTTCTTTTATAAACTTGCTAATTATGTTATAAGCTATTATATAAGCTATTTCTATTAGCTAATTTATTATTATTTAAATATAAAGCTTTTATAAGCTATTTATAGTATTTTATATTAATATTATATATAACACAAAAAAAGTAGAGCTACTAAAGGGAGTAATAAATATTATAATAGTATTAATAAAACAGCTAATATAATTCTATAACTATAATATAAATACTTATAAGTAGTTAGAGTAAAATATATTACTTTTAATAAGTTTATTTTATATTATAAAATATTACTAAATATACTAAATATTTATATATACTTATAAAAAGCTATATATATTTTTTAAATACTAAGAAATAAAAGTACACTTCTTTTAAGACAACACATAAAAACTTAAATATACTAAAAAAAGTATATATTTAGTACTTTTATATTAAGTAATACTCTACCTTTTTAACTATAATATATAATATTAATAGTATTATTGACTTTATGCTTAGTTTATTAGTAGTAAAATAAAAAATCTACTTTCATCTCACGCTATATATAGGATTAAATCTAAAGTTTAATATATACTTTATTTTTTCTATTTTTACTAAAAATACTAGAAGATGATAAATTTTTCTTTTATGATAGCTATAATAATAGGCTCGGTCTTCACGCGTTATAGTATAAATACAGGTTAATAGAATAAGTTAGCTCTATTTTAGCTACACTAAAATAAGAAGAGAAGAGGTATAAAGGGGGCTCGTCTCTAAATAGGGCGGTGTATAGCCTAAGCGTGAGCTAGCCATGCTCTAAGCTCTACGCTAGGTCATAGCTAGCGTAGCTAGTTATAATATCATGTAGCCTGCAGCAAGTAGAGCAAGCAGCACCGTCATAATAGCCTATTATATAACATATTTAGAGAGAATATTACTATATATTATTATGTTATTATATTATAGATAACGTTACTAATTATATACTATATTTTTATATGTATATTATAAGCGCTTATATAATCCTCTTTTACTCTCTTTTTATATTCTTTTTTTTTATACTAAAGTAGCTCTAATACAGCGCTTTATTACTTATAACTATTTATAATTACCTATAGATTTATATTAGCTATAACTTCTCTAAATAATTTTTTACAATTGTTTTAGTAAATTAATAGACTAAAAAAAGTAATACTTTATTTTCTTTTTTATTTATATAAATAATATAAAATAAATAACTACTTTAGCTAAAAAGCTTTATAAAAGTAAATAAATTAAGTTTTTTTTATTATTATTTATAGCTAAGCTTTAGTATTTACTATGTAGCACTACCTCACTAAATTATAAATAATTTCAAGTTATAGGTATAAATAAAATAGTAATAAAACTTATTAAAAATTAAAGTAATAAATACTAATACTTAAAAGTAAGTTTATATTATTATAATAACAGAAAACTAGCAAAAGTAAAGTTAAATTAAATAGTATTTAAAATAATAAATTAAATACTATTTATAGAATTTTTATTTTATATATAGTTAGAGTATAGGATTAAAAAAATGTTACAATTTAATAGTAAATAGTATAAAGTATTTAAAATAATAATTTAAGAATAATTTAGTATAACTTAAAATAAAAATTTGAAATAGTTTAGTAGCTTTACTACTAATTAACAAATAGTAAAACATTACTTATATTATAATAAATAATAGAGTATTATTTATATAGTAATAAAAAATAAAGTATTACATATATAGTAATAAAAAACAAACTATTATTTATATAATAATATAAAGTAAAGTGTTATGTATATTATAATAAATACTACAATATTACTTATATAATAATAGAAAATAAAGTATTATGTCTATAATAATAAAAAATAAACTATTACTTATATTATAATAAAAGGTAAATTATTATTAGTATAAAAACAAAAAGTAGAGTATTACTAGTATAATAAAAAAAATAGAGTATTACTAGTGTAGTAATAAAAAGCTTTTAAAATATTACTAGTATAGTAATAGAAATTAAACTATTACTAGCATAATAATAAATATAAAGTATTACTAGTATAAAAATAAAAAGTAAAATATTACTAGTATAGTAAATAAAAATAGAGTATTATTAATATAATAATAAAAAATAAAGCACTACTAGCATATTAATAAAAAATAATAGTTAGTAGTATGTTAATAAAAAGTAGACTATAACTAGTATAATAATAAAAAAAATATTACTAATATAATAATAATAAACAAACTATTACTAACTAGTATAAAATAATTAGTTTTATTTAAACTAGATTTTAGGTGTACTGTGTAAAATAAAAACTAGAAAATAAAACTAATTTACTTTTTTTAAATAAATTAGTTAAAATTAAAAGTACAGGACTTTTTACTATTTTAAATTAAAACTATTATAAATCATTCTACTAAATTTATTACTATACTTAGTTTTTCAATGTAACTCTTATATAGTATAGTATAAATTAAAAATAATATTATATTAAAATTTTTAGTAAAATAGCCTGTGTAAGGTAGTAAAAATTTATTAATAAAAATAAATTTATTAAAAAGTTATAGCATAATACTATTAGTTTATTTTTATATTAAGTATTAAATAAATATTTTACTTTTAGCCTTTAAAGTCTTTAGCTATAATAAATCTTAATTTAGTAGTAAATAAATTTATTTAATGTACTATTTCTTTTTTTAAAAAAAAATACTCTTTTTTTCTTTTTCTTTATTTTTTTTTATTTAGTATTTAGGAATATTGCTATTTCTTTTATAAATAAAAAAACTTAAAATCTAAAGTGTCTTATACTATTACTTAATTTTAAGAAATTAATAAAGTTAAACTAGCTAAATATAATTACTATAGTTAGTTTATTTAAGTAAAAATTTAAATATATTTTATTTATAGTTTCTTATTTATACTACTTTAATTTTCTTTTTATTTTGTTGAAGTCTATTTAACTTAAACTTTAGTTATTTAAATAATAAGTACTAGTTATATTATTAATACTAAACTTACTATATTAATACTATTTAAGTATTAGTAAGGCTATAAGCTTATTATAATTTAATAAATAATACTTATATATTATTAAATAAAAATATACTTTTTTTTTCTAAGTTATACTTAGATATTAAAACTATAAAAATTAGTTAATATTAAAAACCTAATTAGAGAGTTAAGCATATAATCTTAAATAAAAATAAAAAAAATCTTAAAAAAAAGTTAGCTATTTAACTAGGTTTTTTATAATATTAATATATTTAAAATAAATCTTTTAAAAGAATTTAGTTGGTTTAGCTAAGTGTATTACTTACTTTAGATTTCTTAAGTATGTTTTAATAGTTTAGCTAAATATTAATATATTAAAAGTTAAAAAGAAATATAACAAAATAGTAATAGTAAGATAAAATAGTTATTAGTTTATTTTTATAATATTCTATAAACTACTAGAATACTAGCCTTATTATATAATACTAGATATAGTTAATTCAATATTGGGCCCTAACTAAATTTATTATAGTATAATATTATTTAAGTATTTAAAGTCTAAATTATAGGCATAAGTTTACTCTTAAAAGTAAAAGTTAATTACTTATTAAATTAACTATTTAGTAGACTTAGCTTTATTAGTAGTCTTTATTTTATAAATACTTCTAGCTTTACTTAATATATAAAACTATTTTATAAAGTATATTTCTAGCTAGAATTTTTATTATACTTAGTTATTAGTACTTTTCTTTTTTTCTTATTTTTTATAATAAATATAGCTATTTAAAGGTAACTGTTTCTAGTTTACTTAATTATAAAAGTAAAATAAAATACTACTCTTATAATTAATAATAGTTTTACTTTAATAGTTTTAAAAAATTTTTATAATAAACTTAATACTTTCTAAATGCATAATTAAAAGTAGAAACTTTAAGTATTATAGTTTCTTTTTATATATTCTACTATATTTTTTGTTTAAATTTATTTTATTTATATTTCTATAGTTATAATTTACTAAAGCTTAATATATTACTTAACTAAATTTATTTTCTTAAAATAATAGTAACTTTAATATATTTAAACTTAAAGTATTATTAGTAAGATTGTATTTAGTTACTATACTAAAAGCTAGTTATTTTATATAACTTAAAAATAATTCTATATCTATTATTTATAATATAAGTAGATTATTTTTTTATTACTATTAGTATTAGCTATATCTTTTTTATTTAATATTAGTTTAATAAGTTATAAGCTAGTAAACCTTTTAATTTTAAATTTTTTTTATATAAAAGAATTTAAAAAATATCATAATTTTAAGTACATCTTTTTAAAAACCCGGAAAATAATTTTAATAGTAGAAAAGAAAGCATAAAATATAGCATAATAGACTATATAAATATATAAATTACAAGTAATATTTTACTACTTTAACAAATTTTTAATACTATTAGTATAGTATATATAAAATAGGTAATTACCTTTTCTACTATTATTTTATTCAGAATTATAAAAAAAGTAAATATAAGTATAATTAAGCTAATAATCTTAAATGTTATATAAAAATATAGTATTTAGGTATTAACACTTTGTAAAAACAGGTTTCTTAAAAAAAGTAAATAGTAAATAGTATAATTATATATTTATAGTCTTACACTAGTTAAATATAAATTAGTTTTCTTTTTAAATAAATATACTTTACACTAAAGACTTTTAAGTTTACTAAAATTAGAAGTTATATAAAAATACTTAATATATTCTATAAGTAAGTAAGTTACATAAGTAAGTAGATTACCTTAAAACTTACTAAAAAATTAAGAATTTACACTTAAATATCTTAATAACTACTTAATAATAAATTCTAAAATTTGAAATTTGAGCTTTTCTACATAGATTACAGCGTTTATAAAGGTGGTATGAATATTAGTTAAATAGTTTCTAAGATATAGTAATTAGAATCTAAAACTATGTTATATTACCATATCTTAAAAACTACTTAACTAATTTTCATGCGATTTTTAGAAACACTATAATACATATAAAAAAGCTCAAATTTCAAATTTCAGAATTTATTATTAAGTAGTTATTAAGATATTTAAGTGTAAATTCTTAATTTTTTAGTAAGTTTTAAGGTAATCTACTTACTTATATAACCTACTTACTTATAAAATATATTATAAAACTTATATATTTTTTAAATACTTTTTTTTATATAATAATTACATTAATACTTTATTATTATATTTTTATTATTTTATTAGAAGTTAAGGTGTAAGTGTAAAGCATAATATATTCTTTTAAAATTATGAAATAAAGATAACGTAAATACTTTTTTCAACTCTAGAAATTTCTTAGCACTATATAAATAAAGATAATTATTATATTATATTAAAATAATATAATTTCTTAACTTAAGGCTATAAACTAAGTTAAAATTTTAAAGTAAAATTTATATAAGCTAATAGGTATATATAAGTAATTTTTTTTTAAAAATTATCTAGAGTTTAAGGTTTACTTAGTTTAGTTTAAATTTAATACCTTTCATATATTTATTTATTTACAACTTAGTTTATAGTAAAGTTTAAAAAGTTTATGTAAATAAACTTTTTAAATAAAGCTATTTAAAAAATTTCATATTTTAAAGTTATATTTAGTTTTAAAGAAATTTTATAAGACTAGAATAGGATTTTAGTAGTTATTTAATTAATAGATTTAAATTAATTTAATAAAAACTATTATTATAGCTTAAATTATTTACATAAAATAAGCTAACGTTATAATTAAATTAGCTTAATATTTACTACTATTTCTTAAAACTATAAGAGTATAAAGTTTTTATTATTTTTATTATTTTTATTATTTTAAAATTTTTCTACTCTACATGTTGCCTTTCGTAGGCTAGTAGTTTTAATATAAAATTATTTCTTTCTATTAATAAAGCTACCTATAATATATTTTACATTTAACTAAAAATCTAATATTTAGTTTACTTTATATAGGTTAGAATTAACTTTTTTTATTAGCTTAAGCTAAATATCTTATTTTTTAATATAAAGTATTTTCTTTATTTATATATTATTAATATAGTTATAGCATATAAAGTAAAAACTACTTTAATTAAATTAGTAAATAATTTTATATTAAAGTTTAGTTTATTTTAACTACAACTTATAAATTACAAAGTTATTAGAAATAGAGTTTTAGGAAACTAGTAGTAAAAGAATTTTCTTTACTTATATTTAAAGCTTATCTTATTTATAGTAATTCTTATTTTTATTTTTATTTACTATTTTATTTTCTTACTTAAGTATAGTAATCTTTTTAGAATATATATAACCTAAAAAAGCTATAGCTTAATAATACTAAATATAAATAATAATAAACTAGTTTTTATAATTACTAACTATTTTCTAGGCGTAGTAAAAAGTATTATTAATAGTATTATACTAAAAGATTCTTTTAAATAAACTTAATAAAGTTATAGTAAATTAAGTAAAAAAAAAGTTATAGTATATATTTTTAAAAATAGAGTTTTATAAAACTACTAACTTTATAGAAAAAAAGTAGTACAGTACTAAGTTTTTTAATTTTCTAAAGTAAAGGCTTTTTTTAGTATTATAGTAGTTATTATATATAGAGTTTTAATAGTATAGTAAAAGTTAGAGTTATTTAACATACATTACCTACTAATTTAGAAAATATTAAACTTATTATTAGGAAATATAAATATATAAGTAGTATACTTAGTAAGTAAAGTATTTTTATAAAACTACTTTAAACTAAAAAACTACTTAATTTTTAGAATTTATATTTTTTATTTTATTTTTTACTTTTTACTTTTACTCTTACTTTTACTTAGTATTATAATTATTATTTATAATAATACTTATTAAAGCTAGCTTATTTTTAAATATTTTATTTTCTTTAAATAGTATATTTACTTTTTTAGTAAGTTTATTAAACTAGCTATATTTTTTTTATAAATTAGTAGAAATTAATTTATTTAACTTTTATTACATAAATATTTTAGTATATTTTATACTTAGTATCTAGCTATTTATACTATTATTAGTAAAACACTTAGTAGAAAATATAAAGTATAGTCCTTATATAAATAAAAATATTTTATTTTCTTTATTTTTTTAATTACTCTATATAAGTAAATATGCTGTGTATACTAGATTTTTCTAGCTTATATTTAAAAGTATATTTTTAAAAAAAGTTTTATATAATAACGTATTTTACGGGCGAGCTGAATAAATAGGTAAGTTAAACACTTTACTAAGACCCTATTAAAGTACTATTATTTATAGTACTATTACTTAATAGTATTATTAGTTATAGTACTATTTTCATCACTACTAGATTTTATAGTACTATTTTTATTAATTTTGCATGTTTAAGTGTTATGTTTAATCCCACTATAGTTACTATAGCACCTTTAAGTTAGTTTAGCTTTATTTGCTTTTACCTTACTATAACTCTTCTTACTACTAGAACTTATAGTAGTAGGGTTTTTAGTGGATTTATTCTGGCTAGTACTAAAGCTAAGTACTTCTCCTTTTTGGATACGCTTTCTTTTATGCTGCTTTTGTTAAAATATAGTCTTATTAGCTACTTTAAGCTTAGCAACGTGATTACATATAAGCACTATCTCTTAAGCTATTATAAGGGTACTTTTAATAAGCTATTAGTACTTATCCTTTAAAGATAAAAGAGAGCTACCTAACTTATTAGTAATTAGCTTCGTTTGCGACCTAAATTCATAATAGTTCTTTAGGGTTTTTGACTGCCAGGTGACTTCTGTATTAATAGGTAGTATAAGCGTGCATAATTAAACATCAAGCTTTAATATTACCTTATTTAGGTTAAATAAAACTAGGCTAGCGTCTTAAAAGCTTTCTTGGACATTACTCTCAGTAATTAATACGTTAAATGCGTCGCGGAAGGCTGGTAAGAACTCTAGTTTAGTAATATAATTAAATTAGTTACGCATTAGCTTCTTAACTTGGCGTCTATAGGCCCTCTTTAAAGGCCAAAAACAACCCATATCTAGTGGCTGTAGGATGTGTGATGAGTGTGCCGGCATACATAGAGTGATAATCTTATTCTCCTTACAGTATTCTGTAAATGCGAGAGAGTTGTGGCTCTTATGGCCGTTAATAATTAATAAACAGTACACGCCAACACTACGCTCCTTTGTACACTCATTAAAGTGCTTCAACCACGCGAGACCAAGCTCATTAGTTGTCCAGTTATTATCAGAGACACCAAATTGCCATTGACGCGGTATACTGAGTTCCTGGTACCAGGCAGAGAGGTGATTCTTACCCTTATAGATAATAAAGGGTGGAATCACGTACCCTAGTGCGCTAATAGCCAGGATTGTTGTAACCCACTCACAATTACCTAGCTAGAGGGCCTTTGGTTGATGCTATCTCTCAGAGCCTGTAACAACCTTCTGCTGAGTTATTATGCCCATCTAGAAGCCGGATTCGTTAAAGTTATAGGTGTCTTTGTCCTGTATACCGTACTTAGCCTTCACGTTACGTATAAGGTCGAACCAGCCTTGTATAATCGCTGGTTCTTTCTGTTTATAACGCTGATAATCAAGCTTCCGATTGTACTTCGTTTGAATCCCTGGCGTACGCTTGACGAAGGTGTGTGGCCAATTCATGCCTACTAGGCTTATCCCTCGCTCAGCCAGGAGTTTGTTGGCCATCTCTCGAACAGCATTGAGCGGAGGGGCAAATCCTCTTGAATCCAGCTCAAGAATGTACTTCTTTATCGCCTTCTCTTCAGAAACCGTAAGCTTCATCGAATTGGGCGTGGTATCGCGTCGTGAGGTGATTCCGTCGCGTCGCATCTTTAGGCTCGTGAGGGGTACATTATAGATGCGTGCAGCGTTCCGGAGGCCGTATATTTGGCCTAGATCGAGAGCCTGGATAGCAAGCTGTATTCTAGCTTCTTGAGAAATCGATTTTAGGTTGGTGGGTGGCATAATAGTACTGTAGATTAGAGTAGTGTTGGGGTCTTGGCAAAGTGTTCAGCTCGCCCGTTTGTTCAGCTCGCCCGTGAAATACGTTAGCTAAATAGCTAATAAAAGTAAACAAAATATAAAAACTAAATTATAGTTATAGTTAAAGTTATTAGAAACTAGTTACTTAGTACTATAAGTATTAAATAGTATATCTTTCTTTAAACTTAGTATTACTATCTTTTAAAAGAGTTTCTAGTAATAGCTACTAAGTATAATATAAATATACTTTAATAAAAAGCTTAACTTTTTAAAATTTTAGTTATTATTATTTTAATATTCTATAGTCTAGTTAAGAAAGTAAGCTTATAGTAATTCTAATAAATTTAATTATAATATATTTAAAAAAATGTGTATTATTATAAAATAGAAAAAAAAGAATTACATATTTATATAGTAAAATATGTAAAGAAAACTTTTAATTTTTAGTTTTAATAAAACTAAAAGTTATAGTTTATACTACTTAAGCAAGCAACTTAATGCATTTATTAATTATAATTAAAAAACTAAAAAAGCGAGTAATTAAATAAAAAAGGGCTAAAATAAAATAATAAATAAATAAATAAATAAATAAATAAATAAATAAATAAATAAATAAATAAATAAATAAATAAATAAAAAAAAAATAAAAAAATAAATAAAAAAATAAAATAATAGTGCTATACTAAAAATTTTTAAGTTACAAATTAAAATTAAAATATTTTTAGAAAATCTATAATAGTAACTATAAACAAATTAGTAGAAATTAATATTATAAAATAAAATAAGTAAATACTACTAAGTTAAATACTATTATTTTTACTTAAATATATAAACTATATAGTATAGTAAAGTATTAAAAAAATATTAAATTTCTTTTAAGACTTTAGTAAAATTAGTTTATATAAAATAATAAGTTTTATTATAATTTTATTATACAGTATAACTAACTAATATAAAAAAAATTAAGTAAGTAACTTAATTATAAGTAATTTTAAATTAAAGTTATAAACAACATTACATAAAACTTAGTAAAATTTAAGTAATAAATATTAAATAACTTTAAATAGAAAACTACAGCTAAAATAATAAATAACTAGAGTAAATTATAAATAATAATATAGTATTATATACAACAAATAATACTTTATTTATAAAATTTTAATATATTTTATAATTATAGTTAAGTATTGAAATTTTATTATAATTTTATAATTAAGAAAGTAGATAGATATTTAAAATAATTTAATATTAAATAAAATAAAAATTTAGTTTAGTTTAGTATAATATAAAATAAATATTTTATATAATTTTACTTATAATAACTTTACTTATATAGTAACTTTACTTCTATAGTAATTTTACTTATATAGTAATTTTTTATATATAGTAATTTTTTTTATATAGTAATTTTTTTTATATAGTAATTTTTTTATATAGTAATTTTTCTTATATAGTAATTCTTTTTACTTAGTAATTTTTCTTACTTAGCAATTTTTTTTACATGGCGATTTTTTTTATATAGTAATTTTTCTTACATAGTAATTTTTTTTATAAAGTGATATTTTTATATAATAACTTTATGAAATAACTTTATTTATTTAGTAATTTACTTATATAATAATTTTACTTATATAGTAACTTTAATTATATTTTATAAGTGAGTTATATATACAAATGAGCTACGCACCTTACTAAGTTTCTATAACTTTATAAACTAATAACTTTATAATACTAAAGCTATTATAATACTATTTAAATTATATATAGTTAACTTATTTCTTAGTATTTTTATATAGTCTTAAGTTATACTTTATTTTGCTATAGTGTTTATAATATTTTTATTATAGTATATTTACCTTCACATGCTTTCTACTTTAGCACTTTTTATTTTTAATTTATATATTAATATTAGCTTAAGTAATTAGCTCTAGGTTTTCTACTCTTATTAATATTTTTTTTTCTAAATTTACTTTTTTTTACGCTTTTTATATTATGTTGTAGCCTTATTTATTTTCTAAAAACTAATAACTTTTAAGTATAATAGTATTACTAAATATATTATTAACTTAACACCTTTAATAAGTTAATCTAGTAAATTAATAATTAAGTTAAATAAACTATTTTAATATTTTTAAATTTGCTTATAAACTAAAGCTATTTAAGAACCTAGTTTAGTAACATTACTAAGTATTTTTAACTACTAAAGAAGGTGTTTTTTTACTAGTAGTAATAGTATTTATAGCCTAATATTAAGCTTTAAAAGTATTATATTTAGGTTATATAGAACTAAGCTAGTATCTTAAAAGCTTATATAAATATTACTTTCTATAATTAAGTTCTAGTAAGCAGCTCTAAATACTAGTAGAAACTTAAACTTAATAATATAATAAATATAATAGCGTATAAAATCTTTAATTTATTATTTATATGCTTTTTTTAAAAGCGTAAAACAGCCTATATTAAGCAGCTAAAGTAGATATAATAAATATAATAGTATATAAAGCATAATAATAGTTTTTTTTTATAAAGTTACTAAAATTTAAGTGAGTTATAGCTCTTATAGCTATTAATAATTAACAGGTAATATACATCTACTATATAATCTTTTATATACTTTTTAACGTATTATAATTATTTAATACTAAGCTTATTAATTATCTAGCTATTACTACTTAGTGAGATAAGTTAATTTAGTGGTATAATATTATTCTAATACTAAATAAAAAGATAGTACTTTCTTATAAAGATAATAAATAATAGAATTATTTATTTTTAGGTATTAATACTTTAGATTACTATAATCTATTTATGATTACCTAGCTATATAGTTTTTAGCTAGTAGTATTTTTTAAAGCTTATAATTATTTTACTAGTTATAATAACGTCTATTTAAAAGCTAGTTTTATTAAAGTTATAATAACAGGCTCAGTCTTCACGTGTTATAGTATAAATATAAATAGATAAAATAAGTTAACTCTATTTTAGCTATACTAAGATAGAAAGAAAAGAAATATAAAAGAAGTTTACTTTTAAATAAAATAGTGTATAGCCTAAGTGTAAGCTAGCTATATTTTAAGCTTTATACTAAATTATAGCTAGTATAACTAGTTATGATATTATGTAATCTATAATAAGCTAAATAAGTAGTACTATTATATTACCCCTTTTTTAAAAGAGGCTTGTCCTTAAGTCTTTAAATTATAATTTCTTTCTTACTAGTTTTTATACTACTCTTATTTTTAAAGCTATTTTGTTGTTTTTCTTTATTATTTCTAGGTCTTCCTTTGCTTTATATGCTTTTAATTAGGTGTCTAGTTATACTAGTAGTCCTACTTTCTTTAAATAGGCCTTATAGTAGTTTTTTATTTTATATAGGGCACCTATAAAGCCTCAGGTATTATATTAAATAGGATTTAAGTTATAAGCTAGTTAGAATACTTTATACTATAGTTAGTTATAGAATAAGTAGCTATTAAGAATTTCCTATACTAGCCACTTAAGATATTCATTAATCTTAATAAGCGGTTTCTTAAGTTTAATTTAACTAAATAGTAAATAAATAAAAGCTTTTTATAAATAGTTTATATAAAAGATATTAAGCATACGTATATATAGTAGTAGCTTAAGGTAATAGAAATATCTCTTTATATTTATAATAGAATAGAGTCTATATATCTGCTGGTTAAACTTCTAAGTAGATTAACTAATAATAAAGTCTTTAAATATAATATATATCTTATTTTCTGTAGAGCAGTCTAGCTTATAGTATTTTTTATTAGCCTATTAAGTCTATTACTTTTATACTTAAGTAATTCTTTATTAAGCTATTTTTATAGCTAGCTTTATTATATTATATTAAGCTTTAGCGTAGCTTTACGCTTCCTTATGAAATATCTATTTATAAATTACAGTAAATATCTTTATATATTTCTTCTAGTTTTAGTAATAGATTAGCTAGTAGCTAAACCTAATTTAATAGAGTAATAAGCCTATAGTTCTATATAATAGAATTACTTAAATCTAGTCTATATAGGGCAGCAGGTCTAACTAGTTATTTTAATAGTAATTAATAAATAAATATAAGTGCTAGTTAATATACTAATTTAAAACCTTAGTATTCCTATTAATTTAGAGATAATATAATATTAAGAGCTTTTACTTAATTTCTATTAGTTAATATAGCTTATTTATAAATACTAAAGTGAACTAAGGACCGTAATTAGAAACTATTAATTTAAATAAACTAAATACTTACTAGATATAATAATAGTACTTATTAGCTATTTAAGTAGCTATAGTTATCTTATAATAAAATAGTAAAAAGTAGTATTTATTTAGCTAGTTTATAATAATAAAAGCACAGTTATATCCTTTCTTATTTAAAGGGAAGGATTTAAAGTTTATAGAGACATTTTAACATACTTACTTAAAAATTAGTAGTAATTTAAATAAGTTTAGAGTTTTATTATAAGATATATAACTCTATCTATAAGCTTTATATATAGTTATATAGTTATCTATATTTTTATTTATACAGCTCTAGTAGTAGCGGTTGCGAAGTAGCTTATTTTTTTTTTATTTAAATAAGTAATCACCTAAGTAGCATAAATAGCTTAAATAAAGTAAGTTTTTAAAAAGTATATAATAAAAATTACTAGCTTACTATAGTGTATAAAAAGGGTTTAGCTAAGTTTTATATTAAGTAGTTACTAGAAAGAGCGCGCTCTTAGAATAGCTATAGACTCTTATAACTATAATTTACCTTAATAATATAATTAATTAGTAAGTAAGAGTTATTTAAAGGCAGTAAAGCTATAAAAGTATTAGTAGTAATTATTTTAATTATATTAATAGCTAGTATATCTTTTATTAATAGTATAGTTAGGTTATTACTTACGGTCTTAATAAAGCTAATATTAATTTACTCTACTAAAAAAAAAGTACGTATTTAGACTACTTTATTTTATTTTTTTAGGTCTTTAGTTTCTTTTACTTACGCAAGAGTATATCAGCTATTATATTAGTTATATTAGAGTAATAAATAAGTATTAGGTAATAGTTTACTATACTTATTACCTAGAATATCTAGTAGAAAGTAAGCTTTCACTTTATAGAGAAATACTCTAATATGTAATAGTTAATTAAAATACTAAATAACTCTATAGTCTATAAGCCTATAAGCTATAATCATTATTCTTAAAGGCTATAAATTATAGCTAATATCTTTTTATTATATATATTATAGTTTATCTAGAGCTTACTTATACTCTTAGAGTAAAAAACTATAAATCACTAAAAACTATTCTTCTAAAACTATAATAGTATTTTTATAATAACTTTATTACTTACATCTATCTCCATACGCGTTTAATAATAGGGTGAGTAGTAAACTAAGATATTATCTAATAGTATTAAATCTTTAGCTTACTAAAAAGCTACTAGCTTGTATTTACTAAAGGTATACTATATACTCTTTTTAAGTAACTTAATAAGTAATTAAATAATACATCTATAGTTTTTAAAAAGGCTTTATAGAAATTATAGAATTTTAAAAAAGATTAAAGGCTTTTAACTAACGTAGGTACTAGCTATTCTTATATAATAGTAATTTTCTTAAAGTTCTTTTAAATCCCTTCTGTGCTAATAATAAGGCCTAGGAACTTTATTCTAATAATAATAAACTTATTCTTTTTAATATCTACCTAGAGGTTTATATTCTGAAGATATTTTAGTATTTAAGTAATATACTCCTTATACTATAGCAAGTCTTTAAAGTAGATTAGAATATTATTAAGATAAATAGTATAGAAGTTATTTAGTAGATTATAAAACGCCTTATTAATATAGCGCTAGAATATAATAAGGCTATTATAAAAACTAAATAGTAGTACATAATACTTATAGTTTCTATATTAAGTATAGAACGTAGTTAGGTTCTTTATATTCTTATTTAAATATATATAATAAAAAGCTTATTATATATTAAGTTTAGTAAATACTTTTATATGCGCTAGTTAAATAAAAGTCTTCTAAATTAATAAAATTAAATAAACGTTTTTTTTTTATAATAGTATTAAGCTTATAGTAGTTAACATAGAAGTACTACTCTTTTTTAGATTTCTTAGTAAATAATACTAAAAAAACATATAAAATATTACTATAAGTAATAACATTTTATTAAAAGTAGTTATTTAAATAAGTTTTAATAAACTATAGCTGCTTAAAAGATATGCTATATAATAGGCTTAATATTAGCGTATTTTTAGTTATTAATTTAATATTATAATTAATATCTTCGTAATGTGGGGGGAGTATGTTTGAGTTTTTCTTTAAAAAATAAACTTAAATTATACTAGTATAATTAGAGTAGAATAGCTTTTATTTAATAAGCTACTAAAGTTTCTTTTTTTTTATAAAGTTTTTATTTAATTAATAGAGTCCTTCTAGTGAAGCCTTTACTAAAAGATTTTTAAAGTTTTAAGAGAAGAATTTTAAGTCTAGCAGGCTAAGCTTATCTTTATAGTCTTAAATAAGCTTATTTATTTTATAAATATTAATATACCCTAGTATAGTTTCCTTTTATTATATATATATTATAAAGGTAATAGCTTTTATAGTATTAATCTAAGGCCTATCTTAAAGAGATTTTTATATAAGATAAGTTAAAAATAAAAAGTTTACTTACTTAGTTTTAGCTACTATTATAAGTAAAATTTTTTTTTTATTTTTTTTAAGATTTTTTTACTATATAACCCGCTAAAGTGAGCGCTAAGATAGCTTATAGGTATATTATAAAATCACTATATTTATAAACTCATTATATTAGTTAGTATTAGCTTAGTATAAAGGATTAATTTTAATTAATAGATTTTATATTAAAATAATAATATTATGCTTATAGTTAATTAGTTTATTATCTAGCCATTTAAGCGCTTGCTTTTTATAGTTAATTAAAATATTTATATCTTTAAATAGCTTATAGCCAATCATAAAATCATAGCAGCTAATATTATAGAAAATAAAATAAATTAATAAATAGTAGTTATTTAGTACTAGCTGAGCCTAAAAGTACTTATTTACTTATTTATTTAGTCTATTATTATAGCTAGTTAGGGAGATAAATTTTATCTAGTAAGTTTTTATTTTAAGCCCTTTCTTAATAGCGTGTATATACTTTAGGTGTATTAAAATAAAACTACTAGCTTTAGTATTAAAAAAACTACTTAGCTTAATAGCTAGTTTACTAGTAAAAATACAATAAGACAAGGTAAAAACTAGTTTATTAAATAGTAATTAGTAAGAGTTAAACTAGTTAGTAGCTCTAAAAAGTAATTTTTAAAAAAAGACTTCTTTTAGAATAAGTCTTCTCCTAATAGTTCCTTTATAGTAAGCTAAAACTCTTTATTATTATTAGTATCTTAAGGCGTATAAAGCTCTTTATTGGTATTTATAAACTTAATTACTTTACTTATAGCTTAAGTAGATAGTTAGTAGTCTTTTATAAAGTAACTAAGTTTTCTATAGAAGCGCCTATTAAAAGTTTCTGCCCATGCTAAAAAAGCCACTTTTCTTAGCACACCTTGGCATCGCCTTTTTGCAAATTTTCTCTCTATTCATCTTTTATTTATCTTATTATGGCTCCAAATACTGATATAGCAACGCGCGTGTTGGTAGTCGCTTTAAAATCACCTTTTAGAGGCAAAATGACTCCCGAAATCGTTGAAAAAACCGGTCTCTTAAAGCGGACGATCAACGATATCTACGCCTAAGTGATTCAGCGGGGTTTTGACCCTAACCACATCCCACTTGTTATTAAAGATGAATATCTTCAAGATGCTCCCCGTTCTGGACGTCCAACGAAACAGACTGAGGACGTTAAGTAGGCAATTACTATAAAAGTACGCTATGATTAATACGGATGAGAGAGGGCGTGTGCTGATCTTGCTGGCGAGCTTAGCCAATAAGGTACTACCATCTCGCCTCTGACGGTATGGCGATGTCTAAAGGCTCTCGGTTTCAACAAGACGAAACCGACGCGGAAGCCTAGACTAATGAATAAGATGAAGGAAGAGCGATTATAATGGTGTCTAGCGCATAAAGATTAGACGCTTGAAGACTGGAAGAACGTAATCTGGTCAGACGAAACGGCTGTCGTGTTACTCTATCAGAGGGGAGGCTATCGGATATAGCGAACTTCAGACGAGGCTTTCGTCTGAAGCTGTATCCGTGAGCGTTAGAAAGGATACTTAGAGTTTATATTCTAAGGCTATTTTACGTACGATCGAAAAGGCCCTTGTTATTATTAGTTGCCTGAGACAAAAAAAGAAAAAGATGAAGCAGAAAAAGTTCTAAAAGAGATGAATGAGACTCTTAAGCCGATAATGCGAGAGCAGTGGGAGCTAGAGACGGGAATGAGACGGCTAGGTCTAAGAGCAAAAGGTAGTCAAAAGCCTATCTAGAGATAGAATCAAAAGAATGGAAAGTTAACTCGTCGAACTGGCAACGGAGTTGATTGGTATAGGTATTAGATAAAAGTGTTAATACCTAAGCTTATTCCCTTTGCAAAAGAGTGTCTAAAGGATCGTCTAAATATGGTAGTTTAAGAGGATAAGGCACCTGCTTATGCTCACGTCGCTTAGCAAAGGGTATATAGCCTGTATCAGATTAAGTGGCTTCTTTGGTGTGGTAACTCTCCAGACCTAAATGCTATCGAGCCATGCTAGTACTGGATGAAGAGAGAGATGACAAAGAGGGGTGCCCTAAAAAGTCGCGTAGAAGCGATCTGAGTCTGGGAAAAGTGCTGGAAAGAGCTTTCACAGGAGAGAATTCAGATGTGAATTGAGAGGATAATGAGGCATATCAAATTAATTATTGAGTTAGAAGGTGGGAACGAGTATAAGGAGGGAAGGGAATATGTACAACGTACTTATTAGCCTAATCAGGTAATTGGACGCGCTAAGTATTGTGGCTTTTCTTGGGCTTAGCGCGGGCAGAAACTTTTGATAGGCGCTTCCGTATAATTATAGTAACTAGCTAGCTTAAGAATAGGTATTAGTAGAATAGCAGTAGCTACTATATAAGTTAAATACTTAGCTTTTAAATAAGACTACTAAATTAATAGTAGTTAAGTTTTTTTAGTTTTTCTATTAATCTACTTAGTAGCTTTCCTGGCGCTGAGAGCTAGCTTTTTAGTAAAGTCTTAAACTAGATCTACGTACTTATTATACTAGTTATAGTACTACTATTAATAGATGCCTATTTGCGTACACAGAGTGTTTAGGAGCTTCTTATGGAATTCTTCTATCTATTAGTCTGCAGGTAGGCTGCGTTCTTAAGCTAGGTAAAAGAAGTTACTCTAGAATACAGTAAAGTTAGCAGAGTCTTTAAGGTAGAGCTTTTAGAAATTACGGCAAGTGTTAAGTCTCTTGTGTGGGTCGCTGTACGTCCTCTCTAGGCGATCTATAATATACTGGTAGCTGACTAGCTGCTCACTCTCTTTTACTGTACGTATAAGTGTTAAGAGGTACTGGTTGATAGGACCTTCTGTACGCGTACGCATGTAAGAGATGATGTTCTTTTAGGTAGCTTACTTAGTGGCTTCAGTGAATTAGTCTTAGTTAGCGCGTACTTTATCCTCTAAGACATCCCTTTATTAATCAAAGGTGACGTCTTTGCTGTTTTTAAGCATTGGCGGGTCGGGAAATCGTGCTGAGCGGCTGTTGCCTTGATGGCTGCCTACAGTAGGCGTAGCTAGTAGAGTAGCGGGTAGGTAGAGTGATGCTTAAGGAGTTTAGTTACTAAGACCTCTTGTATCAGAACCATCGTCAGGTCCTACAGTGATATAGCTAGCCTGGTTATGAGGGGTTTGTGGTAGAGCTGTGAAGCGCGTCTTTTTCACTAATGTCGACGATAGCGCTAGGCTGGCCTTTGCAGAGAGGAAGGAGTATATATTGTGCGTAGGTTTCTTTGTCTGTGCCCTTAGTGTCTTGATCTCGTTCTCTTGATCAGCTACGCGCTTAAGCGTGTTATTTAGTAGCTGACGAAGCTTAGTAAGCTTATCCCTAGCCTTGTTAAGCTCAGTTTCGGCCGTGTTGAGCGCTTTTCCTAGCGTATCGGCATGGTCGCGATGTGTGAGTACTTTGAGATGGCTACGCTCTAGCTCACTAGCGATTATCGCTTAATTAAGGGTCATCAGGGTAGGAAGCGTAATCTCTATCTCCTGAGGCTCGTAGGTGTCAGTTCCCCAGGTAGTGCTCTTGGTAGTAGCCACGAAGGGTTTCTTGTCGTGTCATGCCTGGATGCGGAGCTTTTTAATGGTGTAGTCTTCTCCAATCACGTTGTCAGGGTAGTACGTGGCGGCACACCTAAGCGACTTAGGGATAGGCGTGTAGTTGTTGCTAGTGGCTGTTGCTTTAGAATCGACCCTCATCTCTAGCGTAGAGAGCTTTCCCATGGTTCTAACCTATCCGTTCTTGTATGTATATAGAGCTTCTGGCCCCTAGCAGGGTGAAGCGATTGGCTGATTCTCTAGCAGGGAGAAGATGAGCTGATGGTGCTCACGGGGGTCGGTTTCTCTGGCGTGGAGAAGATGATGAGAGGGGGGGAAGGGGTTCGCTAGAGCTCTCGTAGCTCTCTTCTAATCTAATGGGTATGTTGTCTACTGCTGTAGGTCTTCTGGTTACCTGCTGAGTCGCTCTCAAGGCCTGCCGTGCAGGGCTTATATAGGCTATCGCTCAGGGTTTCAATTGCCTACCGCTGTAGGGCTTTCTAGTGGAGATCGTATGGTTAACGAACTAACGACTCGGCGTAGTCGTGTAATTGATTTTTTAGGTGCGATTGTTAACGAATTAAACGCTCAGGTTGATTACGTGGTTTGACCTCAATATTATGTCGCCATCGTCCAGCTGAGTTAGATGGATTTTAGTGTAATGTGATGACGGGCTCGGTCTTTACGCGTCATAGTATAGATGCAGGTAAACGGGATAAGTTGGCTCTATTTTAGCTATATTAAGATAGGGAGAGAAGAGGTACAAGGGGAGCTTGCTTCTAAATAGGGCGGTGTATGGCTTGAGCGTGAGCTAGCTATGCTCTAAGCTTTATGCTAGGTTGTGGCTAGCGTAGCCAGTCGTGATATCATGTAACCTGTAGTAAGCTGAATGAGTAGTATTATTATAAAAGTTATAAATATCTATCTCAGCAATACTATACTTTTTAATTCTATAATATATAAAATTAAATTATAGCTTAATAATAGCAGGATTCTTGTATAAAGCTCTCTAGTAATTATATTTTTAATTATAGTGTAACAGCGTGTACTGTAGTTATAGTTAAGGTTTAAACTTAAGCTTATACCTAGCTTATACTTAAGCCTATACCTAGCTTATACTTAAGTTTAGTCTTAGTAAAGGTATATAGCTTCAGCCTTTATAGCAGCACTTTACTTCTTAGTTTAATATAGTTAGATTATACTCCTACTTGCTTATTACTTACGCATACTAACTATAATATTATATTAAAATTCTTAGCTATCTTTAGAGGGTAAAGGTAGCTTAGTATTCTTATATTCTTACATACACGTATCTGTCTTAGTTACTAAGCCTAATCTACCTTATTTTAGTTGATACATAGAGACAGAGGCGACCCTTAGCTGTCTTTAGAGAGTAAAGCTAGCTAAGTATTCTCATATCCTTACTCTGTATACGTACACGCACATGACTAGCTAGATAACGTAGCAAAGGCCGCTACGCCCTAGCTCCACACGCATACGGTTTCTCTTCTTTTTTTCGCCCTTCTCTTCTTATTACGATGAACGACCCTATTCTGCAGCTCCAGGCTGAAATCCAGGCTCTACGAGTTGAATTCTACCAGGAGATCCAGAGCCTACGTACAGAAAACCAGACTCTGAGAGCTACTCTCACTATCATCGCCTCTACCACCTCCACACGACCTAGATTCGTCCTTCCTACGCCTACCAAGTTTGATGGCAAGCCATACAGGTTCAAAACATAGCTCCCTACCATCAAAGCCAAGCTAGATGTTGACGGGCAGGCTATAGGGAACGATACAGCGAAGTTCTACTTCGTGTGGGACAACCTAGAACCACAGATTCAGGCAATGGTTCTTCCACAGCTGTCAGATGCTGAGGAACGTAGTCAATGGGACTGGCATGATATCACGACGCAGCTGGAACGAGTCTATTCTAACCCAAATGAGATCCGTGAGGCACAGCAGGCTCTGCATAAAGTCAAGTAACAAGAGCATGAGCCGCTGCCTGCCTACATTGCACGCTTTGAACGGATCCTACATGAAGCCAAGGGAAGAGACTGGCCTACTGCCGTCAAAATCACGACATTCCGCTAAGGTCTTAACGCCTCAATCCAGCGCTCACTGGACAGTCAACTGCTGCTACTAGATAAATACCCAGAATTCCTACAGGCCGCTCAGCGCCTAGCAACACGATCAGTGATATACTCATCACACTCAGCTTCTGCTCAGCCAAAACCTGAGAGGATGGACCTCTCTGTGGCAGAAGCGCTTAACATAATTAACATTACTGAGGTCAATAACGCTGCTGACGCAACTAGAGCACAGTCAGTTACTCCGTTGCAACAGCTCTAATAGAGGAAAGCTGGATGCTGTATACGCTGTAGCTCACAAATACACTAGGTTCAGAGCTGCCCTATGCTCTCACTAACACTTTTACCAGCCAAGCCACTAGTAATCAAGCAACTAACCCTCTGGTAACCTGATAAAGATGGCTACCACGAGTACGAGACAAGTAATGATAGTGGCGACGATAATTACGACCTAGTTCACGAGCTCTCTCTATAGGGCCGGAAAACTATTCTGATTCTTTCTATTCTCAGCTCAATTTTGAGCTCTCTATTGTACGTAAAAACCGAGCTTTGGAGGGGGGTAATGTAACGGCGCGTACCGCAGTCATAGCTAAGGTTTAAGCTTAGGCTTATATCTGGCTCATGCTTAAGCTCTGGCTTAAGTCTAGTCTTAAGAGGGGTATATAACTTCAGCCTTCGTAGCAGCACTCTACTTCTTAGTTTAATATAGTTAGGTTATACTCCCGCTTGCTTATTACTTGCGCATACTGACTATAACAGTAACTATAAAAATCTTTAGTACTTTATTATAATAAAGTAACTTAATTACTAATAAGCTTACTAAGCTAAATATTTATTCTAATTTAACTTTACTATCACGTACTAACTAGGTAAGTAGAATGAAAAACTAGATATATTTACTTACTATATATAAAATACTTTAGCTTAAAAAGAAGTTTAAAGAGTATAATAATAAACACTTCTCTACTTTAAACTATTTAATAATATTTTAGAATTAAACTTAACTAAAACAGATAGATTAATTTAATAAATCATTAATAATAAATACTTAAATAATAAGTTTATGTAGAAAATTCTGTTAGTAATGTAAAATAAAACCCGACACTTTAAAAAGCTTTCTTTAAGTAAATATAAAGACTAAAAAAACTAATTATACTATTATAACTAGCTAGTAATACTAAATAATAATAAATTTAAAATTAAATTCTTTTAAATTATGCACGATTCTTTTGCTGGTGGCTACTCTAGTTATAGAAAAATTCTTAAAATCCTATAACATAAATACTACTAGCTTTAAATATTTAAAATAATATGTTAATATATATTTTATTACTATACCTACTAAAGATTAAAGGCTTTTCGTGAAAAGTATTATAGCCTCTTAAAACCTTTTCTTATTTCTAAAAAAAGATAAAAGAATATTTTTATAAACTTTATTACTAATCTCTTAAAATCTAAAGACTGTACTAATATTATAGTTATAGTTAATCACTTTATAAAATACTAATATTTAATTTCTTATAGTAAGATAATTATTATAAATATTACCTATCTTTTCTATTAGCACGTATAGATAGACTATAGTCTTTTAGAAATAATTATATTAGACTAAAGAACATAATTTATTTCTATTTTCTATAATAAACTTTATAAATAACTATAAATTAAATTCTAACTGTTTTCTGTATATTATTATGGTGGTGCTATAAGTAGAGAGTTAAGTGCTTAATAAAAAGTATTAATTAATTACTAAGTATAATACCAGATAATAAGTTAAGACATTACGTGAAAAAAAAAAGAATATAATAAGTTATAAGCTAAAATATTTAAGGCGAGAGCTTATACGCTAGTGCAAAGCTAAAGTATAAATATATAATATAAAAAAAAAGCTTATAAAAAGGCTTTCTTAGAAGGTCTTTATGTTATAAATAGTTATTATAATAGTACCTTTCTTTTAGGTTTAAGCTTTTATAAGGAATATTTATATTAAATATCAGGTCTAAATTAGTCTAGGTTTTTAAAGTGGAATTTTTCTATAGTAGCTATATCTTAAAGATTACTTATAAGTTCTTATATTAGATTATTATATTTAGGTTATTTAACTAGATATTTATAGCGTTTCCGCCTGTAATTTAGGCGTAGTTCTTTAATTTATTTAATATAGTATTCAGTTTCCCTATTAACTTTAACGGGTTTAGATAGTGGGTTTTGCTGATTTAGAAAATATTCAGATTTAAACGCAGCAGGCTGAAGCAATAATATATAAAAAACTAAATATATATTTAAGGATTCAGGGAGTTTAAGTTAGTATATGTATAGAAAAACTATTTAAGAAATATAGTATTTCCCTAAGGCCTTTAAGTCTAGCTTTTTAAAAAATTACTTTATTTAAATATTTTGTGTATTAAGCTAAACTATATCTCCTATCTAATAGTTAGGTATAGATAATTGTTTTTAGTTTATATATTTTTTTTAGAGAGCTTAAGCCTAAATTATCTCTTCTTAAATTAGTTATTAGATATTAGCTATTTTCTCTACTATGTGATTAGCTTCTAATGTAATGGGCTAGAGCTTAGGATGGTTAACTAAAACAGTTGTCTTAGCTTTAACTCCGTGCGTAACCACGTGACCTTAGTGACTTAGCAGGGGTTAGCTATTAAGTCTCTGTAGCATACGTAGTTGATTCTTTATTAAATCCACTCTATTTTCACCCAATCGCCATTATTGGCCTGGATCCTTATATTTGGATTTAATTAACCTTATTTCTTGTAGAGGCCGAGAGGCCTCCGGTAGTACAATTGACTTGTGGAAGAGCGAGAGGCTCTCTAGTATTGTGGAAGCGCCATCTAGCGGTACAGTGAGCATTGATGGACGCCAACGACCACTCGGTACCTGTACTAATGGCCCGAGTGACGAACCTGCTTGATGTAGGATATGATAACGAACAGATCGGCTGCGAACTACGCCGGTCGCTTGCTTCACAAGGGTTGGAAGTCCCAGCCGTTGAAGCAGTGATGAGCTAGGTAGAGGTTGAACTCAACGACCACCTTGCTTGGCGCGATAAAGGGAAAGCCCTATCTCTAGCAAATGGAACCAGCGACAGCACCTCACTCGGGGAGATTATGAACGTGTTATGAGTAATGTCTGAGAGGCTGACTGCACTAGAAGGTTGTGATTCCCTATTAAGACCACCTCTACGGGTCCTAGTGACAACACCAGCAACTCCCTTCGTGCCAACGCCACAACCAGCAATCGAACTAGTAGTCAAACCATTCAATTTCCCTGAACCCCCTATGTTTGATGGCATATGGTCTCTCTACCCTACGTTCAAGCATCAAGCCAAGGCCAAGTTACGATTTGACGGATACCGTATGGGCGGTGAGGAAGGATAGATGGACTATCTCTTTCAGCGTTTGAAAGGACGAGCAGCACAAACCGTCCTTCTATGGCTCTCTAATTGAAGAAATAATGCCACCCTTGAAGCAATGTGGGCGTTTATGGACTCCCAGTTTGAAGACCAGTACTAAAGGCAGAAGTCTCTAGACAAGCTGCAAAGCATGAAATAGAAGAAGAAGTTGGCAAGAGAGTACCACATGGAGTTTAATAAGGAGCTGCTGCTAGTAGGAAGTGATCGGCTGAATGAAGACGTAAAGAAGAGTATATTCACCTGGGGATTGGATGGAGAGCTCTAGAAGCATATTACAGCCCTTTCAGCAACGCTGAGCTTTAAAGAGTATATATAGAAAGTAATTCGTGTTAGCGATAATCTTATGCAGATTATATTAAGTAACTATAGGACTATTATAGCTGTCTATATAACGCTATCTGTACTAATGCTTAAACTAATAAATTAGAAAGTAACACCCACACGTGCAGGGGCAGTAAAACCATAGGATAACTAATTTAAGATATTTTAAATAAGCTAAAAGGAATTTAACTAGCACTATAAGTAAGGCCTCTGTTATTAATATAGTTCTCCTAGCTATATAAAGAATAAGTATAAATATATAAGAGTAAATTAGTTACGCCTAGCTACTATAGTATTAGCAAAAACTAAATAAATAAACGCTAATAAAAGAGATAAAGAAAACGGAGATAAAGAAAACAGAGATAAAAAAAAAGAAGAAGTATTAAAAAAAGAATAGTTTTTACTTACCGTCACGAGCAGGAGCCCCTAGCTGAAATAGGTAAAATAATATTATAAAGAAAATAACAGAAGTTTTAAAATATATATATAGATATAGACTTTATTATAATATACTTATTAATCAACCAGACGAATATCGTATATATAATAATTAATATTAGGTATTTATATTATAGTTTTATAAGCTTTATTTTTACTACTAAAGTTTATTTAGCGCGTATTAATATAGCCCTATAAAGGGTTATTAAAGTATATAAAAAACCTAAAAGGGTTACCTAGATTATATAAATTAACCTTAATATTAAAGGATATATTAAATAAGCCTATGCATATATTATTAATAATATACTTAAATTTAATCTTATTTTAGATAGGCTTTAGATAAACTAAAATAATGTTATAATTACGCTAGTAAAGAAATCATTTTACATTCATACTTTAGGAATAAGAGTTTATAGTAAGAAAGAAAAGAAACTATATTAATAAAAGCTAATAGAGATTAGCACAGCTACTTTTTTAATATAAATAAATAAATTAAAAAGAAAAAATAAGATATATATTTTTATAGTATTATTAGTAGATATTTAAAAGGCCTTAGCGCCTAAACTAAAGCTAAATCTTAAAATACTACTTTCTAAGACCTATTAGAAGTATCTAAAGCTATTTTTAGAGAAGAAAGTAGATAAGCTCCCACCGCTGCAAAATTCTAAAATAAACTATTATATTAAATTTAAAAAGATTAATAGGAAGGACCTTAAGGTCTTATAAGAACTACTATATAATATATTAAGAGAGGAACTACTAGTACTATAAAAAGAGTTAATACTATTACTAGAGAAGGGCTTTATTTATATAAGTAACTTTCTAGCTATAGCTCTAGTACTATTTATATATAAGTTTAGTAAAGGCCTTCGCTTTTACGTTAACTATTATATATTTAATAAGATTTCTAAGAAAGATAAATACTCTCTTCTCCTAATTTATAAGACGCTTAGCTAGATTAGTAAAATAAGATAGTATACTAAGCTTAATATTTTAATAGTCTTTTATAAGATTTATATTATAAAGAGAGACAAATAGCTAACGGCCTTTTATATAAGATTTAGACTTTTTAAATAATTAGTTATACCTTTTAGACTAGTAGGAGCCCTTAGTATATTTTAGCAGTATATAAACTAAACTCTATAAGAGTATCTTAACAAGTTTTATTTAGCCTTTCTTAATAATATACTTATTTACTTTTTAGGCTTACTAAAAGAGTATTATTAGTAGATTAATTTAATACTAGAGAAACTTAGCACCGTAGGTTTATATCTAGATATTAAGAAATATAAATTCAAAACTAAGAGCATGAAATATCTAGGGTTTATTATTAAAGTAAGATAAGAAATTTAAATAGATCCTACTAAAATAAAAGTAATTACTAAGTAATAGCCTCTAACAACTATAAGAAAAGTCAGAAGTTTTCTTAGATTTACTAATTTTTATTATTAGTTTATTAAGTCTTTTTTAGAAATTGCCGCCCTATTTATAAGACTTATAAGTAACGTGCCGTTTTAATAGATTAATAAAAAGCAAATAGTATTTAATAAACTAAAGAAAATCTTCATATTAGAACTAATACTAGCCTAATTTAATTCTAACTACGAGACTGTTTTAGAAGCTGACTCTTTAGATTATATAACTAAAGAAATTCTTTTATAATATAGCGATAATAGCGTGCTATATTTATATATATACTTTTTAAAGAAAAACATACCTATAGAGTATAATTACGAGATATATGATAAAGAACTCCTTATAATTATTCATTACCTAGAGGCATAAAATGCTGAATTATAGTCTATTAAAAAGTTCTAGGTTATTACTAATCACAAGAACCTTAAGCACTTTATAAGGCCTTAAAAATTAAGTAAAAAATATACACGCTAGTAGTTATTCCTTAGCTGATATAATATAAAGATTTAATATAAGCTAAAAAAAGAAAATGTATGAGCTAATACACTATTAAGACATAAACAGAATTATCTAAATAAAGAAAATAATAAAAAGCTAAAGAGCTATATAATTTAGCTATTAAAGCTAATAGTTATATATTAAAAAGAAGAGCTTAAATTAAATAATAATAAACAAGCAGTATAGGCCTTCTCTACTCGAATTAGTTTTTTAATAATTATAGAAGATAGTATAACTAAAGTCTAGAAGTCTTATACCTAGAAGTCTCATATCTAGGAGTCTTGTGCCTAAAAGTCTTGTAACGAGCTTAAATAAAGATAGTATGATGTAATACTAGATAATAAAGTATATATAAAAGTAGTATAGGCCTTCTGTAATTAGAAGTAGAGATTTCTTTTAGAACTTAAACTAAAAGTTTCGCTAGCTAAGTACACGATTAATAAAGATAGGACTCTTTATTATTAGAATAGGAAGTAGATACCTGACTTAAAGCCATTAAAAATATTAATTATCTACTAGATTTATTTATTGTAAGTAATAGGACATCTAGGACAGCAGAGCATCTATTTAATATTAATAAAAGATTACTTTTAGCTAGAGATATTAAATTATATATAATATTATATTTAAAACTGTAATATCTATAGCTGTATGAAGCTATAGAGAGATTATTAGTAAGAGCTATTACACTTATTACCTATTCCCAATTATATTTAGAAAGAGATCTTAATAGATTTTGTAACTAAATTACTAGAAAGTAACAGCTGTATAGTCTTACTGGTAATTACTAATAGGCTAAGTAAGAATATAACTCTCTACTCTTTTCTAAACATAGATATTAAGACAGTAATATAGGCTTTTATTTATAAGGTTATTACTTACTATTAGATTTCTAACACTATAGTATCTAATTACGGTAGCTAATTTATTAGTAAGTTCTAGACTAAGCTTTATAAAATCCTAAGAATTAAAAGGCGATTATTAATAGCGTTCTATCCATAAATAGATAGTTTAATAGAAAGAATAAATAGTATAGTTAAGGCCTATCTTTAAGCATTTGTTGTGTAGGACTAAGTAAACTAGATAAAGCTCTATTTAATAGTTAAGATTATAGTAAAGAGAAGAGACGCTATCTTAATAGGAGTAAGCCTATTCTTTTTTTAGTATAGATATAATATAAAACTACTGTAAGTGGATATTAGAACTAGATATAATATAACAGCTTAAGACCCAAAAGCTAGCGCTAGAGAAATTATAGGAAAGCTAAAAAAATATATTAATTTAGTATAAGCAACTATAGCTAAGGTATAGTAAAAGTAAGGAAAATAAGTAAATTAATATCAGAATAAAGCCCCGCAACTGCGTGTTAGAGATAAGATATAATTAAAGCTTAGTAACTAACTCTCTACTAGATAAGAAAATAAGAAGCTAGACTAGAAGAATACTAAATATACTATAGAAAATATAATTAGCCTACACGCTATAAAGCTAAATACGTTCTTAAAACTAAACCTAATATTTTATATAGATAGACTATAACTAGTAAGTAATGACCTATTACTAAGCTAGTCTATAGATAACCTTTAGCTATTATTAATTTAAATAGATAACTATAAAGAGCATGTAGTATAGGATATTATTACTAAAATATAAACAAAATAAAAGCAAGGCCACTAGCTATAATATAAAGTAAAATAAAAAAGCTATACGTTAATAACTATAAAGCTAGTAAACTAGTTAAAAGATATAATAGTATTAAACTATTAAAAGGAGCATATGGCGTTTCTGTAAAGAAATAGATATAAACTCCTACTAGTAAACTACCAACAAAAGCTTCAGAAAAAGCTATAGTAAATAGAACTTAAGATAAGTTTATAGAGGCCTTTAGGTAAATAGTTCACTAGAAAGCCCCTATCTAGTCTATAAAAAAAGGGGTAATGTAATGGGCTAGAGCCTAAAATAGTTAACTAAAATAGTTATTTTAGTTTTAACTTTATACGTAACCACGTGACTTTAGTGACTTAATAGAGATTAGCTATTAAGTCTCTATAGCGTATATAGTTAACTCTTTATTAAATCTACTTTATTTTTACTTAATTACTATTATTAGCCTGGATCCTTATATCTAAGGCTTATAACACTTAATAAAAACGTTTTTAAATTCTTATAGAAAGTTTAAAACCCATTTAGGGATATTAGCCTGTATTAGCTAGGAATAGTAAAACTTTTATAAATTTAAATATAATATTATTAGCTTTAAATTATACTAAGAGGAGCTAGTTTATCTAGTTATCTTACTAATAGTTTATATATATATATAGAACTTATTTTATTATACTATTAGCTCTTTCTATTTAGCCATTAGTTTCTAAGTAATATACGGAAGATAGTTAGGGTTTAATTTATAGTTATTTATAAAGTTTATTATAAAAGATAGAGATAAATTGTGTTCCTTAGTCTAATATAATTATTTCTAGAAGGCTATAATTTATTTATATATATTAATAAAAAAAATAAGTAATATTTATAGTAGTTATCTCACTACAAGAAATCAGGTATTTATATTTTATAAAATAATTAATTATAATTATAATATTAGTATAGTCTTTAGATTCTGGGAGGTTAGTATTAAAGTCTATAGAAATATTCTTCTATCTCCTTTTAAGAATAAGAAGAGGTTTTAAGAGGCTATAGTATTTTTCACAAAAAGCCTTAAATCTTTAGTAAGTATAGTAATAAGATATATATTAACGTATTATTTTAAACATCTAGGGCTAGTAGTATTTACGTTATAGGATTTTAAGAGTTTTTCTATAACTAGAGTAGCCACCAGCAGGAGAATTGTGCATAATTTAGAAAAGTTTAATCTTAAGTTTATTATTATTTAGTATTACCAGCCGGTCGCGATAGTATAACTAGTTTTTTTAGTTTTTATATTTACTTAAAAAAAGCTTTTTAAAGCGTTAGGTTTTATCCTATATTAGTAACAGAATTTCCTAAATAAACTTATTATTTAGGTATTTATTATTAATGATCTATTAAATCGACCTATCTGTCTCAGTTAAGTTTAATTCTAGAGTATTATTAAATAGTTTAGAATAAAAAAGTGTTTATTATTAAGCTCTTTAGACTTCTTCTTAGGCTAAAATATTCTATATATAGTAAGTAAAAGTATCTAGTTTTCTACCCTACTTACTTAGTTAGTATATAATAGTAAAGTTAAATTAGAATAAATATTTAATTTAGTAAGCTTATTAATAGCTAAGTTACTTTATTATAGTAAAGTACTAAAGGTTTTTATAGTTATTTAGTACTTAAATTAGGAACACAGTACTTTCTAATTTAGGTCTTTATTATTTAAAGTAATGTATAATAGCTAGCAGTTTCTTATTATATATTTTATAGTTATATTTAGTAGAATTTAGTCTCTTAGAAAAGTAGATTATAGGTCTTAGTTTATTTTATTTATCTTTCTAGAAAAGAACTCTAGTAGTTACGTAGTCTAAAGAGTTAGCTTCTATAATAATTAGTAACTCAGAATTAAAGTGTTAGAGAATTAAGATAGTTATAAATATATATTTCAAGCATTTAAACGCCTCTTAGTAAGTGTTATTAAATTTAAATTAAATATCCTTCTTTATTAGGGCTATAAGCAGGAACGTAATATAAAAAAAGTTATTAATAAATTATTAATAGAAGTTAGTAAATTCTAGGAATGCTTTTATATTCTTTACGTTCTTAGAAAATTCCTAGTTAAGAATATTTTTTATTTTATTTAGGTCTATGCTAATTCCTCTTGTTAAGATTATATACCTAAGATAAGTAACTTATTTTTAGTAGAACTTATATTTATTAATATCAAGTTACAGGCCAGCTTTATTCAGGGCTTTTAAGACTTATTTTATATATTATTAGTATTTATATAGAGAATTACTATAGATTAGAATATCATTAAAGTAGGCTATATAAAATATATTAAGAAATAAATAAAGAATATTATTTATATAGTGTTAGAATATACTTAGTGTGTTAGCTAGTCTAAATAATATAATAAGATATTTAAATAAGCTATATTAAGTTTAAAAGGTAGTCAACTATTTATCTCCCTCTGCTATATAAAAATAGTTAAAAGCTAAAATAATATTTAGCTTTATAAAGTACTTTACCTTACTAAGGCAGGATAGAGTTTCTTAGATTAATAGAATTAAATAATAGTTCTTAATAGTAATAGCGTTTAGAGCTTAATAGTCTATATAAAATTAAAAACCTTTATTAGGTTTTTTTATAAAGATGACTAGTACAGCTATAGGAAATAAACTTACTCTAATAAATTCTTTAGTAAAATAGTTATTAAAATACTTCTTAAAAACTTTTAGTTTAATTTAGGATATTTTATAGAGAGGTCTAAATCCAGGTTACTTTCCTTTCTTAAGAATAATTTTATAGTTATATAAATAATATTCAGGTAGTCTATCAGCTTTCTTATGTAAGAATATTTAAAAAGTATTATAATACTCCTTTAAAACCTTAGTAGCTAGATTAGTATAAGTTTTTAGAACTAGAGCTTTATTAATATCAGCTATTAAGATAACAAAAATTTTATATTTATATTTTTAGGCTATTTGTATAAAGGGGGCTGCCCTAATTAGGTAGATATTTATATTTAGTTTAGAGTTCTTATAAAGGCCTTCTAGCGAAGCTTTTATTAAAAAGTTTTTAAAGCCTTAAAAAAAAGACTTCCTCATAACGTCCTTATTTAGTTTAGTATTAGATTTAGGTATAAATTTAGATTCTAGATAAAAGCTCTCTAGAGAACAGTTCACCAAAAAGTCCTCTAAATAAATATTAGGTTTTTGTAATTAATAGTTTATTTTAGCTAACTAGTTATTATATTAAGTTTAAGTAATTAGTAATAACTTTAGAAAGCAGGTTTATAGACACTATATATAGGTAGTATTAAGATAAAAGTTTTTTAATAAAGAGTTTACTAAAAAGTCTCTTAAGCAGGTAGTATTTTCTCTTAAATAAATAAAGAATTAAGATAAGCATAGGCAATAGGCCTAATAATAAAAAATATTAAAAAATAGCTTTTATAAGTTATAGTTAAAGTTAATCTTATATTTTCTCATTTAAAATTAGCTAAGAATTAATTCATGGTTTTTTATAGCTGTTATAAAGAGACAGATTTTCTTAATATAATTTATATAATAAAGAATTATACTAGCAGTATACGAGATATAACCCTTTTTAAGATATTTACTATTAAAACTAGTAGAATATAAGACATTCGGGAGCAGTGAGAGATAGAGTTTCTAAATATTAACTAGAGATCTATTAATATAATCTATACTAGTTACTCTAGTATTAATTAAAGCAGTAATAGAGTATAACGAGCTATCTTATTAGATAGTACACAGAATATTTACTTAATAGTTCTAAGAGTTAATTACTAAGTAAGAAGTCTAAAGATTAACAGAAATCTAGTATTAAAAATATCTTAAGGAGTGACTTAATACTAGGATAGAGCTTTTAATAGGCTAGCTTAAGAAATTTAGAAATATTCTTATCTATAAAAAGATTTAAATCTAAAGAAAGAACAGAAGCAGGTTACTTATTAGGATTAAAATAGACTTATAAATTAGAATTCTAGTAGAAGAATAGAATAGTTTTAAGAAATATAACTATATTTATTACACTTAAAACATTAGCTATTACGCTTTTGGGCTTTTTATTTAGCTAATCTAATAGAAACATAATTAGAGATATTAATTTCTATAATATTAGAATCTCTTTATAATATAGGTTACAGCCTAGCAAGATGCAGTAAAAAAAAATACTAAAGATTATTATCATATAAGGATATTAGGTTAGTATAGTTATTTAATATATTAAAGATTTTAATATTTACTATTACTTAGTAGAGATTATTGTTTAATGATCTTATTAGCTAAGTAATTAGACTAATTTCATTTAGTCTAGTATTAGCGGCTAGTCTATAGAATTTAATAAAATAAATAATAAAACTTTTTTATCCTTAGTAAAATAAATTAAGCTTACTTAAGATAATAAGTTTTCTATTTAGATCTCTATATATAGCTTACAGAAAGATGATTAATTATTCTACTAAGTATATATCCTTATTTATAAGAGAGTCTATAAGTGTTACCGGGTCCTTCTCTAGCCTTAAATATGTATATAAAAGTTAAAAGTATTTAATAGAGTATTAGTTAGTATTATCTTCAAGCTTATAATTAAGTTTCCTAATAAAGATATATAGGTTCTTTTATTTTCTAGTAAACATCAAGGGGTTAGGCAGGCAGTTAGATTTTATTATTATTAATAGTATAGTAAGTTCTAGTATAATAATTAATCTTACGTTTCTAACTATAGCTTAAGGAACTTAGAGATAGGTACTAGTTATAGTTATAAATAAAATTAGAATCATAAAACTTAAGCTACTTCTAGATAAACTAGTAATAAGAGCTAGACTTTTTTTAATAAGGGAGATAATAATAGCAGGGATTAAGCTAGTAGACGCTTACTTTATCTTATTAAGCTTAATATAAAAAGCTTTTATACTCTTTTTATATTAGGTTTCTTATTTTACTAAGGTGTCTATAAGTAATTTATTACTTATCTTTAGAGTCACAAGTTAAGAAATAAAGTCTCTAAGGATTTTAGTAAAATCTAAGTTATCTATTATAAGAAATTAGTAAAGATGTAATGTAATATTATAATAGTACTATAAGTAGAGAATTAAGTGCTTAATAAGAAGCGTTAATTAATTACTAAGTATAGTACTAGGTAATAAGTTAAAACGTTACGTAAAGAAAGAAAGAACATAATAAGTTATAAACTAAAATATTTAAGGTAAGGGCTTATACGCTAGCGCGAAGCCAAAGCGTAAACATATAATATAAAAAAAAAGCTTATAGGAAGGCTTCCTTAGAAGACTTTTATATCATAAATAGTTACTATAACATATATTATCTAGAAACTAATAGCTAAATAGAAAAAGCTAATAGTATAATAAAATAAGTCTTATATATATATATAAACTATTAGTAAAATAACTAAATAAACTAGCTCTCTTTAGCATAATTTAAAGCTAATAATATTATATCTAAATTTACGAAAGCTTTATTATTTTTAGCTTATATAAACTAATATCCTTAAATAGGTTTTAAACCTTTTATAAGAATTTAAAACCGTTTTTATTAAGTATTATAAGCCTTAGAAGTTAATTATATAGTAAAAAAAATTACTAATATCTAATAACTAATTTAAAAAGAAATAATTTAGGCTTAAGCTCTTTAAGAAGAATATATAAACCAAAAACAATTACCTATACCTAACTATTAGATAGGAGATATAATCTAGCTTAATATATAAAATATTTAAATAAAGTAATTTTCTAAGAAGCTAGACATAAAAGCTTTAAGAAAATACTATATCTTTTAAATAGTTTCTCTATACGTGTACCGGCTTAACTCTTTAAATTCTTAAATATATATTTAGTTTTTTATATATTATTACTTTAGTCTGTTGTGTCTGAATTTAAATACTTTTTAAATTAACAAAACCCACTATCTAAACCTATTAAAGTTAATAGGGAAACTAAATACTATATTAAATAAATTAAAAAACTACATTTAAATCACAGGCGAAGACACTATAAATATTTAGTTAAATAAACGAAATATAATAATTTAATATAGGAATTTATATACAACCTTTAAAATATAGCTATTATAAAAAAATTCTATTTTAAAAACTTAAACTAATTTAGATCTAATATTTAACATAAATACCTCTTATAGGAGCTTGGATTTAAAGGGGGGGTACTATTATAATAACTATTTATAACACAAAAACCTTTTAAGAAAGCCTTTTTTATAAGCTTTTTTTTATTATTATATATTTATATATTAGTTTTATACTAGCGTATAAGCCTTCGCCTTAAATATTTCAGCTTATAACTTATTATATTCTTTCTTTCTTTACGTAACGTTTTAAATTATTACTTGGTACTATACTTAGTAATTAATTAACGCTTCTTATTAAGTACTTAACTTTCTACTTATAGCACTACTGTGATAGGTGTATTATAGTATAATAGGATATCACTTTTCTTTTTATTTTCCTTTATTAAGTATAGAGTTAGGCAAGGGATGAGCAGGACTTAAGGTTAGCTTCTAAAATAAAGAAAGTATTGAGAAGTAGGTTGTATTTAGCTGGCGTATTATAACGGTCTATACGTATAGAGTGTATAGCTATAATAGAATATACACATATACACACACACATACACACACACACACACACACATTCGAATACGATATTGCCGATATATTGCCGATAACCGATATTTTATTGGTACGTTATTGACTTATTTACTGCCAGCTCTGGGACAAGCTGTAAGGTGTTCTGTAAATGACAGTGTTACTAAGCCAGAATCTCGACTGATGAGTCCCGTTTGTACTCTTCCCCATTCCCAGCCGGCATTTGTGGCTCATTTCACCTTTGCAAGCTTAGGGTCATTTGCCGGTACCAGAATCGGCAGGGCTGGTACTAGTGTCGCCACAGAGATATGTGGCCAGCGTAATGGCCCGAAATCCAGCGATACATTCTGAGAGTATTGAATCTGTGTCGAAGTGACCTGGATAATGTTGTCCTGCGTGGTTTTCCGCCCCAGCTTGATCAGAAACTGTGGGCTAGGCACGCCATCCTGGGCGTCGGTAGGAAAAAGAATCGGGTCGCGCTTGGTGTAGTCATCTGGCTTGATCAAGACATCGTGCTTGACTGTCGACACCCAATACGTGCATTTCATGTCGAATGCGGTGGCATTGCCGCGCGTGCCGCCGGGGACCGTCGGCTTTACCCCGTCAACAAGAAACGCTATGTTTGCCACGCCGCCGCCAGCTAGTTTGCCATGTTTGGTCGCTACCGTGAATTCCCAGTGATTGGCAATGTCCTTGGTGGCATTGATGTTCTGGAGGAATAGGTTTGGATTGTTGAGACTTGCCAGAGTTATGGTTTTCTGCGAGTCAAATTTTTGGAGATTTGATGGTTTGCGAAGATCGTCGGGCTGCTTCGTTTCAGGGTTCAGAGACCTAGTTTTGACATTATCCAGGACTTGCATGTTTCTGAAAGGCTGTTTGTCTCCCTTCTTGACCGTCGTACCAGGTATGTCAACTATGAAAGTTGGCGTGATATCGGCAGGAGGAAATTTCGGCTTCCCGTTTTTGACTGCCTGAGGCTCAAAGTCTTGGGCATTGATGGTGGTTCCATGTGGAATGGATCCCATGCGAGAGATGATGGGAGGTGTTATAGGGTTGGGTCCGCCTGGTTTGCTACCCGTTTGTGGAATGCGCATGAACAGCCCCTGTTCAAAATGAAGGTCAATCGTCTTCTTCCCAAGGTCCGCCTTGCCAGTCGTTGTATTCAGTTGGTCAGACACTGTCTGCTGATAAGGTACCCCTGTCAAGTCAATGTCTACCTGGTCATCAAAACCGCGGTTCGGCACTTTGTTGAGTACAGAGGACTCCATGAACTGTAAGGTCTCAACTGTGAGATTGACCTCGAGGAGATTATCCTCGTTTAAGTTTCCCTTCGTGAAGCCGTTCCTGGGTCGAAAAATTGTGTTCATGCCTGCGCCTTGGAATGTACCGACAAACTTCCCAAGGACGGGTCCCAAGTTGTCTGGATTGTCATTTGGGTGTGTCTCCAACGTCGGTGGCGGCGGAACCTTTGGTATATCGGCGAGACTAAGGGGTTTCTGGCCCTGCGGCTGGTCGGTTTGAGGTCCTGCACGACGACCGTCAACTGCCTGGATGGAGAAGTTCCGAGGAACCACGAAGCTTCTGACGCTATCGGTAATCTCGCTAGGTAGGGTTTGTGTAGCCATAATGATAGAAGGATGGTTGGGGGGGGATGCGATAAAGAAGCAACAAGGCGTCACTATGGGAAGACTGTGATAGCCTGTGCGAGGAAATATGCGAGATTCAAAGGTGACGCCAAAGCTTTTATATCAAAAATTGTCTCTGACCATCACGGAGTCGTTGTCAGCTTATACCTTCAGCTAGCCACCGGTTACACTCGTGGTGGACTCTTTCCCTTTGCTGTGGGAGCAATGAGTTGATCACAAAGCGCCCACTGCTACCGTTCAGTCGAAGCTGAACGGAGGGAAGTTCCAATTCGATCTAGAACAGTGTGAGCCAGGCAGGACTGTGTTCAGCTCCAGGCATCGATGAGATAGTGGCGGCGCCTGTGTATGTGAATTTGCGAAGCGAAGCGCAATAACCTATCACGAAGCCTAGCCAGCCACCACCAGCCGCCCTGCCCTCTCAACCCGAAGGCTGAGTATCAGTAGCGGCCGAGAGTTCATAACAGTGACAGGGCTGAAACATCGTTAGTTCGAATCTACGAAGAGTTGTGTGGTGAGGATGCATAAACAACAACATGAAATCATCCTAGAATATGGGCAACACAAGGAAACAATTACTTCTAAGTCAATAGGAACAAAGTCCAACTTGAGAGTTTAACTATTGTGTTCTTTTCAAATGGATACCCGTGGTGGTGAGACAACCGTTAGCTGAGGGCGTGCTGAAGTCGTTGTTCAGCTGATCTGCAAGCCTATCGGTGGTGACCAATGGGAGGTGTTCATTAACAAAGAGTATCCTTTCTGTACTCATTAAGCGAGAGGTACGCATGCAAAGCAATCTAGACCAGCAGGCGATCAACGCCTGCACTTTGATGTAGCCTATCACTAGTACCACATGTTTCAGCTTCGCGTGCCCCTCCTCCGCGGACGTCATGTCTAGGCATATTGGGAAGCTGGACAAGACGATCCGTGAAAGAATGTGCAGGACTGTAGCGACACAGATCACTCTTGTGAAGGACGAAGGGCTGAGTTCAAATCGTGAGAGAAGCATTGCTGTTCGAAGCCAGCGCTCGCCAACAGTGTCTCCGGGTATGTCCGGGGCAAATTCAACCATCGAAGATGATCCTCATCGTGGCTGGTTGGTAAAGATGTCCAGAATCGAGGGGTATGCAGGGCGGCATAGGAGCCACTAGGGCCATCCTTCAATCCATACCGCGTCGGTGCAGTGCATGTTAACGTGCAGCTGAAACCGCTGCATGAGATGCACGAGCTGAAAGCGTCTCACAAGCTACACCAGTTCCAGGCGCGACAGGATTGCAACATGGGGAGGTTAAAAAGACGGAAGATTCACAAGGTTTCATCATTCAAACACGCACGATTTATCAGATCCTCCACTTCCCTACAGGACGGCGGCGGTTCTCTCTTTATTCGTTTTAGAATCCAAGAAGTTCGTGTTATCGACTGAGATCACTGTTGGACCGGCACCTCGATAACGAAAATGGCAAAAGATCAGATCGGAGAATGGGGAGATGTGTTCGACCTCAAGACTGTCGCCGTCCATGCCAGTCTGCTACCTAATGGCAAGGTCCTTTATTGGGGCCGACGTACTGATCCGAAGGACGACAAAAATGAGAAGTCGCTCAACGAGCACTCTACTAAAGCCTTCATCTGGGATCCCGCCGCTTCTCGTGAGAAAAAGGACATTGACGTCGCGAACAAGCCTACCGCTTCTACAGGCGAAGAGGTGAATCTCTTCTGCTCCGGTCATTGCTTCCAACCGGATGGTCGTCTGCTCGTTGTTGGTGGACATAACGTGGATGGCTGGGGCATCGACCAAGCTTCTATTTACGATCCTTCAACCAATACATGGTCTGCAAAAAAGCCTATGAATGACGGCCGCTGGTACCCTTCTGCCCTGACTCTTCCTGACGGTAGAATTCTCTCTGTCTCGGGTGGCGGAAAGAAGGGAGACCAAAACGTCAATCCACAGATCTGGCGCACCAATACCGTAGGAACCAATGCCATCAGTACCGATACTCTAGGCACCTGGGACACCGCGCCACAAAGTCCAAAACTAATTCAGTTTCTTTATCCGCGGCTACATGTATACCCTAACGGCGGGGTCTTCGTTACCGGACCGGGGCCCCAGTCCTCGTTCCTTCGTGTGGATCCTACCGGTTCCGTAGGCAAATGGACAGAAGATGGACCAATGCGTACGGCTGGACAGTGCGAGTACGGCGCGTCAGTGATGTACGATAGCGGTAAAATCATGTATATTGGTGGCGGAGGGGGCGATTTCACGGCCCCAACCAATGTAGTAGAATTCATCGACTTGACCGTTGAACTACGCGAAAAGCCCGAAAAGCCACAGTGGACGACATCGAATGACACGAATATGGACCATGCACGCCGACAGCACAATGCTACCTTGTTGCCTGATGGTACTGTGCTGGTTACCGGAGGTACCAAGGGCATTGGTTTCAATAACGTGGACGAGGCCGTGCACGAGCCCGAGCTATGGAATCCAAGTACGAAGAAGTGGACCAAGATGGCACATGAGAGTGTGGATCGTTGCTATCACTCCATTGCCCTGTTGCTGCCTGATGGTAGAGTTCTGTCAGCTGGTGGCGGAGAATGGGCACCGAAGGAATTGGGCGGGAAGCCAAATCGAGCCAAGGACTCCCTCATAAACGCGCAATTGTTCAAGCCACCCTATCTGTTCAAAGGCCCGCAGCCGACTACTTCGAATGCACCTCCAGAGATTACCTACAACCAAAAATTCGAAGTCATTGTCGGCGCCAGTGACTCAATCCGGGAAGTCGACGGCGTAAGCTTGGTGCGGCTCGGTTCTGTGACGCATTCATGCAATATGAATCAATTGTTCAAGTTCCTCCAACAGCCTCTCCCACAAAAAGGCTCGAAGGTCACTGTACAAGCTCCAGCCAACGAGAACTTTGCTCCACCAGGTCATTACATGCTCTTCGTCCTAAATCAGCAAGGCGTACCGTCTGTGGCCCGCATTGTTCACATATTCAAAGACGTCAGTAACCAAGGCAGTGTATCAGGACAACCTCAACCTGGGCCGCGTCTTGCTAGACGCGCAGCTGTGGAGCAGCATATTCCGGTCCACCTTCCAACGCTTAACCAGAACATTATCACCGAACAAAATCGGCCAGACACCGTCGTGGGTATCACGCCTTCTTGCCCATATGGGCTTGGCGCCTGTTGGGGTGGGGCGTTTGAAGCACTGCAGGCAATTAGCGAGATTGAAGTCGTCCGTCCACTGCCAAACAAAGCTGACTCTCTCGCCTACGTCTACCTACGGCAGGACATTGTGCCCGACATAGACGTGTGGGCCAAACACTTCCAGGAAACTACCAATGGCTCGCACATCTTGCGAGGGTTAGAGATGACACTATCTGGCGTGGTGACCAAAAAACAGCTCGGTGCCGATCAACAACTCACGCTGGCCAGTACCCCAACCCGGCCGGAACTTGTTCTCGCTCCCTTCCAGGAAACGAGTAAGATCGAGTGGGATCTACTAAAAAATGCGCCAAAACCGGTATCTGAGGCTGAGACCGGCGCATATGCACAGCTCTCCGCAGCAGTGGCAGAACATCCGGAAGGAGTGGAGTTGCAAGTAACCGGGCGACTCCGGAAGCACGATGCAAACGGATTCTTTCTCGAAGTTCGTGGACTTAAGGTCGACAATCCCGCTGCTGCCGCCCCCACCGCCTAATGAAGTGGTATAGTGGGTAGGGTCTAATGATCAAGGGAAGGAGTGTTAAGGTCGCATGCAGATTCCGATGGGATGTTTCCAGTTTGTCAATTTGCACCTCTGCTTCTTTCCTAGTATACATAATGCGGGGAACCAAAGTCTAATGATGCGAGTTTGTTTTGTAGGTCTGTCAATGGTAATTGATACTCTTCTCCGTACTGATGTACAAACTTGGAAACACGACGCCCATGAAACTCGTGACATATATATCATGACTGTCTTCAGCACAAACCCTCTATAGATTAGGACTGAGCATCGGTCGATTGCCAGTGCTCAGCATCATACTTCGAACGTCTTGATCAGCCATCTTCCCACAGTGGTAAATAAGACCTTTATTTATAATTAGAATACGAGATTGTAATAAATAATTAGTAATAGTAGTCTAAATAACTAATTCTTCGAGTCCTTAGTAGAGTATAGAGGATTCGAATAGCTAGAGAACGTCCTAAAGATTAAGGCGGAAATATAGTAGTAAGGGAACTAGGAGCAAGAGGGAGATGGGGGGAGGAGAGGGGCGTCGGCGGAGTTTCGCGTTAGAATTAGAAAAGTTCTCCAATTATTTTATAATTAAACTAAATAATATTTACCTATAGGTCTCGGTCGAGATACTAAATCGCTACTTACAAATTTTCTATAAATAATATATACGACTATTACTTATAGTTCTGTTCCTCTTATACTACGATTTATCGTTATATTATAAGCTTGAGATATTAGCTTCGTCTTGTTTACTATGAATAACTTATACCTACTAAACATTTGAATTTCCTTTCTCTTGGGCTACTAGAGTCGTGTCTATAACTATTTAATCTTCAGAGTCGCTAAAGGCTAGCGAGGGTATAAACTTTATTCGTATAGGTTGCTTAAGACTAATGTTACCAAACCCTCAAAAAATCTCAACAACAGCATCATAATCCATCTCACACGGACTCCCATCCCACTTCAATTTATACCCAGTAGTCAACAGAAATCCCCCAATAGTCTTCGCAGCCTCTCTCGGCTCCGTCCCTTCAGCCACAGTATTGACATCCTGAGCAAGGACGAACACATACCAAGTCGTCGGGCTCGAGTACTGCTCCACGGAATTGGCGACGGCGACGTAAGATCCCGTGTTAGGAATTGCCTCTTCATCAGCAATAGCACGCAATCCTCCCTTTTTATCAGCCGGAACAACTCCCCTCTCCCATCCCCTGACGGTTTTAGTTACTTTTGCTTTTAAGCAGCATACCGCCCGGGGCGACTCTCTCTCGAATTTCCCTTCCCTCTTCAGCAGACAAGGAGGTGCCATCCTCGTCGAACCCCGCAAGTTGGTCGTACCCGTCATCTCTCAGCTCAACGCTGATTTTCTGCCCACGGTTGGACCACAACCAAGCAAATACATAGAGGTCCGACCCTGTGAAGAGACTTCCGTCAAGCTTGACGAATTGAGCCCCGATAACGAGAGGTTTCTTGCGCATGTGTATGTAATGCTTGTCTGGTGAGATTTTCCCATCAATGCTGACGCGGTAGGATTTGATGAGGTGGGTGTTTTCGGAGTGGGTTGTTGTGCCGTAGGTTAGGTTGCGGCCTACCAACAGTCGTTAGCTTGTGATCTATCCATATGTTGCGGGTTGGGGAACATGCCACTGTCTAAGGCCCTCTCATATTTCCACTTGACATCTCCACCCCAAGCTACCCCAGGAGACGCCTGATCAGTCGGAACGATATCAAACTCCACCAACTCCCCAACCGTCAACTCTCCCACGGCTGGCGTCGTGTTATCCCTCCCATACTCATGCAAGTCCTTCCCATCCTGGTGCAAAGTAAAAAACCAAGCCGCGACCGCGAGAGTCGAGATAGCACCCAGGAACGTGTTATCGGTAATGATTTGAACCCCCGTGCAACAACTCACCTCACCAGTGGTTTCGTCAAACGTGCCGCTGACTCCTCCTCCAGCTGTCGTGCTGCCCCCTCCGCCGCCGCCCGATGATCCATCACCACCACCTTCATCGTCATCGTCATCGTCATCAAACAATTTGATGAGCCATGCAATAAGCGCAATCAAGGATATGACCGCAGCAACGGCACCAGCTATGGCTTTGTTAACAGGATCTTCAAAAGGAAGAGGTCCGTGAGTCCCAGCATAAGGTGTGGAAGGGACCCAAAACAGTGTGCCTGAGAGAGGAAAAATTGGAATCGGGGTGATTTTGTTGTCTTCACCAGAGTCCGGGCACTTGCACCCTTGGCCTGTGGAGCCTCCTTTGTCGAAATCCTTGAGCGCAATTACCTTTTTCGCATGGTAGTGCAACGTCCCTTCAGGTACTTTGATCTGCCACGTTTTGGTCGCTTTGTTAAGCCCAACACCGACAACGAAGATCTTTTTTAGAATCCGAACGCTGGTAGTAGTTGTACCTAATCGTTGCTGTACAATGAAGGAAACTCTGGTTGCTCCTGGCGTTGCATAAGTGAAGTCAGCGGAGAAGATTGACTTGAAGGATGCTCCGCCAAGAGCGCGACCTCCAAGAGGAGATGTGATTCGAATGGGCGCTGATATGGCCGGATCTGCGACTCCCTCGATGTAGAGTGAAATACCGTCGAGTATGGCACTACCCTTGTTGCGAGTCTCGATATTGATGTACTGCTGGCCGAGGATTGAAATAAATAGCCCATCTGGGATCATGATGCCGCTTCCTGGATCTGTGGCGTAGGGGCGGTAAGACATAGCAATGGGGATTGCAGGAGCTGCTGGTTGAAACCGTGGAACATCAAGCTGCTTGCCACCGAGGAGGATGATCGCTACACCTCCAACGAGCTTTCCTTTGTCGTCATGCTGTTCGACGAAGTAGATTGCTGTACTATTTTCCCCGTGATCATCTGGCAATTTGAGGAAGGCATGGAAAGGTCTTTGTAATCCAGCGTTGAAATCTTTCCACTCCACAGCGTGGGGAGCTTCCTGGGGCAGTGTATCTCCAGGCTCGAAACGGTCCAACAGACCTGCATGCGTCGAATCACTCACGTTCTTCCTTCCTTTCAGCCCAAACTTCGCCATCGCAAGCTTGAAGGTGTCCTTCGGCGCTTGACGAATCGAAACCTTGATGTTCGCCCTCTTCGGCAAAGAGAAGGCAGACATGGTGCTTAAAATTCCAAACTTCCTAGCTTCGTTGAATCGTATGTCCACATTGTGCTGCGCCACATGACGATCATACACATTCCACGTCGTAGGAGGATGTGCAGGCGCAGGATCATTCAGGTCTGAAACTTCGCAAACGATACAAACGTGGCCGTTGTTGGTCCATTCAGGAATCCAGGGTCGAACACAGAGCACCTCTTTCGTTTCTCCAGGGTTAAGGGAGACGTTGCTGACTGCGAATGGGGCCGGAGTTTCAGTCACGGGGACTGTGGAGGGGCTGCAGATCCAGAATTTGACGGAAGCGCCGTTGGTGGTCTGTCTGGCGTTAGAAGCTTATTTGGTCATGGTGTAATATATTTATCAAGGACTTACCTCTTTCCCGGTGTTAGTCACCGAAGCAAAGATGTAAATGGGCACATCTCGAGTTGGAATCGCAGGAGTAGGATCAGATGGGTCAAATGTGAAAAAGATGTTAGGGTTGAAATAGAGTGGGAATCCTGTGGCATCTCTACCGCCGAAGGTTACTCGAGCCATGGTTGTGAGAACTTCCTCTTTCAAACAAACTTGAGCTTTGGGGTTTGAAGGCAGACGGAGGGCGAGGACAGACTATCTATACCCTAGCAACCCCCCCACGAGGCTTTCTTGCTCACATGAAAGGTCCAGGAATCTCGCCCTTCTCACTCAGCTACTAGGGATATCTCACCGAGTAGGGCGACCGAGAAGGCCGACCAATTGATCCGAACCCCACCCACATTAATAAAAGAAAAATGATTACGTGCAGACACTGTCTCCCTCACGATAGGAAGATGTTAGGGACCACTCCCATAAGTAATCGGGACCACCCCCATAGGGATGCTGAGCCGCCGAATCGATTTTAGTACTAACAGTACCCAATTTAACTCTTTCTATATAAAATCAGCTGTATTGAATTCTTTATAAAGTAGGATTTTGTACTACTAAATTAATTATATGGCGTGCCGGCAATCCTTTATTTAATAGAGAATCCAGTTAGTAGATTATTTTAGTTTCACATTTTAACATGTTTTAGGTCAACAATTGAACTTTAATATCTTAATTCTTAATTTTATATATAGTTTTATATACCTAAAAGCTTATTAATATGTCTTCTATTTAATTACTATTTTAGTTAGTGTTATACTTACTATTAAGAATTACCTTATACTTATTACTTTAATATGAGGTGGATTTTAATATTAAAGCTTTTAACAGCTATTCTATAACACCTATCTTAAAAATAAGTATAAAATTTTAGAGATTTAATAAATCTTTAATATTAATATTATTATTATTACTATCGCCTTTACTATTGTTCTTATTTATTTTTAGTATTAATAATAAGCTTAATGTAGTTACTAAACTGCCTTCCTATAAATAAAGAGTTTATAACTAAGTTTATAACTTTTAAATATAGAATTATTATTAACGTCTATTTAGTAAATATAGTAATATTAACTTTACTAATCTTTAAAACATAAATTTATATATTAATTAAGATTATTTACTACTACTTAAATTAGTATATAACTTGCTAAAAGAAGCTAAAAAAGCTATTAATACTTAGAATAAAGCCTATAGTATTTAGTACTCACACTAGAAGTAGGAAAAAGATAGTAAATATAAGTTATTAATAGTCTATAATTAATAGAAAAGCGTATAAATAAATATAAGCTTAATAATAATTATTAGTTAAAAAGTATAAAAAGTTTTAAAACTAGCTACTATATAAAGTTCTAGCTTATTACTCTAAATTATAAAGATTTAGAAAACTATTAAAAGAAAGTTTTATACACGTAAAACTAAGAATTAGTTATTTATAATTACTTACTTATAAAAGACTTAAACTTAATTATAGCCTTCTAAACTAAGTAACAAATGCTAAAAGTTTAAGTAATTATTAATTAATATTTTTATATTATTAAATGTGTTATAAAGGTGCTTGTTTTATTTTAAAAGAACTTTTCAAATATAGTTTTTATATAGTAGAATATAATAAATAAGTATAGATTACAGTAATAACGTAAACTAAAATTAAAGTTAAAAGTAAAAGTTTTATTAAAAGAGTTAATAAAAAAAGATTATTTTTATAAATATACTTATTTCTATTTTTATTTTTTAGCTTTTATTAAATCTAGTTTAATAGTTTTTTATTTAGGCTAATTATTACGTGCCTTAGTAGCTTAGCTAAAATATAATTTTATTTTTAAATATAAACTTAATATTAATAACTATTTTAAGTTTCTATTTTTTATTAGCTTACTTTGCCTATAGTAATTTAAAAAGTTTTTTAATATTTTACTCTTTAATTATATCTTTAAAATAAATAAGTATAACTTTTTATTACTAAACCTAGTTAGTTTAAATAATAGAAATTAAATAATTTACTTTAGAGTTATCTTATTAAAAAACAAGAATAAAATAGCTTTTTAATAAGTTTTATAATATCTTAAATTAATGCTTAAAGCTAAAGATATTAATTTATAACTTTTTATAATAAATAATAATTCTACTTGTATAAACACTATAAAAAATACTTTTAATAATTTAAATATACTACTTTATAAATAGTATATAAATAAGAATGTTTTAATATATATTTAATTAGTTTTAAAAATGCCTTTTAGATACTGTTGTAAAAGTACTTAATAAGTTAATACTAAAACTTTTATATACCTTATTAACTTTTATTATTTTATACTTAACTTTAAAATAATTACTAACTTTAAAATTAACTATAAAAAGGTTAAAAAGTTTTTTTTTATAGCTTATAAGTTATTTAAATTAATACTAGCTAAATAACTATACTAAAAAGTTAATTTTTTATTATACTAACTATATTATATACTTTGGACTTATTATTTCTTTTAAAACTAAAGTACTTACTATATAAGTAAATATTTTAACTTTATTTTAATATTTAAATAGCTTTTATAAAAAGTATGTTACTTATAATATATTAAAAGACAATAACTAGAATTAAAAAGTGTAATAGAACTGTTAAAATTCTCTATTTAATACTATAGCTAATTAGATTACTTAGTATACTTTTATATAAACTATAGTTTAATTATCTATTACTAAAAACTACTGTTAGTAATAGAAGTTAAATAACTTTTATTAAATAACTTTTTATAAACGCGTTTATATAAGTAGTTTTAATATACTTTATTACTATAAGCTTTTAAAGCTTAAAAAAGCTTTTTAAGTATTAAAGTCTACTTACTTTTATTACTACTAGTATGTTAACTAAAATGTTATTTTAAACCCTTTATAAGCATCTTAAGTACTTAAATTAGTTTCTATTTAATAGTATTATATATAAAATAGTAGTGATTAAACTAGTATAGGCCTAAAAAACTTATAAAGAAATTTATTACTTTTTAAATATATTAATAAAAATTACTTATTAATAGTATTTATCTACCTACTTAGGTGTATACACTAGAGTATAGAGCTAGCTATATTTAGAAGTTATAAATAAATATTTTTTTAGCTACTTTTACTTTAGTATATACCATTTTTATTAACTACTTTTTTTATAAATATAAGGCTTTTAAATACTACTATATATGCTAAAGTAAACTCTTAAATAGTATTATTATCTATTTATTTAGCTAGAATAATCTTTTAATTTTCTGCTATTAGCTCAGCCATATATTTTCTGGTAAAATACAAATAATTAAAGATATTAGAATAATTAGGATTTTAAATTTTATGTATATAACTATATTTACGCGTACGTTAACTACTCTACTTTATATAAAAACTAATTATTAATAACTTTTTAATTTACGTTTTAGCAACCTTACATAAATTGAATTTTTAAAAATTAAGTATTAACTTTATAACTAATATATTTAAAACTATAATTTATAGTATAAATTTTATATAATAATATAAAACTATTATGTTAGTATTAAAATTAATTTAGTAGTTTTACATCTTTATAAAAGTAATTTCTAATATTTTTTTTTATAATACAGTTTTTATTTATTAGAAAAATTATATTAAAGTAGCTATGTATTAACTTAAGTATAAGCTATTAAAACTATTTACTATAATTCTTTTATTATAGTATGTATTATACAAAACTAAGGTGTAACTAAAGTTTTAAGTAGTTAGTTTATAAACTAGTTTACTAACTAAACTAATTACTTTAGTTAGTTTTGTTTAGAACTAACTAGTTACTTCTATATAAGTAGATAATTTATAAGGTAATTAGTTAAAGTTATATATTAAAGTTATAATATAGTTTTATATACAAATATAACTACTTAATAAGCTAAGTATTAGTAAGTTAAGTTAAGTTAAAATAAACCATCTATTATTAATAATATATTACTAAGATTTATATATAGAATTCAAGCTAAGTAAGTTAATTATAAAGTATATAAAAAACTTCTATTAGCTTACTTAATACTTATATACTTAATTAACTATAATTTAACTTATTATCTTCTAGTTATATATATAGGTTATAATACACGTGTTTTTTTCTTTTTGTAGTTATAAATTATTTAGTAAATACTAACTTTAGTAGAGTTATTTTTAAAATTAGCTTTTATTTAAATATACTTTTTATATATTACTTTATACTATTTTTAGCAGTTGCATTATTAAATTAAGCTAAGTATTAAATAAGAGTAGTATTTATAATTTTATTAAGTAATAATTTTATAAATTATACTATATACACTTTTACTTTCCTATAATTTATTTAATTAAAATATTTATAAGTATATAGCTTAAACAGGTTGGTTACTCTCTTTATATAAAATAGCAAATTTTAATACTAAACTATTAATATTACTATTAAATATTTTCTAATTATACTTATATAACTTATGTTGTTTTACTTTTATACTAGCTTAATATTTTTCTTATTAAAGTAGTATTATAGCTCTATTTTAATGTTCTTTATTTACTACTTATTTAAAACTATAAGTAAAAATACTGTGTTTAAATAATAACAGCTAAGAATTTAAGTATATAGCTAAAACATGTTTTTATTAATAAAGTAGACTTTTTATTATAGTTTTAAAACTTAAGTATAAATATAAAGTTATTTATAACTATTAATATATTTAAATATTTATGTTTAAGCATTTTTTTTTTGTCTCTATTATTTATATCTTTATATCTTTGGCCTTTTTTTGCTACTTTTGGTTTCATAAAATTAAAACTAAGTTAACTATACTATAGAAACATAAACTAAAAGTATAATAAAATAAAGAGAAAATAGCTAAAGCTTAGCCTTTTATTTAGCTATATAAAGATATAATAAGTTAAATTTTAACACTTTATAAATTACTTTATACACGTAAAGCTACTTAGTAAAAAAAATAACTTATATAAATAATTTATTATACTAGTAATTAAGAGCATAATTTAGAGAAAATTATATATTTACTAAGTTCTAAACTTAAGAAATTATACTTTTATAAAACATGCTAAGCTTTTTCTAACTATTAGTAAAGTTTATATATAAATACTTATATATATTATAATTCTTCTTATTAGCTACACTTAGTAATAATAAAAGTTTTATATTTAATTTAATTAACTTTTCTTAGCTAACTCAACTTTTTAGGTGTTATATAGTATATTTTTAAATTTTTTTTTAATATAATACTTTTTTTGTTTACTTCGTTTCTTTTTTTTTGTAGGTATATTTGCTTTAATTTTTAATTTATAAAGTAGTTTTACTAACTAGCATAAATATATATAAAAGGCCTTAATATAAATCTTTTAATAGCTAATTTATATATTTAGGTGTAAATTAATTATTTATATTTAGTATAAAGCTTATACTTTATATAGTAAGTTTATAAGCTTTATAGTGTTAATATAGTACTTAATTTAGATTTATAAATATAACTTTAAATTAAATAGTTTATAACTAGCCTAAGTTGTATATTATATTTATTTAATTTATTTTTAGTACTTTGCAGCTATAAAAACTATAATATAAAATTTATAAGTAATATTTAAATTATATCTATAATTTCTATAGGCCCTTCTACTTATTTATAAAAAAAAATTCTAACTTTATATACTAAAACTTAAGAGCTATATAAAACTTAAATTATTAAACTTTATATTATATAAAGCTTACTACTAAAGAAAGTTAAGAAAAAAATTTAAAAAAAATATAGTTTTACTATTGTATATATTACTCTTTTTAAAGTTGAGTAAAATAAACTTATATATTAATATAATTATATTTACAAACTATAGTAATACTAAACACACGTTAGTTAATAAAAAAAGAATAAAAATATTAAGCTATAAAAAATAAAAGTAATTATTAAAAAACACTAGTAAAAAAAGCTTATTAAAGTTAATAAAAAAAAGCTTATTTCTAAAGTTAAAGGCTATAAAGTAAAAGTATAAAAGATTAACTAATAAATAAAAAAACATAAAATTTCTAAAAGCTTTTTATATACTTTTAGTTTTACAGTATGTAAGTTAATATATAATAAATATTATTTATATATAATAATTAATATATTAAAGCTATTTTGTTTACTATGTGCTATTAAACTGTTTTTAAATATAATTTACTAGTCTTCAGCTCTATATATTTACTAGTAGCTTTAATTTTTTTATTATAAGATATTATATTAGTTACTTAGAATTACATAATTTACTTTCTCTCTTTTTTTATTTTAAGTATAGTTTAACCTTAAAATAGTACTTTTACTAAATAAAGTCTAGCTTCTATTTATTAATTTCTTTTAGACTTTTTTTAAATTCTTTTCATATTTTAAGTACCTATAAAAGCTAACTAGTTACTATAAAAAGTTTTTTATAATATTAGTATAAATAAGCAAATAAAAAGAGTCTGTAAAAAAAATTATTAAATGTAGAAACTTTATTTAATATTAACCACTCTAAGACTTTAAGTACACTATTTAAATTAGAAAAAGTATTTATAAACTACGAAAAATATAAATTAGTAAAAAAAGTAGTATGTAGGTTAATAAAAAGTTATAAAAATATAAATAAAAATAATAATTTTAATACATTTAATGCTTTAAAACTTTTTAGTAAAATACTAGCTTATTAAAAATACTATAATAAAACTAAGAAACTATATTAAAAAATACTTAAGTTTAGAAAAACTATACTTAAAAAATAGTATTTAAATATACTTACTAACATTAACTACTTTAGAACAGTATTAAAGAGATAGAATAAGTATAAAAAAAAGAAAATCATATACTAACAAGTTTTAAAAGTATATAAAAAGGTTTTTAGACTAAAGTACTTAAACATGGTTACTAATATTAATAATTTTAGATAGATATTAAAAAGCTAAAGTAAATATAATAAAGTAAAAATAATATACTTATAAGATTTAAAAAAAAAAAAAGAGAAAGTTTTTAAACTATATTACTTATATATACCTACTAGTATTAGTAATTTTAAATAAATATTAAAAAGCTAAAAGCTATATACTAGTAAGTTTAAAAAAAAAGTTTTTAAACTAAAATACTTATATATACTTACTAGTATTAGTAACTTTAAGTTAGTATTATTAAACTAAAGTAAGTATAAAAAAATATAAAAATTTTTTTAAACTAAAGTATTTATACATGTTAAGTAGTATTAGTAACTTTAGTATTATAAATATAAAACTAAAATATTATATAAAAATATATCTTTATATAATATTACATAATAACACGATATTACGTAATTAGATTAGTTAGTAAAATAAAAGACATTCTTTTCTACTTTTATAACTAATAGAAAAAATTAATTTATCTTTAATTTTATAACTTTATAGTATTATGTGTTGTGCATTTCTACGATAATTAATAGCTAAAACCTTTTTTTAAATAACTAGAATCTTTTAATTTATTAGAATCTTATTTTCTAATTAAAGCTATTAAACTTACTAAAGCTACAAAATTTACTAGTAATATATTTTTATATTATTTAAAGTTTACTATTTAAGTCTAATATCTTTAAAAAAATATTTATAGTTTTTATTAGTTTTATTAAGTTAGCCTTATTAAGTATTATATAAATTATATTATATTATTATAAATTTACTACTATTTAGAGTATATAAATTATTTATTTAAAAATAATATATACTTTTGGTTTAAAAGTAAAAGAATTTATACTATTTAAATTAATAAGCTTTTATAAGTAAGTGTGCTAAATAAACTAGCTAATTACTATATATATTAGCTAAAAAAATATAAGTAATAAAATCTACTATTATTAAAACTCTTAATGATATTATTAGTTTATAGTTATAACATATTTTATAAACTATATATATATATTACTAGAAAACGTATTTTAAATAATTTCTTTTGATTATATTAAATTACTATATGCTTTAAAAGTACTTATTTTGTAATATACTTAAGTATTTAATATTTATTAGCTTTTAAATTTATAACTTGTATAGATTACAAAAGTAACTAGTATAGTACTGTAAAATTAATTAATTTCTAAATAATTTTATATATTAGATTTAGTAACTTATAAAGTAAAAAGCTTAACAACTAAAAATCTAGCTAATATAAAGTATTAAAAAAAAGAAAAATAATTAATAGTTAGGTTTATTTAGATTCTTTTAGCTGTTATATAGTTTTTTTATAAAAAAGTCTATACATAGCACAGGCCTATTAGCTTAATAATAATTATAAACTTAATAATAAAATATAAACTTTCTATATAAATTACTATATAAACTGAATTTTTGACTGTATAAAATAAAATATATATAAGAATTAGATACTTTAGTTAGCTTACTTTAGGTTAATTAATTTATTTATACTAAAAGCACTACTCTTAGAGTTTATAGATAATATAAAAAAAATATTACTTTATTTAGGTAGCTTAGTTTAAGTCTTTTTAATAGCTTACTAGCTATTTAGTACTTATATTTTAATATTTAGTAGACATAATAGCTTTTTATATATAAGCTTAGTATATAAATTAAGTGTGCTATAAGCTAATACTTTTATCTTTATAGTAAATATTAAATTATACTAAATTATATAATAAGACTAAAACTTTTTTCTGTTACTTATATACTTAAAATTAGCTTAGTAGAGAGTTTAAAGAGTAATTTCTTTACTTTTATTATTAGTAGAGTATACTTACTACTTTATGTCTTACTAGCTAGTAATATTTTAAGCTAGTATTTTAAAGACTTCTTACTTTACATAAGTTTAAGTAGAGCTTCTTTTATTTATTAAGTAATAAAATAACTTTCTACTTTTTTTTTATTTAGAGAAGTCTCTTTTACTTTATAATATTATTTACTTTATATTATTATACTATATAGCGGGCGTTTTTTGTGTAAATTGGATTTTTATTAATATTAAAAGTATGTTTTTATACTACTAGTATGGCTTTCTAGTAGATTTAGCTGCCTAAGAGTTCTTTAATTAATACTAAAGTTCTTTAGTAGTTTTAGTAATAACTAAAATTTCTTTAAGCATATAAAGTATATTAGTAGTAATAGAATATAAGAAGTACTTTATAAGTATACTATTAACTTATTTTAACTACTATATAAGCTCTTAAACACTCTTAAGTGTATACTAGCTAAAATTTTTAGATTTAAGAATATAAAACTTAGCTATAGCTAGGTTTTATATCTTATAAAAATACTTATATAGCTAATAGCTATTTAGTTAAAGGTTAGTAAAAATAGACTTACTATCTTTACTCTCTAAATCTAATAAGTTAAAAGTAAGAGTAATGACTTAAAATATAATCTTAAAAATAAATTTTATTTCTTACTTAGTATTAATAGCTTCTTAAGTACTTAAGTAAATAACTATTTACTTAGAATTAAATAGACGTAGTTCTATATACTACTACTTACTATAAATTATACTAGGTTTAAATACCTTTTAAAGTATGTTATTAATAACTATTAAGAAATTTATTTTATTAATATTTCTTATTTTATAGCATATAACATAATCTAGAATCTAGTTATAGTATTATTTTAATAGCTAAAAGCAGCCTATATTTAATAGCTATAAAAAGTAAGTAGTGTATAAAAGTAGTTTAATAAATTATATATTATAATTTTCTACATACTTAAAAAAACTCTTTTATATTATAAGAGCTATAGTTATTATTAATAAGGAGTTACTATATACCATTTATTTAATAGCAAGTTATCTTATTAAAGTGTTAAATTTAATTTAGGCTTATTTAGTTATTACTATAGCCTAACTCTATTTTATAAAATAGGTATTTATTAGGTATATTAGTTACTTAGTATTAAAAATTATAGTAGCTTTAATAATAACTATAGGCTTAATAAATTAGCTATTTATAAAATAATACTTTACTAAAGTAATTTACTTATAGTTATTTATATATAGTATAATAATTTTCTTACTGTGTTTTGTGTATATATATTAGTTTTATATAACACTAATTTAAGCCCTATATTTATTTATATTTTATATATTTTCTGGAAGAACGTCTAGTTTTTTTATTTTAGCCTAAACTTTCTATAACTAATTATATATACTATTTAGTAATTAAGCTAGCTTATAAGTAACATTAATAAACTTAGCTTTAACTCATTTAAATTTTATATACTTTAAAAGCTAGTTACTAGCCTAAAGTTGGCTTATCTTAAGTAAAAAGCTATTTTTAAGATAGAATTCTACTAGCAGCATGTTTACTTACTAAGTAACTAATCTAGTATATATACTAAAGCTAATATTATTAATTACGTTAAGAAATTACTTAAGAGTAAAGTTTTACTTCTTAAAGAGCTTTTAGTTTATAAATAAGCACATTAAGCAATTTTTTCTACTTTTATAAATATATAAAAAGTATTAATAGTTAAGCTTTTAATTACTTACGTATGTACTTATATTTAGATTATTATACTTTTATAGCTTTATAATACCTTCTATAATAAGCTAGTATTTAAAAGTATATATAGAAATTTTTAAGGTACTATTAGTTATTTTACGCAATAGAAAAAAGCAGCTTTTTAATATAAATAAATATAATAAAAGTAGAATTATTATTAAGTCTATAATTATTATTAAGCTAATAAGCTTATACTATGTATAAACTTTTTTATAGAAAAACTACATAACAGTTGAAAGAGCCTGAGTATAATATAAATAATTTCTTTATATTTATAATTAAGGTTAAAAATAAGAGAGAAACACTACAATAAAAAGTATAATAAAAAATTATAATAAAAATAAAATAGATTATAACAATGGCTATAAAATTATTTCATGTAAATAAATACAATTTAATAAGTTATAGTAAGCTTAATTTTTAGTAGAGTTAAAAGTTTATAACATAAAAAATTAAATTAAGTTAGATTACAAAATAGAAATTTAAATTAAGTTAAGTAATAATATGAAAATTTAAATTAAGTTAATATAATATTAAGTAAACTTTTTTAAACTTTTACTTTACTTATTATTAAATAAGAAGTTATTTTACATAGTAAAACTATTTATATAATAACTTTAATTATATTATATCATTAATTATATAGTAACTTTTAATATTAATATTAGTTATAAAAAACTTTATATATATAGTAATTTTACTTTATTATAATTTTACTTTACTATAACTTTGTTTATGCTGTAATTTTATTTATACTATAACTTTACTTATATTATAACTTTACTTATACTATAACTTTACTTATACTATAATTTTATTTATACTGTAATTTTTACTTGTATTGTAATTTTTACTTATATTATAACTTTACTTATATAGTAACTTTTACTTATACTATAACTTTACTTATACTATAACTTATATTTATACTATAACTTTACTTGTACTATAACTTTACTTATACTATAACTTTACTTATACTATAATTTTACTTATATAGTAATTTAGCTTATATAGTAACTTTATATAGTAACTAAACTTATAATAGTAACTTTACTTATATAGTAGTTTTACTAGTATAGTAAACTTTACTTACTTAGTAACTTTATTTACTTATTATAGTAACTAACTACTTATAATATTTTTTAAGATTTTTTAGTAAAGTCTTTTTTATAAGCTTTATAAAAATATTTACATATAACTTATTTTTTTTATGTAATATTTTGAATTATAACTTAGTACTATATATAGTATTTAATTAATTTTTTTTTAAGCTCTTAATTTTTTACTTAAAATATTTTTATAATAGCTTAATTACTTTACCTATAAAGCAACTTTACTTATATAGTAACTTTATTTATATAACGATTTTACTTATATAGCTACTTAATTTATATAGTGGCTTTACTTATATAAAGATTTTACTTACACAGAAATTTTTTAGAGAATGATATAGAAATTTAAATTAGATTAGTATAGTATTTTATAGCTCTTAGTTTACTATTAAATAATAATATAATTTATCTGTCTAGTTTATATAATAAGTAATATAAATCATGTATAAAAGTAAAAAAGCTATTAAACTAAGTTATAATATAAAAATTTATTTTAATTATATATAATTTAGTATTACTTTTACTTTTTTTTCTTTTTTATAGAAAATGTTTTTGTGTATATTTTATTATTTTATTATGCTATTACACCATACTATTATTACACTTATTTTAGGTTTTTTTTATTATAATTTTTATTATTTTATCTTTTTATTTACTCTCTATTTTTTGTTATCTTTTTACTAAAATATTATAATTATGCATAAAAAAAAAGTGTAGTTATTTTTAAAAATATAATACTACTAAAAACACTAAAGTAGTAGCTAATATAGCTAATTAAGTATTTTACTAGTAGTAAAAATAAGCTTAATAATAGTAATAATATTAGTATTAATAGGAGTGAGCTAGTAATAGTAGCTTTTTAAATTAAATTCAACTCATACTCTATTTTTTAGTAAATAGGAATAAAATAAAATAAATAAATTATAGTCTTAGACTATAGAATCCAGGCAAAGAGTCTAAACATTCTTGTTAATAAAAAATAGCTATAATTCTTAGAAATAGTTATTCAATACTTATTCTTTTTTATTATACTTATTAATACTATTTCTAACTCTGAAATAGTTTAGACTTATATTAATTTTTAGTAGATATCTAAATCTTAATATGTCTACTTTTAATAACTTTTATTTATCTATTATTTTCCTATTATTAACGTGATAGTAGTAAAGAATTAATAATATTATTTAAAAATCAACTAATCTAATAAAATAGTTTAAATTAAATATAAATATAAAAAAGAATATAAATTTTTTTTACTTTTATTAGAAACTACTAAGCTAAGTAGTAGTTTTAAAATACTAATATAGCTAGTATCTTTTTTTATAAATTTACTAATTTTATAGTAGACTATTATATAAACTATTTCTACTAGCGAATTTATTTAGTTTTAAATATAAAATTTTCATAAGTTATCTGCTATACTTTATACTAATATTTTATATAATATAAAAGAAATAAAGTTATTATTAAAGAAAATAATAAATATTATAGCAGTACTAGTAAAGTAACTAATATAATTCTATAATTATAATACAAATACCTATAAGTAATTAGAGTAGAATTATAGTGTTAATATAATAAAATATATTACTTTTAATAAGCTTATTTTTTGTTATAAAATACTGCGATATACACTAAATAGCTTATATATACTTATAAAAGGGTATATACATCTCTTAAATGCTAAGAAATAGTAGTATAGCTTTTTTAGAATAATAAATAAAGATCTAAACACACTAAAGAAAATATATATATAATATTTTTATACTAAGTAATACTTGATTTTTTTAAGTATAATATATAATATTAATAGTATTATAGGCTTTATGCCTAGTTTAATAATAATAAAGTAAAAAATCTACTTTAATTTCATACTATATATAGTCTTAAATCTAAACTCTAATATATACCTTATTTTTCTTATTCTTATTAAAGGTACTTAAAAATAGTAGATTTCTCTTTACATAATCTTCTACTACCTTTTTAGTAGGTTAATAAACTAAAAGAATATTATACTAAATTTTTTCTTTTCTTGTTTATATAAGTAACGTAAAATAAATAATTACTTTAGCTAAAAGATTTTATAGAAATAAATAAACTAAGTTTTTTTTATATTATTTATAGTTAAGCTCTAGTATTTACTTTGTAGCACTATTTAACTAAATATAGATATAATAAGCTAGCTAGTAAAACAAGCTATATAGAGTTATATATATATAAAAATAAAATAAAAGGATAGTATTAATATACCTATTATTTCCTTTAGCTTAAAATACTAAAAAAATGTATAAAATATAGTACTTTATACTACTTAAAAAAAAAGAGCTGCATAACTTGAAGAACGTCTAAATTTTTTTTATAATTAAGAATTTTAAGATTTTAAGTAAACAGCTAACGTTATACTAAGTATAAAATAATTACTTTTAATATTAGAACTAGGCTATTAACACTAACTATTTTAATTTAACTTAAGTATAAGTAAATATTAATAAAAAGATATACATACTACTATCTTTTTTATAATACTAAAATTTAAGTAACTAGTAAGTAAAAACTTATCTTTAGAAATCTTATTATTTAAAAGTATACTAATAGTAGTTTTAGTATAGCTTTATACTTAAGTTTAAACTATAAAATATATATTAAACAGCTCTACTATAGAACGCGGGTATAATAACTATCTTAATTAAATACTAGTTACTAAGTTAGTAATAAAAGCTTATATATAGCTAATTCTATATAAGTAAAAAGAAATTTTTTAATATAGCTAAAATATTCTCTTTTTAAAATAGTACTTTAAAAAGCTTAGTACTTAATTCTAAAATTTAAATAAACTAATAAAAAGTAAATAACTTAAATAATTAATATTTTAAGACACTTAAAAAGTCATACTTTGAAGGTAAAGTATATTATATAATAGATATTATAAAATCTCCTTAAAAGCCCCCTAGTATGGAAAAAATATATTATATAATATTAATACTTACCTACTATACGTAAAAGCACTTTTAGGATAGCAGAAATTAAAACTATTAGATTTATATTATATCTAAATTAGAACTATTCTAGTATATACTAATAGTAATTTATTTATGATTTATATAGGTAAATATTAATAAGTTTATAACTAATTTTAAATACATATAAAGCTTAGAGTTATATAAATACATATTATAAAAATATAACTAAATAATAATTATAAAAATATAACTATTAAAATTTAGTTATAAAAGTAGTTAACTTTATTATAAGTTTACACTTTAAACTAATAAGCAGGTATATAAAAAAATAAGTAAGAAACTTTATAAACTTAAATTTTTAATAACAACAGCACGAAACGGCTATTACTAGATAATACTAAAAATTAATTAAAAGTAATTTACGTTTCTTAAATAGCTTTTAAAATATAGTTTATTTAGTAATATCTATATAGTAAAAACATTTAAAGCGTGATAGTAGGTAGTTTAAAAAGCTAAAAATAATTTTATAAAAATAGAAATATTAGAAAAGTAGCTAAAGTAGTATAAAGCTATATTTTTAGTAATATAACTTATTATATAGTATATACAATAAATATACGTGCAATATTTCTAAAAAGATGTATTATTATTAATTAAAAACATAATTAAAGCAGAATTCTGTAGCAAAGTAGTGTAAAGTAAACTAATATTATATAAGAAAAACCTAAATATAATTTTAGTACTAGTTAATAAGTTAAATTTGCAGCTATATTAGCTAGTAAGTAAAAATAAAATAGTATATAAAGACTTAAAAAAGTTTATTAACTTTCTTTAAAACTTTAATAATAAATAAAACTAGAAATATTAAAATAAAGTAAAAAATTAAACACTATATAAGTAGTATACAAAAATTATAAAAACCTAATATAGTAAAGAAGTAAGCAAAATGTTTAAAAAAAGTATAAAAAAAGTTTTTTTAATAATAAATTAAATAGTACTATATTTAAACTACATAGTATTCTAGCAGTATATAAAGTAATATTAAAAAATATAGCTATTTATATATTACTATTAAGTTTATAAAGAAATAGAGTTAAGTAAAAAATTAAATTAATAGAAATTATTTTAAGTACAAAAAAATAAAGGTTAGTTAATTAAATAGAATAAATAAATAGTATTAAAAAAAGTGCTAAAAGAACTTAAAGAAGCATAATTAAATATAAAGCATATTAAAAAAAGCATTCTCTAAAAATAGTAGTAGTATAAATTAGTAAAAAAAAAAAAAATAAATAAAACTTAAGTTATACACAATACTTACACCCTACTATACTTATAAGTATTAAATTAGTATAATATTATATATAGGCTTATTTAGTAAAGCTTTTACTATAACACTTTATATAATATAAAGAAGTACTATATATATTAAATATAGAATATAATTATAAAGTAAACACTAAAATAGTATTACTAAACTCTATTATAATTATATAACTACTTTAATTTTTTCTTTTTTATTTTCGCTTTTTTAATCTTATTTGTTTAATTTTAATTATGTTATAGTTATATAAATTAATTTTACTATAGCCTTTTTTACTCTTTTTTTCTGTAATAACTATCTTACTTTAACTTTTAGGCTATAACTTAATTACTATCTTAAATATCTTTTTATATTTTAATTTCCTTATAAATTAAGTAAGTAGGCTTGAAATAAGTCTTTTTTAATTATTTCCTAGCTATTTTAACGTTGTTAACTTGTTTTAAGGTATTCTTTTAATCTCTTACTTATATAAATATAGCAAATCTAGTTGCTTTAAATAAAGAAACTAAAAATAATACTAATAAAGACTTTTTTAGATCTCTTAAAACTCTAGTAAATACTACAAACTATAAAAAGGAAAGAAAGTATAAAAAGGGAAATTAAAAAATATAAGGCGAAAATAAATATTAATTAAATAATTAAAAACTAGTTAAAAATATAGCTATAGTAGATATACTAGAGTATAAAAAACAAGAAATAGAGAAGTATAAATAATAGAAAATAGTTAATAAAAAAAAGATAATAGAATAGTTATATAAAATATATTATAGGTATAAATTTTAAGCTAAATTTAGGCCTTTTTAAAATAACCTAACGCAAATTCTAATCAACAGGTAGTAAGAATTCAAGTTAAGGTATAATAAATACTTAAAAAATAAAATCTAATAAGCTATTATATAAAAGGTAAACCTAAAATACTACTATTTATATTTATATTAAATAAGTATGGTACTAAGCTTAAGTTTTTTTAGTAAAATCTTTACTATAATACACTATATAGCACTTCTTTATAGCTATAAGTAGAATATAGAATGTAATTACAAAATAAATACTAAAGTAGTATTATAGAAACTATTATAATCATATAATTACTTTCTAGAAAATAATATTTTTTTACTTTTTTTACTTTACTTTTTGTTATTACTTATATTTTCCTTTTTTACTTTACTACTAAACTTTAATTATGTTATTATATACTAATTAATTTTACTTTTATTTTTTTTACTTTTTATTCTATAACTAATATCTTACTTTAATTTTGTTATTTTAATTATAATAAGGCCTAATTCTTATTTTAAACACTTCTAATATTATAATTCTTTTATAAATTAAATATATACGCTTTAAATAAGTGTATTCTAATTATTTTTTAGTTATTTTATTACTGTTAACTTACTTTAAAGGCTAATTTATTACTTCTTATTTTATAACTATAGTAAATCTAGTTACTTTAAGTAAAAGAGTTTAAAATAGTATTAATAAAGGCTTTTCTAAACCTACTAATATGTATATAAATAATATAAAGTTTAAGCTCTCTCTCTTAAAGCCTATAAATAAATAAAGTATATATTTTTTAGTATTATAAGCATTTAGCACGCATTCTAGTTACTTTAATAAAAAACTTTTTAAAATATTAAAAGAGACTATATTTTGGGAGTTGAATATACTTATAAAAGATTTTAATAAGAACTTTATTAAAACTTTTCAAACTAAAGCTCTAGTAGTATAAAAAAATAACTTAAATATTAACTTAATAAATAAACAGCTACAGGTAAAGCTAGTATTTATATATAAAAAAAAATAGAAAATAAAAGTATATAGCTTACAACAGTACCTAAGCCTATATAAAAAAAACTAAAAAAGAAAAATCTAAATTTAAAAGAAATAAATATTATTATTTCTTAAGAATATACTATAATCTGAAAAACTTAGTACTATACTTTAACATAAATTTAAAAGCCTTAAGTAAATTTATTTAGAAAGATGAAAAGCTACTTAAGATCTTTAATAAATTTAATAAGTTATATTTATAAAGAGTATAATTTAAAGTAAAAGTATATAATACTTACTATAGTTATAAAATATAGCTATTTATAGTAAAAATAAAACTAGAAGCTAGTTAAGTAAATAGCTACTAGTACTTCTCTAATCTAAGTATTAATAACTTAAAATAGTATAAACCTAAAAATTACTATACTAGATAGTTGTATTAAGCCTAAAAAATCTTTCTAGTAAAAAATAGTAGTATTCTTTTTAGTAAAAGCCTAACTAATTTTACTACTAACAGTTAACTCTAATAGCTACTAAAAAAGTTAGAATATAACTTTTTTACTATATAACTAGTAAGTATATAATAGTAAAAGTAGAAGATAGATATAGTAAAAACATAAACTAGCTAAAAGAATAAAAATACTAAAAGAATAAAAATACTATAGTAAAAAAAAAAAAGGATAATAATAACTCAAATCTTGAAATATAGAAAATATATAGAAAAAAAATTACTAAAAGTACTTATATAAAATAAATTTATATATTAAAACTAAAGTTATTTTTATATAAAGTAATTTTAGTAAAGCCTTTGCTAGTTTACCTTAAAAAAACTAGAAAGAATAATAATTATTAGTTTAAAAATAATTAGCCTATTAATAGTAAGTATTTTTAAATAAAGTTTAATAAAATTAAAAATAATAGCTATTATAACTAAAATTAACTTATGAATAATAATTAAAAGATAGAAAACATTAATTAAATAGTAGTAAAAAACTAAAAATAAAAGTCTAAGAAGACCTTAAAACTGGTTATTTTACTAGATAAAACTAACTTAAAAAAACTACTTAAAAAAAACTACTTAAAACTTAAATATAATAGGTAAAATAGCTAGCATAGTAATTTTTAATATTCTTACTAAAATAAAACAAAATTAATTTAAGAAATATAAAATATTATATAAGCTATTAAAAATGTTGAAAATATTTATTAATATTAATACTATTTTTAATATTAATATATTTTATAAGTAAGCTACGCATATGGGCGAGCTACATATTTTAAAATTTACTAAAAAATTAAAATTTTCCGCCTCCATATCTTAATAACTACTTAATAATAAATTGTAAAAATTGAAATTTAAGCTTTTCTATATGCATTACAGCCTCCATGAAGGTTGCATGAAAATTAGTTTTATTATTATTAAGATATAGTAATTTAGGGGCTAAAACTATAATAAATTACTATATCTTAATAACTATAAAACTAATTTTCATGCAACCTTCATGGAGGCTGTAATGCATATAGAAAAGCTTAAATTTCAATTTTTACAATTTATTATTAAGTGGTTGTTAAGATATGGAGGCGGAAAATTTTGATTTTTTAGTAAATTTCAAGATACACAGCTCACCTATATGCATAACTTATTTATAAAATACGTTAGTAAATACAACATTAAACAGAATATTATAAAAAAGACTATATATAAAAAGATTATTTTTAAAAATATTTGAGATGATTATAGTACTAATAATGCTAAGCTTAAGTTTTTTAAAAAAAAAAAAAACTACTACTAATTTATTTTTCTTAATAAATATTATTAACCTCAAACCTTTTAATAATTACTGTATTTTTAAGAATAAATTAAATAAAATTTTTAATAACTTAATTTATTAACTAAAAGATTTAAAGCTTATTTTTAAACTTTTTAAAATTTATAAAGTTTACTACTACAAAGTTTACAGGTAAAAACTAAATAAGAATATAAACTAGTAATAAGTTACTACAACTATAAAGCTCTAATAGTTATAATAAAAAACTAAATACTATAAATTTATATTAACTAATTTTACTAGTTTAAAAAAAATTTACATAATAACTATATACTTATTAAATATAAATATTATTTTATCTGTTTAAAAGAACTAGTAAAAATATTACTAAACTATTTTTTTACTTTAGTTTTTTTAGTAAAGCCTTTATTATAGTGCCCTTATTTCTTACTTTTTTTAGTAAAGTCTTTAATAGAAACTCTATTATTATAATTAAAGTTAAAAATAAGAGAAGAATACTAAAATAAAAAGTATAAAATAAATAGAAAAAATATATATAAGAAAAGTGGAATAAATAGTAAAAAAGGCTATAACATTATTTTATATAAATAAATATAATTTAATAAGTTGTAGTAGGCTTAGTTTTTAGTAAAATTAAAAATTTATAATATAAAAAATCAAATTAAGTTAAGTTATAAAATAGAAATTTAAATTAAGTTAGGTAATAATATAAAAATTTAAATTAAATTAGTATAATATTAAGTAAACTCTTTTATACTTTTATTTTATTTATTAAATAATAAGTTTACTTACATAGTAAAACTACTTACATAATAACTTTAATTATATAGTAACTTTTAATATTGATATTAGTTATAAAGTAACTTTATATATATAGTAATTTTACTTTATTATAACTTTACTTATACTGTAATTTTACTTACACTGTAATTTTACTTATATTATAACTTTTATTTATACTATAACTTTACTTATACTATAATTTTATTTATACTATAATTTTTGCTTATATTATAACTTTTACTTATACTATAAATTTTACTTATACTAACGTTTTTTATAAGTGAGTGAATTATATAAGTAAGTGAGCCACTTTTACTAAGAATTACCTTTTCTTTACTAGCTTTACAAAAACTTAATATTATTTAGCTAAAGTTTAAAATTAGCTTTTTAGATATTAGATACACCTAGCATTAAATTTGCATTCTAATAGTCTTACGTAATCATAAGTTATTAAGCTTAGAACTTATTTTTTAAAAATTTAATTTTTAGCTATTAATATTTTAATAACTATTAAATAAGAAACTATAGATATTAAATATAAGCTATTTTATATATAATCTAGACTATATTATGCTTTTATAGTAATAGAATAAGTAGGTTCTTAAGATCTTTAGGTAAGAAGAAATTTTAGGTCCTACTTTTTAATATCTTAAAAACTACTAATAGCATAGCTTTAAAATTCTAATATATTATAGATTTAAGCTCTAATACCTTGCATTTAAGTTTTTATAATTTATTATTAATTAATATTATAAATATAAATAGCTAAATATTATTTTATAGTAGTGTAGATTCTAAGCATAATAACTTATAATTACGTAAGACTATTAGAATTTAAATTTAGTACTAAGTACATCTAATACCTAAAAAGCTAATTTTAAATTTTGGCTAAATAATATTAGGTTTTCGTAAAGTTATTAAAGAAAAGGTAATTCTTGGTAAAAGTAGTTCACTCACTTATATAGTTCACTCACTTGTAAAAAACGTTATAACTTTTACTTATATTATAACTCTACTTATATAGTAACTTTTACTTATACTATAACTTTACTTATATTATAGCTTTATTTATATTATAACTTGTACTTATATTATAACTTTACTTATATTATAACTTTACTTATACTATAATTTTGCTTATATAGTAACTTTGTATAGTATCTATTATTATAATCAAAGTTAAAAATAAGAAGAAAATACTATAATAAAAAGTATATAAAAAAAAGTATATAAAAAGAGTAAAATAAATAGTAAAAAGAACTATAATATTATTTCATACAAATAAATATAATTTAATAGGTTATGGTGGGCTTAATTTTTAGTAAAGTTAAAAATTTACAACATAAAAAATTAAGTTAAGTTAGATTATAAAATAGAAATTTAAATTAAGTTAAGTAACAATATAGAAATTTAAATTAAGTTAATATAATATTAAGTAAACCTTTTTATACTTTTATTTTATTTATTAAATAATAAGTTTACTTAAGTAGTAAAACTACTTATATAGTAACTTTAATTACATTACAACTTTAATTACAAAATATCTTTTAATATTAATATTAGTTATAAAATAACTTTATGTATATAGTAATTTTACTTTATTATAATTTTACTTATGCTATGACTTTTACTTATACTATAACTTTACTTATATTATAATTTTACTTATATTATAACCTTTACTTATACTGTAATTTTTACTTATATTATAATTTTTACTTATATTATAACTTTTATTTATACTGTAACTTTACTTATATAGTAACTTTTACTTATACTATAATTTTACTTATATTATAACTTTACTTATGCTATAACTTATACTTATACTATAATTTTACTTATACTATAACTTTACTTATACTATAATTTTACTTATATAGTAATATAACTTATATAGTAACTTTATATAGTAACTAAACTTATAATAGTAACTTTATTTATATAGTAGTTTTACTAGTACAGTAAACTTTACTTATTTAGTAACTTTATTTACTTATTATAATAACTACTTATAATACTTTTTATAGTCTTTTAGTAAAGCCTTTTTTATAAGCTCTATAAAAGCATTTATATATAACTTATTATTTTTTCTTTTTTTACGTAACGTTTTGAATTATAACCTAGTACTATATATAGTACTTAATTAATGTTATTTTTTTAAGCTCTTAACTTTCTACTTAAAGTATTTTTATAATAATTTAATTACTTTACTTATAAAGTAACTTTACTTATGTAGTAACTTTATTTATATAAAAATTTTATTAATATAGTTACTTAACTTATACAGTAGCTTTATTTATATAAAGATTTTATATATATAGGAATTTTTTACAAAATGATATAGAAATTTAAATTAAATTAGTATAGCATTTTATACTCCTTAATTTATCATTAAATAATAATATAATTTATTTATCTAGTTTATATAATAGGTAACATAAACTATGTATAAAAGTAAAAAAACTATTAAACTAAGTTATAACATAGAAATTTCTTTTAACTATATATAATTTAGTATTACTTTTACTTTCTTTTTTCCTTTTATAAAGAATGTTTTTATGTGTATTTTATTACCTTATTACGTTATTACACTATACTGTTATTATATTTATTTTAGGTTTTCTTTTTATTATAATTTTGATTATTTTATTTTTCTATTCACTTTTTATCCTCTGCTATCTTTCTACTAAAATATTGTAATTATATCTAAAATAAAAAAGAAGTATAGTTATTTTTAAAAATATTATACTACTAAAGATACTAAAGTAGTAGTTAATATAACTAACTAAGTATTTTACTAATAGTAAAAATAAGCTTAGTAATAATATTAATATTAGTATTAATAATAATAGGCTAGTAATAGTAGTTTTTAGATTAAAATTCAACCTACACTCTATTCTCTAGTAAATAGAAATAAAAGAAAACGGATAAATTATAGCCTTAAATTATAGAATTTAAGTAGAAAGTTCAAACATTCCTATTAATAAAAAATAGCTATAGTTCTTAAAGATAGTTATTTAATACTTATTCCTTTTTTATATGTTTGTTAATACTGTTTTTAACTTTAAAATAGTTTAGACTTATACTATTCTCTAGCAGATATCTAAATCTTAGTATATTTATTTTTAATAGCTATTATTTATCTATTATTTTCTTATTATTAACATAATAGTAGTAAAAGACTAATAATATTATTTAGAAATTAATTAGCCTAATAAAATACCTTAGATTAAATATAAATATAAAAAGAAATTTAAGAAAATACTACTTTTACTAAGAATTATTAAATTAAGTAGTAGTTTTAGAACGCTAATACAGTTAGTATTTTCTTTTATAAATTTATTAATTTTATAATAGACTATTACGTAGGCTACTTTTACTAGTTAACTTACTTAATTTTAAATATAAAACTTTTATAAGCTATTTATTATACTTTATACTAACATTTTATATAACACAAAAAAGGTAGAGTTATTACTAAAGAAAATAGTAAATATTATAGTAGTATTAATAGAATAACTAATATAATTTTATAGCTGTAATACAAATACTTATAAGTAGTTAAAATAAAATTATAGTATTAATATAATAAGATATATTACTATTAATAAGTTTATTTTATACTATAAAATACTGTTAGGTACGCTAAATAGCCTATATATACTTATAAAAGGTTATATATATTTCTTATATATTAAGAAATAATAGTATAGTTCTTTTAAGACAATAAATAAAGACCTAAACACGCTAGAAAAAATATATACATAATACTTCTATACTAAATAATACTTAACTTCTTTAATTATAATATATAATATTAATAGCATTATGGGCTTTATGTTTAGTTTAGTAGTAATAAAATAAAAAATCTACTTTAATCTTACACTATATATAGTATTAAATTTAAACTTTAATATATACTTTATTTTTCATATTCTTGTTAAGGGTATTTAAAGATAGTAGATTTCCCTTTACATAATTTCCTACTACCTTTTTAGTAGGTTAATAGGCTAAAAAAATGTTATACTATATTTTTTATTTTTTTATTTATATAAGTAACTTAAGATAAATAATTACCTTAGCTAAGAAACTCTATAAAAGTAAATAGACTAAGTTCTTTTTTTTATTATTTATAATTAAGGTTTAGTATCTACTTTATAGCACTACTTAGCTAAATATAAGTATAGTAAATTAGTTAATAAAATAAGCTATACAGAGTTACACATACATAAAAATAAGATAAAAGTATAGTATTAGTATACTTATTATTTCCTCTAGCTTAAGATGCTAAAGAAAGTATAGAATATAGTATTTTATACTATTAAAAAAAAGAGCTATATAACTTTAAGAACGTTTAAATTTTCTTTATAGCTAAGAACCTTAAGGTTTTAAGTAAACAGCTAATATTATAGTAAGTATAGAATAATTACTTTTAATATTAAAACTAGGCTATTAACACTAACTATTTTAACTTAACTTAAGTATAAATAAACATTAGTAAGAAGGTATATATATTATTATTATTTTTTATAATACTAAAATCTAAGTAACTAGTAAGTAGAAATATACCTTTATTTATACAAATTTAGAGTTAGAGTTAGAGGTAAGATTATAGGACTTAAAAAAAATTAAAAAACTAAACTATATATAAAATAAAAGACAAACAACACACTATAATAAAGTAAATATATAATAATATAAATAAGAATTTTATTATATTATAACTTAGAAACGTATGCATAATGCAGAATTTATTATTTTAGTTATATTAGAGAGGAAAACTATTATATTTAAGTCTTAAAAAAGAAATAAAAGCTACTATTTCTAATTAGAGTTTTTTCTAATATATATTATAAAATAACTAAAATCTCTAGTGAAATAATTTAAAGTAGCTGCGCTTCTAGATTCTTTTTAGCTTAATAATTTTATTTATAGTAATAATTTTACTATAAGTGTCTAAAACTCTACTAAAAATAAATTTAACACTTAACTAATATTTATAGTCTTTTATTATAAATAATTATAATACTAAGGTTTGTTACTATATTAAGAAGTTTTATAACTACTAATATAGAGTTCCTTTTTAAGTTATTTAATCTAAATATACTATAGTAGTATAGACTTAATATTTCTTAAATATTTATATAAAAGTAAATACTAAGCTTAGTAGTATTACTTACTTTACTAAAAATATTACTATTTTTAAAATTAATTCTAAAGCTATATCTATTCTGTTTATAGTTATTAATACTAGTTTTAATATTGTAGTCTTTTTTACTACTATTACTATATTTAATAACTTAATTTTTATATACTACTAGGCTAAGTGTAACACTAATAGTAACTATATTAAGATAATTATAATTAATAATATTAATAACTACCTAGGTAATATAGTAAAAAACTAAATAATAATAGCTAGTTATAAATAGTTTTTTATATATATTCTTTATATCTAAGATAGCGTCTCAAAGAGTTAGTATACTACTATTCTTAAAAATAATAATTTATAATATAAAGAAGTACTTTAAAAAAATTAGTTATAAGACTATTCTAAAGTTTATAATAGTTATTATAAGAAGATACTATTATATTTACTTCCTTTCTAATAAAAACCTTAACCCTTTTAATAAGAATAATAATTCTTTTTCTAATACTATTATAAAAAGTATTTATATTTATTCTTTTAAGTTAAACTTCTACTTATGTGCTTATATTACTATTAAGAGTATAATTTAACTAATTTACTATTAATATATTTTAAACAAAAGTAAATAGTCTAAACTTAAGTTATATAAATTTATTTTTAAATATTTTTATTAGTGTGTTTAGTTTATTAAGCTAATATATCTCTACTCTATAAGCTATAATATATATATAATAGTTTATTTATACTCTATATTTATAAGCACACTTCTCTAGTTTTGTCTAGTAAGAAAAAAGTTAACGTTAAAATAATATTAAAAAAGATAACTAACTTATTTTTTAAGTAAAAAACTAAAATTAGCCTTCTTCTTCTGCCTGCTAATATTTATAGGTGATTAGAAAATAATATAATACATTAAAATATAGCTAAATTTAGAGTAAAAATAAAAATAATTAGAGATTCTATATATATAAAACACGCGTAGGTTATTAAGATAATAGGTTATTACTAAAGCCATAACTATAGTCTATTAATTAGAAAGGTTTCTTATTAATAGCGTGTAAAATTATAGTAGTAAGAAGGTATTTAAATAATAGAAAAAAAGTAACTATATAATAGTCTATACCTAAAGCATATAAACAGAAAAATAGATTTAGTTCTATATATTAAAATATTAGAGATTACAATAATTTAGATAGAGATTAATAATTACGTAATAATTTAAAATAGCTTACTATTAGTATTATAGTAATTTTATTTTTATTTTTTATTTTTATAATTATTATATTTCAAAGTACCTTTAAGACGTATTTTTTTGAAGGGCTTTTTTTTTTAAGTTTTTTTAAAAAAAAGAATCTAGCTTTTAGTATTTTATTTCTATAAAGAAGTAAAAACTAAAATATAAAACTACTATATAAGCTAAGGCTAAACAGAATAGTAATAATAAAAAAGTATTTAAGAGTTACTATAGTTATAAAATAAAGTCTATATTAAAAGAAAAAATGCCAAAATATAAAAGAAAAAGGAAAAAAGAAAAGTAAGAGTAATAAAATAGAGTTTAAAAAAAAGACTTTTTCTAAAAGCCTAATAATAGAAAGGTAAGTAAGTAGGTAGGAATAGAATAAAAGTTTACTAAAATACTTTTTTAAAATACTTTAAAAGAAATCTATATATTTAAGTTATCTTTTTACTCTACACACTAAATCTCTTTCTTATAAGAAATATTAAGAATATCCTTATTATTATAATATTATAGACTAGTAAAGAGTAGAGGTTTTTTATAATTTTATAGTAATTAACTAGTACGTGAAGCTAGAGTAAGAGTAGTAGTTAATATACTATTAAACTTTAACTTTTTTCTCTAAGCTTCTTTTAAGTAGTCTTAGATTTCATATTCTTTATAAATAAATTAGAGTTAATAAGACTACTAGAAGGTATAAATAGTAATAAAAATTTATTACTATTAGTAATATACTTTTTAGGTGTTATTTATATAGTTTTATAACTATACTTTTTTCTCTTTTTAAGTATGTTAATTAAGAGCCGGTAACTTAAGCTATTTTCTAATTAAAAAATTAAAAGTTATTTATGCTTATTTAGAGTATTATATTAAGTTACTACTATTTTAAATATTTATTAAGTTTGTTTTTTATTTTCTAAAAAAGATTTACTATAGCACTTTCCCTAAACCTACTATATTACTAAACTTAGTAAAAAAAAGCAAAAGTTATAAACTAAGTATAGTTATAAAAAAAAGAAAAGTAGAAATAATGTTAACTTTTTATAGCCTAAATTAACTTAGCTTATTAATACTAAAAGTATAATAAGGTTTATATATTATTATGTAAAAGCTTTTTTACTACTATCTAATATTTTTACTACATTTAATTTTATTAAAATTTGCTTATATAATAGAAATTTTAGAAACTTTTTCTTTAATTTATTTTATATAGAGTAAGTATTATATATTAACTTAAATATTAGTAGATTTTATTTTACCTACTACTATATATTTACTCTATTTATTATGACTCTTAAAATAGCTTTTTTATTCTTTTTTTTATAACTATTTCTACTATCTTATTATTTAATATTTATTTTATTAATTTAGCCTTTAAATTTAGTTATATTATTCTACTTTAGAATTTAAGGTTTGTTTACTAAAAATAAAACTATACTTTCTATATTATTTTATTTTTACTTTAATATATATATAGTATTTATATATTGCCCTATATAGTACTTATAAAAACTTTTAGAAAAAAGCTTTTTTTTAAGTTTCTTAGTAGTTTTATTCTTTTATAAAGTTACTACTAGTTATAAAATAACTATACCATGTAGAATTTTTTTTTAAGTATATGTATAAAATACTTTTTATTATTTATTTATTTATTTAGTATTATATATATATAAGTACTTTATTTCTAGCCCTAATATAGTTAAGTTATATCTAGTCTTTATTAGATATTAGAAATAATTCTAATTTAGTATAATATAAATACTTTTTACTATTATTTAAATACTAACACTAAAATACATCTCTATATATTAATTATTTTCTATTAATTTCTTTATTTATAGTAATTTTTGTTTTTTTTATATTATAAGAGCTGAAGGTGTGCTGTTATAGTAGTTTATTAAATTCTTTTTTTAATTTATTAATTCTATTCTTAACTACTTTTTCTACCTATTTAAAATAATTATTTAATTTATTTTTATCTTAAGTCTTCTTATTTCTTTTATTACTTTACTTATTTTTTTTATAGTTTAACGTTCTTACTTTATGTTTCTTCTTTAGTTAAATAAAAAAAATTAAAAAAGCTTTTCTTTTTTATTTCTTTAATTATAATCTAAGTGTGTGTTGCAGTTTTATTTTAATTACTAATTATTTTTATAAATCTACTTTATTTTCTTTTTACAATTTTTTTAAATCTATTATTATATTAATTTTTCTTTTAGTAATAGTAAAGGGTATTAAGTCCTTTATAATAAGTTTAGGTATTAGAAAAATTCCTAATTAAGTATAGTAATATCTAAGCTACTAATTAAGTAAAAACATTTTATTATATTTCTATTTTTTAAAAGTAAAATATTTAGCTATAAGTTGTATTAATTCTTTTATATTACTATATAAAATAGAAAATACTATATTTTGTAATATATAAAGTAATAGACAGTCTTTAAAGATTCTAGTTTTTTAATAATATATATTAGAAAAATCCTAATTAGAAATAATAACTTTTATCTATTTTTAAGACCTAGACGTAATACTTTCCCTTTTTCTTAATATAATCTAATAATAAATTCCGCGTTCTACATGTGTTTTTAAGTTGTAATATAATATAATTTCTATTTATACTATTATATATTAACTCTATAGTAGTATATTATATAGGCTAGTTTCTAAAAGTTATTATAGCTATTATAGTTTTTATAGTTAGGACTTTAAGAAATTTTATATCTAGTATAGTTACAAGTAGTAATAAAGAGGAGTAAAAAAAAGTAGTAAAAGAAATAATAATAAAAATAAGTAATAATAAAAAGAATAATAAAAGAAAATAGTAAAAAAAAAGTAATAATAAAGAGAGTAGTAAAAGAGAGTAGTAAAGGAGAAAGCAGTTAAAAATAATAAAAAGAGAGTAATTAAAAGTAGTAGAAAAAAGAGTATAGTTAAAATTAGACTTTTATATAAATACTAATTATATTTCTTATTAATAGAAAATTATAATATACTTATTATTACTATTACTGTTAATATTGTACTTAGTATAGTAAAAAGAAAAAGATTAGAATACTTAATATATAATAAACTCTATAAAAATATTTTTAAAAAATATAAGTATTTAGTAGAATTATAAATTTCTCTTTAAATAGCTAAGTAAGTATATAAAAAGCTATATACATATTAAAATATCTAGCTCCTTTATACGGCCTTATAGAAAGGCTCTTTAAAATACTCTTAATTATCTATAGTACTATACTTTAATGTGTTTAGTCCAACTTTTTAGAGCTTTTATAAAAAGACTTTTTAAAAAACTACTACTAAATAGTATTACTTCAAGTAAATATAAGTAATAACTTTTTATATATAAGAGACTTAGTGTTAATTCTTAATAACTATAGTATTACTTAAATTTTTAAAGTAGTTATTACATAAACTTACTAATAAAAAATAGTAACTATATTAAATTCTAGTTTCTATATATTTTAACACTTATTTACTATAATAATTTTTGTAGTTTTATGTATGTTATAAATTATAATACTTACTTATTTTAGAATATTATTTTATAATTAATAACTATGTCTACAATATTGGACCTGGACATGGTAGATATTAAGAAAAAAAGAAAACTAAAAAGACTATAAAAATACGAAAATAAGTAGATAATAAAAATAATAAAAAATACATAATAAGTAAAAGCTAGAAATAATTTATTTTCTAATTAACTATAGTTTTAAACATCTATTTTAGATAACTAAAATAGACGTGTTTATTTCATAAATAGTAAGAAAACTAGTAAGTTTTTTTAGTAAGTATATAGCTTATAATGCTAGTACTAACTTTTACTACTAAAATAGTTAAATTTAAAACTAGGTCCTAAAGTAATAATATAATAAACTCTAAAGAATTTAAATATTAGTATATATACTATTTCTATTAGCTATTATATAGGTCTTATTAAAAAGCCTTTTTATAAGAGCACTTTTAAATTATAATTTCTAGTAATTAGTTTTATATAAATAATTCTTATTTATTTTTTTAGTAGCAAAGGCTTAAGAATTAATAGAAAACTAAATATAAAAGTAGTATTCTTAATATTTTAATATAAACTATATCTTAGTTATAACTATATTATAATAAGAAAACCTATTTTTAAAACTCTACTATATTTAAAACAGGCCAGTATTCCGTATATTTTTTAATAAAAAAAATTATTTTTAGTCTTATACTTTTTAAACTCTGTTTATTATTAGTAAATCTTTACTAAAGCTTTACTTAATAACGTCTTCTTTTATAAAAAAACTTCTAATAATAAAAAAAATCTATTATTTTTATTTATATATTTTATAAACTTAATATTCTACTAATAATGAATTTATCTTATAACTTTAAAAAAAAGTGTTAAAAAAGTATTTTTTATTATTTACTATAACGTTATATTCTAATTTCCTGTTTATTTTTACTAAAAAATGTAGTACTTACTTTTACATAATTTTAAAAAGAACTAATAGTAATAATATAGCTTCTAATATTAATAAAAAATACTTAAATTTTAAGGCTAATATATATAAGTATTTTGCGTTATAAGTATTACCTAATATTAGTAATCTAAAGTATAAGATATATAAGAATAGTAATAAACTACTATATAAAATTATATTTAAACATGTATTTCTTTTTTCTAATAATAATATTAATAACATTAAACTCTTTTTAAATAATAAAGATATTAGTAATAGTACTATTATATAATTTAATAAAAAGAATATATTTAACTATAGTTTTTTTACTTTACTAGTTAAATTTAAAAAGATTTTGTTCTAGCCTTATTTTAGTTTAATAAATAATTAAATAATACTTTTTTAAATAATAAGTCTAAGTCTTCTAATTATAAAAGTATTTACTAGGTATAGTTATATATTACTATAAGTATAAACTAGTAGCTTCTTTTACTTAATTATATTAAGTAGAATAAAAGTAGAAATCATAATATATTACTTAAAAATAAAAATAAAACTCTAGATAAATATTTTAAAAATAACTTATTTAAAAGGAAAGATTAAGTTAAAAGTAAGTTTACTACTAATTTAGAGAATAAAATAAATAACTTATAACTTAGCATATTTAGCAAAAATAGTAATAATAAGAAATATATAGACTTAAAAAAACTTTATTATTAGAATATAGCTAGATAACTGTGTGAAGCTACTTAATTATATTATTTTTACTTTAAAAATTAAAATATTCTAAACATTTATAGCCTTAAAGAGGTTATAGATTTAATTTAAATAAAAATTAATTAACTTAAAAACTAAGACTAGAATAAAATTTTAAGATTATTTTTTAATTTAAGTTATTTACTTTTACGTATTTATAGTATTTCTAATAATATAAATATTAACTTAAAGAAACTTATAAGTAGTTTTAGCTTAAATTCTAATTAACTAAATAAACTACCTAAACTATTTCTAGTAAAATTAAAATAAAACTACTTTAGTACTAAAGTTGCCTAGTAAAAACCCTTCACTATACTTTAAAAATAGAATTTTAATAGTGTAATATTCTATTTAAGAAGTTTTAATATATTTAAAAAAGCTTTTATATTCTTATTTTAATTACTATTTTTTAAAGGAAGTATTTAATAGAACTAGTAAGTTACACTTTAATCTTATATTTTTTATAAAACTAAGTATTTTTATACTAAGTACTATAGTAAGTATAAAGCTTATATATACTGTTACTATATACTAATAACTAGAATTAAATATAATAGTTAAAAGTATAAGCTATTTAATTTCTACCTAATACTAAGGTATAATATATTTAATTTAATTAATTTATACATCTAGTATTAAATGATATCTATAGTTTAAATAGACTTTATTATTATTTAAAAAACTTTAAAAATATACTAGTAAGGTTAAATATAAAGAGTAAAATAGAATTTATAAATTTAAAAACAAAACTTAATTAATTTATACTATAATATTTATATAGAATTACTAGACTATTTCTAAAAATACGTTTAATATTATTTATAGAGTATCTAAAACCTAATTCTATATTCTAATATATTTTTAAAACTTATACTAGTTATTTTGTGTTATAATTAAAAGTAGTTAAGTAAAACTTTATTTTTTAGTATACTCTAAACTAAATTTATAATTTACTTAGACTATTATTTTAAGTTAACTCCTACGTATATAAATAAGAATAAATTCTAACTTAATATTAGTAATAAAAACTTTTTTAAGGAACTTAATATAATATTACGATAAAAGCTTAATTATATTAGAAAGTCGATAAATATTTTTATATCTAAATATAGTATATAGTATACTAAAGCTGCAGTGTTTTATTAGACTATAATAAATAAAACTAAAGATATAATAGTTAAAATAATAATAATAAATATAAATTAAAGAAATAATATAACATATATTAAGGTGTATAATATTAATAAAAAGTAGTTTACTACACTACTTAAAAGTTACTTTCTATTTACTAATATATATTTTAAAGGATTAACATATTTAGCTGAAATACTAGATAAATAGTAAAGACTAAATACTAAAAATAAACTAAAAAGTAATTTATACTAAAAGAAATACTTAAAAGTCTTAAAAGTATAAAACATTAGTTATATACTTTTTTATAGAATTTTATAAATACATTATATAGTATACCCTAAACGTATTATATAATACTTTAACTATTATATATTTTTTTAGACAAGAAGTTTAAGGTCTATATAATAGATATTAATATAAAAAATAATAATATAAAAGTATATAATAACACAGACAATTTTTTGCTATACTAAATTTTAAATACTAAAGATATAAATAAGTTCTATATAGCTAATATTAATAGGTAGTTACTATACTTAAAAATAATTATCAAAATAATAAAGAAAATTTAGAAAACTAGTTAAGATTTATTAGTAGTATAATAAGAGTTAAATAGTATTATAATAACTATTATAGTATGTTTACTAAAGTTAAGTCCTAGTTATTTTAATCTAAAGAAACTTTTATTAATATAGCTAAATAAGTAATATAGTACTAAGTATACATATAATAAAAGTAAAAAATAATAATATTATAAAAATAATAATAGTATAAAAATAATAATAGTATAAAAATAATAATAGTATAAAAATAATAATAATACTAATTTAAATAAAATAGTATAATAAAGAGTATATAAACATAGAAGCTTTAGCTTTAAGAATATAGTAGAAATATTTAAAATAGTATAAATATTTTATATTCTAGTTAAATAAAGCACTAATCTATTAATATTTATATAATAAATAATAAAACATTTTAATATAGTAGTTAATAAAATAAATAATATATTTAAAAAATTTAAACTAAATAGAAAAGTTAGAAAAAAAGAATTATAAAAAACTACTTAATAAACAAGCTAATAAGAGTAAAAGTAAATAATAAAAATAAAAATAAAAAGTTAAAAGATATACTAATAATAATAATAGAACTAAGTATTTAGTAGTATATTATTTAGGTATAAAAAGTAATAAGAGATAAATAAATTAAATATAAAGCAAAACTAAATAAAACTTAAACTAAGTAGAACTTTAATAATTTAATTCTTAAAGACATTAGAAATAGAAATAAGTATTTAAATTTTAATATAGTAGAAAAGTACTTTATAAATTAGCTTAAGCTAAAAAAAATTAAGTTAATAAAAATAAGTTTAAAAGCAACAGTTTATTTTCAGAGCTATATAACAGAAAAGTAAAGAGATAGAGTAAAACTAATATTTATATAAAAAAATAAGAAACTATAGAATAAAAAGCATAAATACCAGAATTATATAATAAAAATAGAAAAAGTTATTTAGTAAAATATTATAGAGAATAATTAAGTAATTAATAAGTACTAAAACTATATAAAAAAAATAGTAGTAAAATAAGTGTAAATAACTTTATATTATAAATTTAACTAGATATTAATTATAATAAAAGCGCACCCGCAATATAATAAAAAGAGAAAAAAAGAAATAGAAATTAAATTAAAATTAGAATAAATAAAATAGATATATATACAAATTTTATACAAAAGCTAAAAAAATAATAGAAAGTAAAAAAAGAATATAGACATAGTATAAGAGTAAGGGATAGAAAAAAAAGTTAGAAACTACTAAAAAAATTAAATAATAATAAACTAAAATAGTTATTATAGTTAATAGATATATAAATAAAGTAAAGAAAAATAATTTTATAAAAATATATTATATTACTCTAAGGAAACAGGTTAAAGTGTGTAGGTAGATTTAAGAAAAAATTACAGAAATAAATAATATAAAAAAATTTAATAAAGAGTTTAGAATTAAATAAGTTAAAAGTATAGTAGAAAATTTATTTTTAGAAAATTTAAATAGCAAATTAAACTACTAAATAAAAGAAATAAATAGAAGCTAGAAGTAGAAATAAACAAAAAAAAATAGAAAAAAAACTTTCTATAATAAAGAAATAGAGGATAATAAAGTAAAGGTAAAGTATTATAATAGTAGTATAAATAGAAAATTAAATACGTAAAAAATAATAATAATTAATTATTACGTATATTAACAAATAATAAGTTAAGATATTAAGTAAAGAAAAAAAGATAAATAGAGTAAGTTAATAAATAGAAATAGTAAAAGAAAAAACTTATATACTAGTGTAAAGCTAAATATGTATATATATAATATAAAAAAAAACTTAAAAAAAAGGCTTTCTTAAAAGGCTATTATAAGATATTATAAATAGTTATAGTAATATAAAGTAGTAGTAAACAAAGTAAAGTAAAAAATATAATAATTAAATATAAAAAGTTATTATAAGCTTAAAATAGCAAGTAATATAATGTAGTTAAAATAAAAATAAATTATGCTAAAAGTATATTATTTATATGTTATAGAATATAATAAAAAATAAGAATAAATAAAAGTTTATAAATTTAGTTAATAATTATAAATAAAGTAAAAAAGTATATAAAAGTATATAGTTATAAAACTAATATAAAAAAAGAAAAACATAAAAATATAATAAATTTATATATAAAAGCTTATAAGTAAAATAAACATATATTTAAAAATAAAATTTCTAGAATTTAAATTATTAATATATAATAAATTAAGTAGAATTTATTTTTATTTATCTTATAGTAGTAAATTTAATGTAAGTAGATTAGATTTAAATATTAGTAATAAAATATATATAGTTATATGTAAATTTTAGTACATAAGTATATTAGATTTAAGTATATTAAATTTATAAAAAGTTATTAAAATAGCTTTTAATTTGAGTATGTAATTCTATACATTAAGTTATATTACTAACCTAATTTTTAGTAAAATTAATACAGTGGTAGTAGTATAATTCCATAATATATTTAAGATAATTATATTAGTAAAGTAAAATAAAAAAAGGTTTTTTTAATATAAACTCTAATTAAATAAGTAATGAAAGTAATACTTATTAATACTATTAGTATTATTAATACTATTACTATAATATTCTAATAAAAGTTATTTTTTAATTAAAGTCGACTTATTTAATATTTCTAAAGTTTACTAAAAATAGTGTAATATTACTTCTAAATTTTAAAGTATTTAGTTATAATAAATAATAAATTATAATAAATTATTTAATTTAGGTTTTTTTGCTTAAAAGAATATACTATTTTTATTCCGTTAATAATTTTTATTCTTTTATAAATAGAAAGAATTTAAATTTAATATAATTATATTTTTACTTAACTTTAAGTTATAAATAAATTACTAAAAATTAAATAAGTAATAGAAAATTATAGGGGCAGTAAAAAATATTAAAATAGTAATAAAAAAAAAAAAAAAAAACTAGAAAATATATACCCATAAAAATAGAGTTAAAGCTACTTTTAATAAAAGTATATTTAAATTATATATAAGTTTATAACTAGAGCCTATAATATAATTTTAGTATAGATAAAAAAACTACTTACATACTCTTATAAATTTATAAGAAAAAGAGTTATGTATTTATATAATAGTATATACTAATAACTTCTAACTTCTATTTTTAGTAGAAATAAAACTTATAGCTTGTGTTATTTATATAACTTAATTTATATATATTAATAAACTAATTAAAAAAGCTAATAATTAAACTATAATAAATTTTTACCTTAATGTTTATTATGTTCTATTTGTGCTAATAACTACTAACTATATATTTTAGTATAATTCTAAAGTATTATTAAATAGTACTTTTATTATTTTTTATACTTAACTCTAATAGTGTTAGTAGCTTATATACTTATATTTATAAGCTCTTTTATATATATAAGCATTAAATAGTTTATTAATAAATTAATAAATTAGTTATAACTTGTATTGTAATATAATAGGTTATATAAAATACTGCCTATAAATTCAACATACTGAATTTTTTATTTTAAAAAATTAAAAAGCATGAATTTTATAAAGAATATTAAGATAAGAAATATTTTATATATAAATTTATTTAATTCTACTTTTTTTTCTATAAAGTAATATAAATTATAGCTTGTGTGTTAATTTTTATTTAATTTTACTTAACATAATAAAGTACAAGCTAAAACTATTATAATATAGTTTTAAGTTATTATAAGATTTTAAACAAGTTTGTTATACTACTATTAGTTTAAAGTTTAAAGTTTAATTTACTAATATGTTTAAGAAAAAAAAAGAAAGAAAAAATAATATATATATAGTTTAAAAATAGCTATTTATATTATTTATAAACTTATATAGTATAGTTTGCTTATAGCTATAATATAACTTTTTTAGTTCTTTTTTTATACTTTAACTTAATATAACTTTATATACTTTGCTTTTTATTATTTATTTCTTTTTCTTATTCTACTTTTTTTAATATGCTAAACTATTTACTTATAGAAATTCTTTATAGTATTTTAATTTATTTACTTTTTTACTTAGCCCTTGCTTTTAATTTTGTTTGTTACCAAATATACTATACTTATAATATCTAAATAGTATAGTAGTATATTATATAACATGCTATAGGCTATTTTTATAGTATTTTTATTATTTATACTAATAACTTAAATATTTAAAAGTATTATATAGTTACTAATACTTAAGCTAGCTAAAGTTAATAAAGTAGTAATAATATTAAAAAATACCTACTATATATTATTACCCTAAATTATATATAACAGCTTTATTAGATGTTAATAAATAGAAAATAAAGTTAATAGCTAGCTTTATTATTCTAAATCCAGTTTTTTTTTTATAAATTCAGTTTTTTTTTACTAGCTTTATAACTCTATTTTTAATACTCTATTATTATTTAATATTAGAAATAATTACAACCTTATATAGTTTATTACAAACTTAAAAAGCTTTTTTAATATTAGTGTTTAATATTTTACTTAAGCTGCTACTTTTTACCTGTTTATAGAATTATTATTAAATAAAATCTTAATTTATGTTAAAAATAAAGAGCTATTTTAACTACTATAGTTAGTATAATAATTTTATTTTATTACTTATAACTAACTAGGTTTTTAGTTAAAAACTTTATTAAGCTCTTTACTATACTTTATGCTTTAGTAAATAAAGCTATTAGCTTTTCTTATACTAAGTTTTACTAAACTTTTACTACTAATTTTATATTTATTAATTGTTTTTATAATTTTATTTATGTTTTTTATAAAGTTACTTGCGCTATTTACTTTATATAGTTTAAAAACCTTTAGTAAATATTACTAACTTTTTATAACAAATTCTAGCTTTTTTATAAATAATAAGTAAATAGAGTATATTAGTTTAAATTTAAAGTTAAAGCCACGTTTACATTTTAATAAAATTAGAGAAAATAATTTAAATATAATATATAACTATTTAAACTGGCTCTTAAATAGCTGCTTTTTATTTAAAGTTAAGTAAATTATATAATTTCAGCTTATTTAAACATATAGTAATAATTAATACTAGTTAAAGTTAAACTACTTTTATAACTAAGTAGTTTTATATATACTAATAGTAATAATAAATAAATACATAAAGTAACTAGTTATTATTTATTAAGCTTTATTTAAAATAAGTTAAAGATTAATAAATATAGTTATAACTTTTTTTAAGATTATATAATCAAAATTTTTCTAACTTAAGCATTAAATATAGCTTTAAAAGTGTAATTAGTTAAATTCTAAAGAGCTATATATAAGTAAATAATAAGTTATATAATAAAAAACTATACATATATATATATAAATATATATAAATAAATAATAAAAAGTAGCTATAAGTTTAAGTATATTAAAAATACTATTTATAATATTACTATAATACTTTACTATTTAGAATAATTCTACTAAGTATAGTAGTTTTTTTTCTATATATTACTACTTATAATAATATAGTTAATTTATAATAATTTTATTTAAAACTTTTAAATATTTATAATTATAGCTATATATATTACTGTATATACTTTAATGTAATTAAATACTATACTAATATACTATATTACTACTTAGTATATATATACTTTAACTAATAGTATAAAAAATATTACTTATTATATAAAACTATTTTAGAACCTACTAAATATAGTGTTTTATTTAAAAATAAAATTACTAACTTTAATTTTTATTACTATTACTATAATATATTAAACTTGTACATATATAATTACTATATTAAAAAATAAATTTTTATTAAATGTTTTTATAGTATACACATGTATTAGGAATAGTAACCTTAGTTTAATTAATATATTTATCTAATTTATTAGTATTAGTCTGTATTTCTTAAATATATATTTTAAATAAAAATTCTGTTTATAGCTTAAGAAACTTATTAACTAAGTTAATAAATATAGTATTATTATTTTTATTACTAAGTACTGTATTAATTATATAGCTTAAAACTAAACTAATAAAACCTCAAATAATAAAACTCCACATAAAGTTAGAAAAAAAGTTAGAAATTTTATATATTAAAATTATAGTAAAAGCCTTAGAAATTAAATATATTTACCTATATTGCAATCTAAGTAGTGTAGTAAAAAATATAGTAGTTAGAAATTAAATAATAATAGTTTTAATAAAGTATTAAAATAAAATATACTAACTAAATTAAGGTTTTTTTAAAATTATATAAAAAACCTATATTATTGTTACGGACTGTAATAAAGAAAGAAACGTAAGCAAGAAGACGTTACTATAGAAAATATAGTATAAAAAAATATATAAGAGATATTAAAGAGTAGAGATAAACTAATAAAAACAGAACCTACAAATAAAATTACTCTATAGTAAGTTTAGGTTTTATAGGGAATAATACTTAAATTAGTAAGTAAATTAAATAACACGCTACAGTAAAACAGAAAGAAAATAAATACTAATTAAAAAAATAAAGCTAGATACGGCCTTTAGCTGAACTTATTTTCTATTATTTTCTTTAATAGTATTTAATATACTTTTAATTAGTATATAATATACGCATAAAGGATTTACTATAAGTATAAGGCATTAAACAGCTTATAATTACTTTTAATTCTTTATAATTACTCTAAAATTAAGATTTATATTTTAAGTGAAATAGTTTAATACTATCCTGTTAAATATTAACTTACTTATTTCATTTCTTTTTATTTTAACTAAGTTTAATTATTTCTCTACTAAGTCTAATAAGCTATTCGCTCCGGAAGCGAGTGAACTAACTAATATTATATAGTTAGTTAAATAACTAGTTACTAGTTTAACATTACATTAGTAAGTTAGTAACTTATAATATTATAATTACTATCTTAAGAAAATAAAAAAAGCAGTTAGATAGATTCTAATAACTAATTATTAGAAGTTTATAATAATTTATTATAAAAACAAACAGGAACTTTACTTGTTAAAAGAAAGTAATAATAAAAAAAAAGTTATAGTAGAACTTTTATCTATAACTAGAAATACATCCAGAAGAACTAAGAGTATATAGTAAGTTATCTAAAAATAAAAAGTAGCTATTATAGAATTACGTAATACCTTAATAAATCTATAATAATAAATTAGAATAAACTAAGAAGGGAAGACAGTAAAGATATAGCCTTCTAAAAAATTTAATAGTAATTAGAATAAACTTAAGACCTTTATAGCAGTCATAAATCTCTACTATTATTTTAATTAAAAATTATTTCTAACTAATTAGGATTAGATTTTGGTAGCTGGTATAAATATAATAAATAAAGCTATATAATAGTTTAAACTACTAGTAAGAAATTACCTAGTTAATAAAAATCCTAATTTAGGAGCAGCAGAATTAGTAAATCATAATAGTAATATATAATAAACTTTTAAAAATTATAAATGCTTTAAATAAGAGATGATTATTATCTTTAGAGAAATTAATAAAAAAACTAAAGTAATTTAGAAGCTTTAATAGCTTAAGTAATAAATATTAGTAGCTAACTATATAATAGAGTTTAAATAAATCTAATTACAACTTAACTAGGTAGACTAACTATTAGTTATGATATACTATAAAGAACTAAAAAATAGAATTAAAGATAAAATTTCTAAAGAAAATAGCTAAGTACTTTACTTAAAATTATTAAATAAGTAGTAACTATTAATAACTACTAGTACTAACAAGAGCAAGAGAAAAAAGTATAAGAAAAATTAGTAATTTATATACCTAAAAGAAATAAAAAAGATAACCGAATCTATAACGAAATAGATATTAATATTAAACAGATATTTATTAGAAAGGGGTAAGAAAAGTAAGTTAAAAAATAAATAAAACACTACACACGTAAAGCCTGCTTAGAATATAGAAAATAAAAACACTTTATTAAAAACTATAAATAGTAATAATTAGATATTAAAAAAGCTTATGTTCAGACTAAGGCACTAAAAGAAATTAAAGTAGCTATAATCTAAGTAGAATAAATATAAGACATAATAACACAAGAGGCCATCTCATAAAGAATCTAGAAAAAAAAAATACTAAATTTATAGAAGCTATATATATCTTAGTTAAGAATATAAAATACCATATTAATAGATTAAAGATTACTTAGCGGGATAATCTAATAATATAATTACTATAATATAAAAAGCAACAGTTCGATAACATAACGCTGAAACTAAGAAAGAAATATAATAATTCTATAAGATTATAGAACAGGAAGGCGGACCCTTTCGGAAAGAAAACTAAAAATTTAAACAAAAAAAAACTTATAAAATAAAAGAAGGAAAAGAACTTATATCTATAATAATTATACAGCAAGTATACTAGAGACATTATTAAATATATAAATTAAAATACTACTAAGGAAAATACTATATTACTAAACACTAGAAAGTTATCTTAAAGGATAGGATATATAAATACTAATAAGTACTATAGTTAGTAGAAAATAAGTAATATAAAGAACTAAGCAGACAAGAACTAGCCACATAAATAAATAAAATCTATTAATAAATACTTATACTAGTTATAATAAATGCAACCTATTATCACCCTGTTAGATATTTAAAACTAGAATAGAATTAGAATAAAAAGAAAGAAGAGACTTCTTTACTAATATTATAAGTACAAAATAACAACACTATAAATAAAATAATAAGATAAGAATACTAGATGTGTGCTGTAAAGACTTATATAGAAAAAAACTATAAATAAAATAAACACACCATACGTATTACGAGACTAAAGATAAGAAAAGTATTATAATAAATTATAAATAAAAAGGAGTTATATGAATAATAAGAACTAGTCTATATAAACTTAGAAAATAAGACATAAGATCTAAACTCTAATAAATATAAATAGTTATTATAGGATTAATGTTAACTAGAATGCAGATTATATTAAACTAAATACTACTAGAAAAAACAATTAGCTACAGACTCACACAAAAAACTTATATATTAAAAATATTTCTTAGAATAGAAATATTAGGATTATAAAGAATAGACTAAAAATATATATAAGATATTTAATAAGGAAGTATGTTAACTCTAGAGATACTTAATCTACAGATCTAAAAAAAAAAACACTAAAGAAGTAACTACCACTTAGAAGTTAACTATAAATAAAAAACTAAAAGACTAGTAGACTATAATTAAGCTACTAGAGAGCTAGCTAAAGGTTGGAAATAATATATTAATTATATACACATAACTAAACCAGTAGAAACACGAGAATAAGCTATATATAAATATATATATTAATAGTAAATAAATACTAGCGCTTATAGATAGTAGGGCTAGCAAAACACTTATATTAAATAAATAAATATAAAGATACTAAATACTAACTAGAGTTTTAGATAAACCTGTATAAGTAAAATGCATAAACAATAGTCTAGTAATATTTAGAAAAGATCTAATTAATCTTGAAACACGGAATATAACTATTTAGATAGCAGGTTATAGAGATAACTGCTATATTAAAATCATAAATCTAAATAGTAAGAATTTTATCTTAGAATAGGTCTAGCTAGTATAATAGAATCTAACTATTAATTAGAAAAAAAAAACCATAGGAATCAGAAATAACTACTATAGATAGTAATAATAAGTTATAATATATATAAAGAAAATAATACTTCACGACACCACGTTCATTATGCTGAAAGAATATTAAAAAAAATTTAAAGAATAGTTCTTTAAGAAAGCTAAAGACTAACTATTATAATACTAGAACTAGGACTATAAAATCACGCTTAAAGAAGAAATAGATTTGAAATTAGGACTATTATACTAAGTACCTATATATTAATAGAAGGAGTTACGGAAATTCCTATAAGAGAATTAATAAAAAGGATATATATAAACCTGCTAAAGTAAAATAGCTTTACCTATACTTTTTATACTAAAAAAGAATAGAAAACTAAAGCTATATATTAACTATAGATATTTTAATAAAGCCATAATTAAAAATTAGTACTCTATACTATTAATATTAGAACTTATAAACAAACTTTAAAGACCTAAATAGTTTAGTCTTTTTAATATTAAGAATAAATACTATAAAATATAAATAGCTAAAGGACACGAGTGGATAATAGTATTTAAAATAAGATATAAATTATTTAAATATTTAGTTATACTAATAGGACTTACTAACGCACTAGTAATATTCCAGATAATTATTAACTATATGCTAATAAAATATCTAAACGTATTTATAATAGTATATCTTAATAATGTGCTTGTATACGTGAATGGAATGCTAAAAAAATATATAAAGTATATTAAAAAGATATTAAAAAAGCTTAAAAAACACAAATTATATATTTAAATAGAAAAATATATGTTCTACAGAACAGAAGTTAAATTCTTAGAATACTTAGTATCTTAAAATGGAATAGTAGTTGACCTAGATAAAGCTAAAGATATTCTATTTTAGCTAACACTAATAAATACAAAAGAAGTTCATTTCTTAGATTTATAGATTTCTATTAATAATTTATTAAGAACTACTTAAAAATCACATCACCTTTAACAGAATTACTTAAGAAGGATTAATAGTTTAAATAGAAATAACATAAAGAAAATACTTTTAAGATATTAAAAGAAATATTCCAACAATCACTAATATTAAAAATGTTTGATTTATGATTTTAAATGGAGATATATATAGATATATCAGACAGAGCTACTAAAGCTATTCTATTATAAATATAAAATAATAAGTATAAATATTTAGTAGACTTTCTATCTTATAAGCTTATAACTACTAAGTTAAATTATAATATTTATAACAAAAAACTGTTGGTAATATTTTAAGTATTTAAGAAATAAAGATATTACTTAAAGGAAGCTAAGTACTAGATTATTATATACTCAAATTACAAAAACCTAACAGCCTTTATAATAATTAAGAAGTTAAATTAATAATAAATTAGATAATAGGAATTAGTTTCTACTTTCAATTTTTAAATACTTTATAAATTAGGAAAAGAAAATATAGTGATTAATATACTTAGTTAATAAGCAGACCATATAAGAAATATACTAGAAATTTATAATATAATACTTAAATAAAGATTAGACAGATTCCTAGAAAGCTTATAAATAAATATTAAAACAATAGTTATTATTAAAAACGTATAGTAAAAATAAATTAGAAAATATAATTATAAACAACTATAATAGCACGAAACTGAGACTATTTTTGTACTAGAAGTATTATAGACTAAACTTATTAAGAATTAACACTCAGCTGAAATGTACGGATATTAGGGAATTAAGAAAACTATTAAATACATTAACAGACACTTCTAGATTCCTAGTATATAAAAAAAGGTTAGAACTATTCTTTTAGAGTGTATTAAGTATAACAAGAATAAGGTATTAAGATATAAAAAATATAGACTTATATAACTAATTCCTTTACCAGACCTACTATAGGAATTAGTTATAATAGATTTTATTACTAGAATACCAATAATAATAACCTTTCAAGGCTAATAGTATGATATGATATTAGTTATAATAAATAAACTTATAAAATACGCATACTTTAAACCGACGTATATAGAAATTAAAATAAATGAATTAGTAACTATACTTATTAAACTATTAATAGCATAATATAAATTACTATAAGAATTTATTACAAACAGAGATAAATTATTCACATTGGTATTTTAGAAAATATTTATTAAAAAACTAGGGACTGAACACTGCCTCTTAATAGTATTTTATTTATAAATAAATAAATAAATAGAATAGACTAACCAGACACTAGAATAATGCCTATAAATATATATTAATAAATAATAAGATAATTAGATTAACTTATTACTAATAGCTGAGTTTACATACAACTCTGTAAAGTTATTAATAATAGGAAAATTACTATTCTTTATAAATTATAGCTATAAGCCCACGGGTTATTGAGAACTATAAAAACTAAATAAGATATTAAAATTAGTAAGAATAAAGATTAAGAAGTTATAGTAATTTTATTAAGAAATAATAGGAAAGATTACCTAGAAAGGAAACCTCAGCAAATAGAAAAAAAACAAATTTAAAATTAAGAGACTAATTTTTAAGAAGGGGAATAAAATTTTTCTATTATAAAAAAATTTAGAAATAAAACAACCATTAAAGAAACTAGATTACATTAAATTAGGACTATTTAAGGTTAAATAATAAATAGAATCTATAAATTACAAATTATAACTACCTAAGGACATAAGGATTTACCTAGTTTTTTATATTTTAAAACTAGAACTAGTATTACCTAATGCTAAACTATAAATAAGACTTAAGCTTAAAGAAGATATTACTAAGTATAAAATCTAACAGATCTTAGACTACTAATAGTTTAGGTATTAGTAGAAATATTTAATTAAATAAAAAAATTACAGACCTAAGAGTAATACATGGGAGCTAGTTAAAAACTTAAAAAATAGTTTAAAGCTAATTAACTAGTACTATTAAATAAACTAGTAAATAATTACTTTAAGGCTGTATTTAAAGAATAAGGAGAATATAAAACGTTCTATTTTAAACTAAAGAAGAAAAACGAGCTAAATCTAGATACTATAAGTTATAATATACTAAGTTAATTCTAATAACTCTACTCTTTTTTCTTTATTATATAAACTTCGTTAATTGAGGTAACCTCGCGCTGGAATATTTTCTTCTTTTAAGAATTTATTTAAGCTAGTTACTAACAGAGCCAGAACTTATGAGCTTAAAACTTATAATCTAAAATTAATAGCTATTACTAAATACTTTATAACTAGGCTAATAAGATATAATAAGACTTAAGAGCTTCTTAACAGGATTTTTTAATCTATTATTAAAGGTTTTTTTTATTATACTCTAAATAATTTTACTCTTACTATAAGACTATGAGATTATACTTTATATTTTAATTAATATATTTAGAATAACACTCAGACGCTAGGTCTACTAAATAGTAATAGTTATTACTATAATAATAAGAATAAAAAGACGGTATAAGACGGCTATACTTTTAAACTCTTTAAGTTAAATAATAAGCTTATATTAAGAATAATTCCGCTCAAGTCATCCTTAGGAAATTAGAAAGATAAAAAGAGTATAAGGGATTCTTATAATCTTAGTTTTCACACAGAGAACTAGCTGCCTTTATATTATTTATAAAAGAAAAAACAAAACGACCTTCAGGCTAAAGGCTTAAAGGAAGAGGATAATATTATAAACTATAATAAAAAAAAAGCGTAAGTAAAGAGGCGTTATTATAAAAAATATAGTATAAAAAAATATATAAAAAATACTAAAGAGTAGAGATAAACTAGTGAAGAGAGAACCTATAAATAAGATTACTCTATAATAAGTTTAGGTTTTATAGAGAATAGTATTTAGATTAATAAGCAAGTCAGGTAACACGCTATAGTAGAGTAGAAAGAAAATAAATATTAATTAAAAAAATAAAGCTAAATACAGCCTTTAGCTAAACTTATTTTCTATTATCTTCTCTAATAGTATCTAATATACTTCTAATTAGTATATAATATACGTATAAAGGATTTACTATAAGTATGAGGCATTAGACAGCTTATAATTACTTTTAATTCTTTATAGTTACTCTAAAATTAAGATTTATATCTTAAGTAAAATAGTTTAATACTATTCTGTTAAATATTAACTTACTTATTTTACTTCTTTTTATTTTAATTAAGTTTAACTACTTTTTTATTAAGTTTAATAAGCTATCCGCTCTAGAAGCGAGGGAACTAACTAACGTTATATAGTTAATTAGATAACTAGTTATTAGTTTAACATTACATTAGTAAGTCAATAACCTATAATAATTATATACTATATTTTATTACAAGAAAAATATTATAAAATAGAAAAACTATATAGAATATTATTTAAACTATTATAATACACTACCTAGTATGTTAGAGTTAGTTAGTTAAAAGTTTATAAAAATAGTTAATATAATAATATATTAACTAAATTAAGGTTTTTCTAAAATTATATAAAAAACCTATATTATATACTATATTTTATATAGGAAAAGCTTTATAATATAAAGAAACTATATAAAATATTATTTAAACTATTATAACACACTACTTAGTATGTTGAAGTTAGTTAGTTAAAAGTTTATAAAAGTAGTTAATATAATAATATACTAACTAAATTAATGTTTTTTTAGAATTTTGCATACACCTACATTATGCACTTAGTATTTAGTAGAAAAGTAATAATACTAAATAGAATAATAGTATAAAATACTATTTATATTACTTATACTTAATGCCTAGTATTTATGTAGAAGATGGTAGAAAGTTTATAATAGTACTTAATATTATTATTATAATATAATATAATATGTAATATAGCTTTACTATACTAAGTAAATTAGAGTTATTTTAGAATTTAGGTTTTTAAAGCTACTAAAAGCTATAATAATATATAACTTATACTATAGCCTTTAATACTATTTTTAGAAAGCTTAGTAACAGGCTAAAAAAATACCCTATATTCTTAATAGTAATATAAGTAAAGTAAAAGAATAATTAATAATAATATTTATAATAATACTAGTTTTAAAAGCTAGTAAACTTTATTATATATAAACCTTTTTTTTATATAAACATTTTAATTAAGAATTTTTCTAAAATTAGTTTTTAAATAAGTGTTACTCGGGCTCTTTTGGTTTTATTAAAATTTTCTACGAAAATACCCGTGCGAAGTACAGGCTAATAAGTTTAATAATTATTTTAAGCTTAATAATTATATATATTAACGCAATAACCTTTTATACTAGCGCGTATATTTTATATAGATTTCTTATATAAATTTTATATTAAAATACATAATAAAGTCTATAAAGTACTATAGAACTTATAAGCTTATTAATAAGGTAGTAAAATCTCTTAAAATAGTGTCTAACCTAAATATTACTATATTTACTTATAACTATAATCTACCCTACTAATATCTTAAACGCGTATATAAAGGGGGCTATAACTGTAAAATATATTCTAAAATAAACTAGTTACTTATTAAGAAATAAGATCTTATTCTTAAATACTTCTGTAATACTATTAATAATATTAGATTTAGTATATATAAGGTATTAGTAAAGTAGAAGTGTGACATAATTCTAGCAGCCTCTTATAAAAGAGATAGAGATTTTTTATACTATAACTAATATTAAGCAGAGTACTAGCTAGCAGCTTATAAGAAGTATTAATATATTAAAATAAAGTTTATAAAACTTACTAGAAAACTTACACAGTAGCTAGAGATTATTTTATAATAATTTAAAAAGCTATATACTATTATTTAAAGGCTGAGTATACTAGTAAAGAATATATAGAATATAAATAAGACTAACTATTAAATAGAAGTCGTAAAGAACTAATACGTATATATAAAGTACGGTAAAATGGTAAGCTCTTATACTATTTAATATAAACATAATCTCTAATATTATTTCTTAAATCTTTATACTTTATTTAAATAATTGTGAGCTGATAACGCTAGTAGAAGCTTACTCAACTAATAAAGAAATTATTAATCCTATAATTATTATTAAAATAAGTATAATTTTTAAAAAATAGGTAATAGATTTTTTTGATAACTACCTTATACATAAATCAGACTCTATGTATAGTAATAATAAGATGAGTTTAAATTAAATTAAGTATTTTAATAAGATAATAAAGCACAAGACTAAAGGCACCTAGTGATTCTTAATTCTAAATAGGTATAGCTTTTATTATATCCGTAAATTTATTTAGTATACAGCATGGAATAGAATATAGCTTTTTACTTTACTTTTTTTCTATAATATACTTCTTATAGGTACTTAACGTGGGCTGTTTTCAGCTATTAAAATAGTACTATAGTAAAATACTTAACTAGACTACAAAAATTAGCTTAAAGAAAATTATAAAAAATAATTTCTTAGTAACTATATATGCTATTTAGATAGAGACTTTTAAACCTAGTATAATTTAAAGTAGTTAGAGATAAACTAGTATACACCTATTTAACCCTAAGGTAGTTATAAAGAAGCTTTAAGAGTAAGAGATAGTAGATAGTATATCTAGAAATACTCTTATAGAATTGCTAGAGTAATTAGCTATGTATTATTCTGCTATACTAATTTTCTATTTCTCTAAGCTAGAGAATAGTAATAAATTAAAAAGTTACTTAGTAAATAATAGTAGCCTTAAGCGCTTTAATATTATATAAAGAGAATTAAAATAAGTTAAATTCTATAGAATATATTTAACTCCTCCTTATTCTGTTATCCCTAAGCCTGGTAAACCTAGCTAGGTAATTCCTAAAGATATTATTAGCCTTTTAAGTTAGATAATAAGGATCTATAGTATTATTAAAGAGTAGCTATTATTACCTATTATAATTAATATTAAATAAACTCTAATAGCTGCTATAGCTATAGTTACTACTATTAATAGCTTTAAGTACTAGCTTAAGTTTATTTAGATAACTAAAATAACTAAAGCAGAGCACTATAAACGCTTATAGTATATACTTAATATTAAAAAAAACCTTTTATACGCTAAAGATAGCCGCGTAATAATTAAAAAGTATAGAAAGAATAAAATTACTAAATAAAAGCAAGAGCTATGTAAGAAGAAAATTAGAGAAATTAAAAAAATCTATAATAAGTAGAAAGGACTACTCTCTACTATATATAATTATAGTAAGAAATGCTTAAAGAGATAGGCTTTTAAGATTAATACCTTTTATAATATTTCTAGTTAGCAACTTAAGCCTAAGCTCTGTTAAAAAATATATAATAATACTATTAAAAAACTTAATATAAGAGATGCTTTTATGCTAAGGTATGATATTACTAAAAAAAAAACTTCTAGCTTTAAAGTATTTCTACTAGCTTAAGATAAGTTTAACCTGTATACTACTTTTCTATATTATAAATAATTAGTAGTAGAGGTATTTTAGCGCTTATAAGAGGCTTCTTAAGTATAGAAGTTATAGTAGATAAATATTAAGAAAAAGAATAAGCTTAGAGATAAGTTAATAGTTAAGTCTTAGAACAACAAGAGCAGCAATAAAGGCAGTATTAAATTACTAAATAAACTAGTTCTTTAATATATATTCTATAATATTATCTATAAATAGTCTTACTAAAAATTATATGTATTTTCTATAGAAATGTGGGACACTCTAGTTGTGATTATTAAATTTAGAATAATTATTAAACTTATTAGCCCGTGCTTTGTATAGGTATTTTCATAGAAAATTTCAATAAAACCAGAAGAGCCCGAGTAATGTTCTAATCCCTTAAAATAATAAAATTTAATAAAGTAAAAATTTATTAACTTTATAGCTAACTTATACTCTACTAAATAAATTCCTAATAACTAATAAAAATATAGAAATTACTAGGCAAATTAAACAGATTTAAGTAGATAAATACAAGTTAAATATTAAGTAAAAAAAATATAAAGCCGTAATTTTATAGTAATTAGATAAAATGAATATAAAAATAGTGGAAATCCTATTAGAAATGTAGCTAAATAGAAAAGTAGAGAATAGTAATATAAGTAATATACTAAAATTAATAAATAAAAAAAGGTTTTAGGAATATAGTAGAAATAGATACTAAAAAATCTAAAAACTACTAGTAAAGAAAAGAAGTAAGATAGAAAATATAATTATAGATTTTAATATTTTTACTTTTTACTAATTCTTTTCATAAATAAACTACTTATAGAAAATAATAATAGTATTTATAGCTTATATTCTTTAGCTAAAATAATAAATACTAAAATTTTTATGAAAAGTAGAAAGTTATTATAAATACTTAATTAGTATAGTTCTTTTTTCTAGCTATAATTAAATTAAGGGAGTAGTAAACATAGTACTTTATTTCTAACTTAAAAAAGTACCTTTTTATTTTAGTTTTAGCTTTTATTAGGCAACTTATTTATTAATAGTGTATTATTTTAGCTAGCTATATAAAAACTTTTAAGTATTATTTTATTTTTACTTTATTATTTATTTAGGCGCCTTTTATACTTTAAGTCTATCTAATTTATTTCTAATATTATATTTCTAATATTAACTACTATTACTTCTTTTACTCTATTCTTAGAACTAATAGAAAGTACTATTTTTAAGCTAGCTAGATAGCTTTAGAGGTTTTAAAGCTATACTTATAAATAATATATTAAAGTAAGTAAATTATACTAAGAGTAATACTAATACCTTAATATATATTTTATATAATTATTTTTTTAGTATATTACTACTCTTTTTTATAGAAAATATAGTAGAAAAACACTACTTTTAACTATACTTAGTAATTCTAAGTTAATAAAACTAGTAGCCTTTTATAGTTTTAATTACTGGAGTATATTTAAAGGCATGAGTATATTAATCTTTTCTAAAAACACTAGAAGTTATAATAAGAACTTATTTAAAAATTTATACTTATTATAATATTATTTTATTAGTAAGAAAAACTACCTAGCTAAAGTAGTATTTAATATTAATAATATCTATTTATTTTCTAGTAGCCTAGTAATTATTAATAAGAAATTAATTAGTTTTCTAAATTCTATCTAATTTTAAATTTTAGTGTGAATATTTATTTTAGCTTAAAAATACTTATATATAATTAATATAGAAACTTAACTTAGAAATATATTCTATTTTATAAAATTTCTTATTACTGTTTTAGCTCTATTATTGGTATAAAGTCTATTTATATATATATATATATATATTTAGTACTATATATAAAGAGTAAGTATAAATATTTTATATACTTTAATTATTAAAATTAATAGTTTTAATATAATGCAGTTTTTAGCCCTACTTTAAAAAAATAATAATTAGGTACTCTAACTTTATATAATATTATTTTACTTTTATTTATACTATTAACCTAAACTTTACTATAATATTTATAAACGTTTTTGTATAAAAAAACTCTTTAAAAAAACAGCTTCTATAGTATATATAGTAGCCTTAGTATTTTAATTCTTTTTAAACCTATATTCTTAAGAGTATTACAGAAAATCCTGGCTTTAGTTAATTTAAAGGTACAAAACTTTTTATAAATACTAAGAATACTAAACTTAAATATATAAATACTAGCTTAACTTCTATTTATAGAAACTAGAAAAAATACTAGTTTAAAGTAGCTAATTTATAGTTCTATAATAAGAATTATATTTTTATAAATTTTATAAAATAACTAACTTTAAAAGATAGCACGCTATTATATAACTAAATACTAGATAACTATAAAGTAAAAGTATTTTTATAAATAACGTATTACCTTAATACTTATACTTAAATATAGAAAGTTTATAATACTAATAAAAGCTAAGTTAAAAAAATCTCTAAATATACTACCTATACTTAGATAATAATATAAGATATAATAAACTAAATACTATTTATTATACTATACAAAAAGGAAAGCACAAATGGCCTAATCTATTCTTAGTTTTATATATTAATTAAAATACTATTTAATACGTTAAAAGTCTACATCTTTAATAATAAATTCCTTGAAAATCTTATATTAAACTTAGAGTATATTTAGTTACTATAATAAAAAAGTAGTAGTATTACCTTTTTTAAAGCTGTTTATAAGTTTAGATATTTTTTATAATAAAAAGTAAGCCTATATAAATTTTATTAACAACTAATAAAAATTATATATAATTAGAAAGAAACATTATATTTTTTTTAATAATAGAGGAAATTTATAAGTAATAGTGTAAATAAAACCTATATAATAACTTAATTAATAATATTAATTCTTTATTTCTTTACTATATTATTTCTACTAAGAAGTTTCTTGGTTTTTTTTACACCTAAATTAATAAATACTACTTTCTTTTTAAGTATATTCTTACGTACATAACTATAACATATTTGTTACCTAAAATAATAATTATAGTTATTATATTATAAGTGCTCTAATTCTACTATAGTAGTAATTTAAACTAAAAAAATTATTATTATATAAGAATTATTAAGAGTAAACTTGTAGTTAGAAAATTATAATTAAAAAAAGCTTTAGTATATAGAAAACTATTAAGTAATATAGCTTTAGCTAGTTTTTACTTAAGTTTAACTAAGTAAATTAGCAGCTAACATTACTATATAGAAATAATATTTTAGTTAAAAATATACTAATATATGAAGAGTATAAATAGAAATAAAAAGTAGTTAAAAACTTTTAAGATATTTATATCTTCTTTAACTAGATTAAGTCTTGATATAATTAATATAACATTCTCTAAAACCTGTAGCTATTAGGTAAATAACTTGAGTACTTATATATTCTTAATTTTAAGTAGTTTAATATAAATATTTAGAAAATAATATTTAAGATATATAAATGCTATCTAAAGCACTTACTAAAAGCAATTTAGTAAAAGAATAAAATTAACTTTTATTATTAGAATATAAAAAAGCTATATTTTATTAATAGTGCTATTAATTTACTTTATTTTATAACTAAAAATAAAATATAGTTTAAAAAAGTAGTAGATTTACTTAACTTTCTATTCTTATAGAATAATAGAAAGAAATAATTTAAATAAAGTAGTAAGTTCTATTAAGCTATTTTATAAAAAAGCTTTAGATTAATTAAATAGTAACTAGAGTATAAAAAAGTAGAAAAATAGCTAGATAAATTTCTTTATCTTATTTATTTAATATATTTTTTTTATTAAGTGCTATATTAATTACGCTAACTAAAACAAGCCATAAATAAAGCTTAAAACAATAAATAATATAGTTTTTAGCTATATATACTTACCTAAATAAAGCAGAACTTCTATTCTAATTAATGTTTTATATTTTTTATAATATTATTTAGTATGCACAAAGGTAGATATTTAGAAATAATAGAAATAAAAAGATATAGAATATATTTTATACATATTAAAAGGTTAGTTTTAGTAAGTTATAATTTATATTAGTATAAAATTAATAGCTACTTTTCTAATATCTATAAGTAAACTCTGTACTAAGTTACTTCTTATACACCTATAGATACTATAGCACGTAAATTTACATAAAAAAGTATATAATTTATTATTAATAAATACTTTATACGTGGTTTTTGTAATCTTATATAAAAGATATAACATATAAATATAAAAAGAAGTATGTAGTAAAGCTTTTAATAGAAAAGTCTTTTACTACTTAATTTAATTAATTTATTTATTTATTAGTAGGCTCTTTAATAAGACTGTAAAAGCTTTTTAAGAATTTAAAATTTAAATTAAATATACTTATAAAGCTAATTTAATAAATACTTATTTTATAACTACTTAAGCTAGGTAATAGCCTATTTTTTATTTCTTTTTATATTTTCTTTTATACGCTGTTAAATCTCCCTAATTATTTTATAATAATAGTTATAAAATATTGTCTTACTATTAACTTACTAGCATAGGCCTTAGTAGTAGTTAAAGACTTTAATTAATAAACTATTTACTAGCTCTAAAGTCTACTCTATTTAGAGCTATAAGACTAAATTACTATTTTAAAGTATTTTATATACTTTTAGTAGTACATATAAGTTAAGAATAAATAGTAGATACTATAAAGGCTACTATAGAAACTATTATAAAAACTATTATAAAGGCTATTATAAAAGCTACTATAAAGACTATTATAGAGATTACTATAAAAATAGCTATTATAAAGATTACTACAGAAATGGCTATAAAAACAGCTATAAAAGTAGTAGTAGTAAAAACTAATAGTTTATATATTTAATATAAAGTAATAAACTTAATATAGTATTTATAAATAGGTGTGCTTTTATTAGTTTTATTTAAATACCTATTTTTTTTTTTAGATTTATATGGGCGTGAATGACGCTGATAATTATTTTATTTTATTTAAGTATTTTAGAATTAACTATATATTTAACTAAACTCTTTTAATTTCTAAGATTATAGCTTCATGCCTTAGCTTTGCTATAGCTTTTTAAATAAACTAGTACTTTTATATTATTAATTTATCTAGTACTACTATATTAATAAAAGAGCTTTCTATTTATACAGTAAACTTTTAATATTTTTTATAATTAAAATATAAGTTCTTTTATAAAGAATGGAAAAGAAAGTTTTTATATAAAACTATTAAGTTTTATAGTATAATTACTCTAAAAGTGTAAAAAAGACACAGAAATCTAAAACTTATAAAATTAAGTTATATAACCTTATTACTAGCTTTATTAGAGTAGTAAACTTTTATGCGCTTTAGCTACACCTTAATATTAAGTTATATCTTAAAATAAAAGGCTTTTTCTAGTATCTCTTATATATAAGTAAGAAAGTAGCTTTTTTCTTTTTTTAGAAAGCTAGTAATTAATTACATAAAAGTATAAAATAAATATGCTTAAGTAGGCACTTATTATTACATCTATATTCTAGTATTTAGTTTATCTAATTTAAGTTTTTTTAATACTGCTAAGCTTTGTATACTAAATACTATATTTATAAGTACTATAAGTTTTCTTTTTTAAATAAAAACCCACTACTTAAAATATCTTCTTATTTTAATTAAATTATATGTAGTAGTTTAACAACTATATAGGCACCTTTATACTACTAAAAATATATATATAAATTATAATAGTTTTTTAGTTATTTAAATAATAGAAACTTTTTAGTATTGTTCTTTCTCTAGTAGTAAAAAAAGTATAAGGCTAGTACAAAAAGAGAGTAGAGAATTAGATTAAAATTCTATATATAATTTATATATTTAATTTTACTATACTAATTCTGCTTTTTCTGTTTTATTAATATAACTATATATAATACTAATTTATTTAGTTTAGGCTTTTTATTTTCTAGTTTAATAAAAATAAAATTTATAAACTAAATACCTTACTTGCGTTTACTTTGTATAATAGTAGTATAATTTAGTAAATATTTTATAATAGTTTATAAGTATAACTTAACTACACAAGGCGTTTTAAAGACTATTTTTTAATACTAGGTAATTATTTTTTTAAGCCCTTTAATATTATAACTACCTGTAATAGTAAATAGGCCTTAGTTAATAAAATTTATATACTAAATTCTATTTTTATTATAGTAAATACTTTTTAGTATAGCTAAAAGCTTCATGCCTTATAGTAATAATATAAACTTATTTTCTAACTATAATTACTATATAAAACTTAGTAATAATGGAAACATAGTTATTAATAACTAAATATTAAATACTTTTATTAAAAAGGGTATTTAAAGTCTTCTTATTTTATTTCTTTTTTTTTCCTACTTTCTTACTACCCTGGCTGATTTTACTATTATTTACTATTTTCTTTTTTTCTTTATTTATTTACTTTCTTTTTATATCTTTTTTCTTTTTACTTTTCATGCTTAATATTTAGATGTCTATAATTTATATTTAATAATCTCTTATTTTAGAAAAAAGTAAAACTTATTTTCTGTTACTTATATATTATTTATATTACCTTCTAATTTTATATACTAGTTCTTTTATTTTTTTTATTTAAGCTTATACACTTTTATAGTATTTCTTAAGTACTAGGTTTTATAAATCTATTATAAATATACTATTTAGACATTAAATTAGCTCTAGAAGATATAGAAACTATTATAAAAAGTAATTATAATAGTAGTGTTTTTTAACTATAAAGTAGAAATAAATTATATAAAAAAAAATTCTTAAAAGCCTCTATTACTGTGTGATAATAAAATAATAAAGTAAAAAACTAAAAATAATTATAATTATTAAAAAAAAAAAATTTTATTAAATTTATTCTAACTATATGAAACTATAATACTTAAAAATATAACTATATATACTTATTTTTATATTTTATTTTACTCTAGTATATACTATTTCTTATAGTAATCTTATACTAATTTAAGTTTTAAAATAGCGTTAAAATTTAAAGGGCAAGCGTAAATAGCTTTTATAAAATAAAAATTAATTTTATAGAATATATACTATTATAGTATAACTTAAGATTATATTAAGTTTTACCTAAACTTTTTATAACTTACATATATTATGAGGTCAGTTTTGGTGGGTTATAATTTATATTAATATAAAGTTAACAGCTACTTTTTTAATATTTATAAGTAAACTCTATACTAAGTTACATTTTATATACTTATAAATACTATTATATATAAATTTACATAAAAAAATATATAATTTATTATTAATAAATATTTTATAGGTAGTTTTTATAATCTTATATAAAAAATATAATATATAAACGTAAAAAGAGGTATGTAGTAAAGTTTTTAATAAAGAAATCTTTTTACTACTTAATTTAATTAATTAATTTATTTACTAGTAGGCTCTTTAACAAAGCTATAAAAGTTTTTTAAGAATTTAAAATTTAAATTAAATATTTTTATAAAGCTGATCTAATAAATACTTATTTTATAACTATTTAAGTTAGTTAATAGTCTATTTTTTATTTCTTTCTATATTTTTTTCTACATGCTGTTAAATCTTCCTAATTATTTTATAGTAATAGTTATAAAATATAATATTACTATTAACTTACTAGTATATACTCTAGTAGTAGTTAAAAATTTTAATTAATAAACTACTTACTAGTTCTAAAGTTTACTTTATTTAAAGCTATAAAACTAAATTACTACTTTAAAATATTTTATATGCCCTTAGTAGTATTTATAGGTTAAAAATAAATAGTAAATGCTATAAAAGCTATTATAAAAATTACTATAAAAGCTATTATAAAAACTACTATAAAGGCTATTATAAAGACTACTATAAAAGCTATTATAGAAGTTACTGTAAAAATAGCTATTATAAAAGTTATTATAAAAATAGCTACTATAAATATTACTATAAAAATAGCTACTATAAAAATTACTATAAAAATAACTATTATAAAGATTATTATAAAGATAGCTATAAAAATAACTATAAAAGTAGTAGTAGTAAAAACTAATAATTTATATATTTAATATAAAGTAATAAACTTAGTATAGTATTTATAAATAAATGTGTTTCTATTAGCCTTATTTAAATACCTGTTTTTTTTTACTAGATTTATATAAATATAAATAACACTAATAACTATTTTATTTTATTTAAGTATTTTAGAATTAACTATACACCTAACTAAATTTCTTTAATTTTTAAGATTATAGCTTTATACCTTAGCTTTATTACAGCCTTTTAAGTAGGCTAGTACTTTTATATTATTAACTTATTTAATACTACTATATTAGTAAGAGAGCTTTCTATTTGTATAATAAACCTCTAATACTTTTTATAATTAAAAAGTAAGTTTTTTTATAGAAAATAGAGAGAGAACTCTTTATATAAAATTATTAAGTTCTATAGTATAATTACTCTAAGAATATAAAAAAAATTTAGAAATCTAGAATTTATAAAATTAAGCTATATAACTTTATTACTAGCTTTATTAAAGTAGTAGGCCTTTATGTATTTTAGTTATATATTAGCATTAAATTATATATTTAAATAAAAGGCTTTTTCTAGTATTTTCTATACACAAGTAAGAAAGTAGCTCTTTTCTTTTTTTAGGACGCTAGTAATTAATTATATAAAAGTATAAGATAAATAACTTAAGTAAGTACTTATTATTATATCTATATTCTAGTATCTAGCTTACTTGATTTAAGTCTCTTTAATACTTCTAAACTCTATATACTAAATATTTTATTTATAGGTGGTATAAGTTTTCTCTTTTAAATAAATACCTACTACTTAAAACATTTTCTTATTCTGATTAAACTATGTATAGTAATTTAATAGCTATTTAAACACCTTTATACTACTAAAGAAAATATATAAATTATAGTAGTTTTTTAACTACTTAAATAATAGGAACTTTTTAGTACTATTCTTCCCCTAATAATAGAAAAAGTAAAAGGCTAGTATAAAAAGAAAGTAGAGAATTAAATTAGAATTCTATATATAACTTATATATTTAATCTTATTATGCTAATTCTGTTTCTCTTATCTTATTAATATAACTATATATAGCACTAATTTATTTAGTTTAGGCCCTTTATTTTTTAGTTTAATAAGAATAAAGTCTGTAAGCTAAATATCTTATTTACTTTTACTTTATATAATAATAATATAGCCTAGTAGATACTCTATAGTAGTCTATAAATATAACTTAACTACACTAAGTATTTTAAAGACTGTTTTCTAGTATTAGGTAATTACTTTTTTAAGCCCTTTAATATTATAACTGCTTGTAATAGTAAATAGGCCCTAGTTAATAAAATTTATATACTAAATTCTATTTTTATTATAGTAAATACTATTTAGCACAGCTGAGAGCTTCGTGCCTTATAGTAATAATATAAACTTATTTTTTAACTACAACTACTATATATAGAGCTTAGTAATGGTGGAGACATAGCTATTAATAACTAAATATTAGACAGTTTTATTAAATAGGGTATGTAGAGTCTTCTTATCTTACTTCTCTTTCTCTTTCTTTTTTTTCTTCTCTTTCTCTATCTTCTCTCTCTACTCTCCTACTGCCCTGGCTGATTCTACTGTTATCTACTGTTTTCTTTTCTTCTTTGCTTATTCGCCCTCTCTCTACATCTTTTTCCTTTTTGCCTTTCGTGCTTGATATCCAGATGCCCGCGATTCGCGGTTAATAACTTCTTGTTCTAGGAAAAGGTAAAGCTTATTCTCCGTTACCCGCGCACTATCTATATTGTCTTCTAATCTTATACACCAGTTCTCCTACTCCTTCTGCTTAGGCTTGTACGCCCTTGTGGTGTTTCTCAGGCGCTGGGCCTTATAGGTCTGCTGTAGACGTGCCGTCTGGGCGTTAAATTAGCTCTAGAGATTACAGGGACCGTCGTAAGAAGCAGTCGCAGTAGTAGCGTCTTTTGACTGCGAAGCAGAAGCAGACCGCATAGGAAAAAGATTCTTAAGAGCCTCCATTGCCGTGCGATAGTAAAATGATAAAGTAAAGAGCCAGGAATAATTACAATTGCAAGAGGGAAGACAAAGAGAAAGAAGGGTATCGTCAAACTCATTCCGACCGCGCGGAACCATGACGCTCGAAGACGCGGCCGTACGCGCTTATTTCCACATCCCGTCCTGCCCCGGCACATGCCGCTCCCCATAGTAACCTCATACTAACCTGGGCCCCAAGATGGCGTCGAAATTTGAAGGGCGAGCGCGGATGGCCCCTACAAGACAGGGGTCGATTTCGCAGGACGTGCGCCGCCACGGCGTAACCCGAGGTTATGCCAAGCCTCACCTGGACCTCTGATAACTTGCACTTTGTCCACCCCCGCCCTCGGCGCCGCGCCGTGGATAATCTCGAGTGTTCATGCCCGCCGCTGGGCTCCACGCTGACAGTCCCCGTACCTTCGCCTCTCGATTGGCCATTGGCCCTGCTGGTCCCTGCCTCTCCGCTTACGTACTGCGTTTTCCTGAGCCCGGTGCGGCCTAGCCGCTGATTCTCTCACGGTTATCCCTTTTGCGCGCTCTCTCTTTTTGGGCTCGATGGCCCACCGCGTGCCGTGCTGCTGCTGCTGCCACAGCTGCTGCTATATGGCCCATCCAAAAATATATACGGAGGGCCGCCGCCGTCCGGCCTCGACATGTGTGTGCTTCCTTTTGAGCCCATTGCCAGCAGCGTGTCATGGCGTCCGTCCGAGAGCAGCGCCGCCGACGCGCGGAAATCGACATCGCGAACAATGCAGAGCTACGCCTCAGTGCCCAGAGTATTCTTACTACGATACGCGATTCCCGGCCTCAGAACACAAACCAGGTCTATAACCCGAAGCAGAAGGAGTTCAAGGTATGTAACTAGGCTGCCACTGCCACTGCCACTGCCACTACTTATACCCACACCCTGCCATGCCCCATGCTATGTATGCCAGCCCAGGTCCAGCTAACCAGCTCTAGCAATTCTGTGAGCGGAAGCAGTACCAGAACAGCGAGACTGTTACAGAGGAGAAGCTGCTGCTATTCCTAGTAGAAGAGGTTGCCAACCGGCCTCTAAGGGCCAAGTCTCGCAAGGTTAGCAGCAACGTGCCACAGGATGAAACACGCCTTACGTGGTACTCAGTCCACAGCTACATTAGTACCGTCACAGATCTCTACCAGGAGCAGAAGGCCCTAGGAATAAATAGCCACTCGTTACCCTACAACGATGCCGTACGGGGGTACATTAAGTCCCTGTAGCAGAGGGACGCGTAGCGGGACCGTAAGTAGTTTACAGATAAGAAGAGAAACACCCTGCTAAATAGCTATACCGAGGACAAATTTAAGCATGTATACTATAAGCTATAGATATAAGGCGCTATATTATCTATAGAGTACTACTTTTATACTTTAATAGATATTCTCTTAAGCTACTATATACTTACTTATAGTAGTAACTATTATGCTGTTAAGATATTAGATTTCTTTACCTTTAAGTTTAAGAGTAAAGAGTCTATATACTATATACTACTTATTTTTACTACTTAAGCTAGTGAGTAGAACTAGTACAGCTAACTAAAAATAATTAGTATTCTATACTATAAGAAACTATTTATTTATATACTTAGTAGCCTAGTTTTCTACTTATTTTATTACTAAGACTTTAGTAAGGAGGCATTTTTAAACCTTAGCTAATAATTAGCCTAGTATAATATCTATTTTATTAAAAAAAGTAGTACTAGTAGCCTTACTACAGTCTTATTCTATAACTTATAGTAGAACTATATAGCTAAAGTATTTTAGTATATAAGTATTTTATTATAAAAAAAAAGACTTATACTAGCTAAAGTATTAGTATAAAGCTAGTAGAACTAAAAAAAATTAGTAAAAAGTAGATTTAATATACTAATAGGTAAAACTAAAAGTAAATAGTTAGCTATTACTTTAACTTACTACTATAAAAGTTTATAAGAACTATAACTAGTTACCTACTTTAAATAGGCTACTTTAAAATTTAGTATATAAGTATTATACTACTAAAGAAGCTACTTTCTATAATTTAGCTATAATTAAATACTTAAAAGAGCTACTTTAGTTTATAGACTAGTTAAATTAATAATCTTACTATAGCTAGTTTTATAAGCCTGTTCTTTTACTTTAAAAAGATTATTCTCTAAAATTTAGTAGCTTTATAATAGTAGTTCTCTAACTACTTAGTGTAGAATTACTTTATATTTTAGTACAAAATATATATAGCCTTTATATAAAAAGTTAAAGTATATCTAAATATTAAAGTAACACTTAGTTGGCTATTAATTTTCTATTAAGCTATACTACTACTTATAGACTATCTTTAGGCTGTAAACACTTAAAACAAGTAGAATAAACAAAGAATAAAAGAGCTACTAAAGTTAATAAACTAGTAGCTTAAGTAGTAGGCCTTATAGTCTTTACTACTATAGCTACTTACCTTTAGTAGCTTAGTGTTCCGGCTTAAGGCACTTTAGTAGATACTAAGCTACTTACTCCTACTACTACCTCTGCCTCCACCTCTACATTATTAGTGGCAGTTAGACGCCGACTCTAGTAAGTACACTTCCGCGTAAGCTAGCATCGCGGCGACGCCCTCTAGCCGCTCGCCTAGCCTATATCCTCTGCTGCAACGGCCCAGGCCGGCGCCTAAACTACAGCTTAAGCAGCCGCCAAAGCATCGAATGTGCCGTGTAGTTAGGACAGTAGAGGATCTGTGGCGCAAGTGGACAGTAGGCCTATAAGGCCATCCTTCAATCGACGAATTGGATAGGAGATGGGGGAGCCAATAAAGAGCAGGCCACCAGAGCGAGCTGCAGTGGTACTCCCTACGGCTTGAGGCTATCAAGGAGATCAAGCGCGTAGCTCAGGAGCGAAGGGTTAGTGAAGAAGCCGCTATGTGGCAGGTAAGCTACCAGCAGCAGCAGACGAGGTGCTCACCGGACCAGCTTCGCAAGCAGCTCAGGGCGGCCAGAAAGGGGCGCGGCAAGCAGTAGATTTTCCGCTCCGTACATGATGTATATGAGGTACTATGTAAAAGTATATAGAAATAAGGCCCATTCGCTCCCCCAATAAAAGCACAATAGTGGTACGCCACGGTAGCGGCTTCAAAGAGCTCGTGGGGTGCCAAAAATGAGGAGATTTGCTCATGTGGTCGCGTTGGTAGCCGTAAAGGTGTATGGGTAGTGGACACGGGTGGTTGTTCGAGATGTAGCTGCATCAGCCTTCACGGGTGCCGACGTGCTAACGGAGCTTAAATTCGGCGAATACGTACCGATAACCGACGAAGATCGCTCCCTAGCGCGAAGCATGTGGCAGCAATGATTCACAGCGGCTTGGCATAAATCAATTTTGGGACCCTTCGAAGAGATGCACAGTCAACAACACTTGATTTCCGTTAAATATTACTGTAAGTATGGTTACGAAGCTTGACCCGTTCCGTATTTGCACTAGATATATACTATTTAACCAAAAAAAAACAGTGCTGATGCGTCAGAAGAAATTTCAATAACCGAAACCAGTCCTTGTTGGTCATGCCTTTAAAGCCCTTCCCGCCAAGTCATCTCTTAAAAGACAATAAAGGAGCGTTTCGCGGTTCGAGAAGCCAAACTAGATCTTATCCAAAGATCTTAATCGTGACCTCCGTCTAACAGTATCTGGAGGGCAGGCTCCGCTTTATGCCCTGAGGCCTTCCCCTGACCACATAACGATGTAGACCACTGTCTGCTTCGCTCTCGCTTAATAACCCGTTTGGAAGCAGCGGCACGAGCTTGAAGTGCATTCGTAATAATAGTATCCAAGAGAATAGCAGTTACTGCTGCATCCTGAGATAGTGAATCCCCCGCAATGTGCCGCAGCGGCGTTATCAGTCTGGGCTGGTGGGATTGATTAGCACAGTCAAAAGATGGCCTTAACAATAAATGTTCATACTAGTAACAATGTCCAGCGAAGCCTGGGGAGGTTGGGCAGGGCCTGCTTTCACAGCGGTAGCCGCAGCCGCAGCTAGCCCAATATTGGATAATGCCAACAAGGGGAGTAGAAGGTGCATATTGGCAAAGGTGTTTGGGAGTGATGCTTGGAAAGGTTGTTCTCAAGACAAGAATATGATGTATTAATGGGTTTGTGCGTACGAGAAGACTAGCTGTAGTCTGTAGTAGGTGGTCAGCTTTTATGTTCTGCAGTGTGGTTTACATTAGCAAAGGCTCACCGCTTAATACACTTTTTCCCTTTTTCCCGGGAAGAGTCAGAAGATTCGATAAATGTTCCCATTCCCTCGGGATGCATCAGACACGTTAATACCGATTTGATTCACCTTACTAGAGTTCTCTTTGCCTTGGCTGCATTATTGGCTAAGGTCATGTAGTATTCTATGACGCACACTCTTGGTCACCAGGTTACAGAGTAAAGACTCGCGCTATTTGTACGTAATTTGCAGCCTAGCTCGAGTGCGTTCTCGGCACGATCGACACGTCGGGCTGCCTCTCTACGCCCACTAACTCTATCCCCCTGGACTGAAATTCGCCCGTTTCTCCAAATTTATTAAATCAATATGGTCTACGTCCAGTGGAAGTTGCTCCTGATTCGCTACAGTAATTAGGATCCACGTGAGGCTGCGCTGATGTGACGCTGTGCCTAAGCACTAATGTAATGCTGGCTTAAGTGAGGATGGCTGCGGCTACAAGTGGGTCGCGATAATCTCTACATGGTCTGGTAAACCGTTCGCCTCGATGCATATTTGTTGAAACAAAGTCCGGCCCTCTACCACAGAGCAGAACGGGGTTATACTCTTACAATATTTCATGCACATAACCCTCCCTCAGCTCCTAACGCGTTAGTGAGAACATAACAATTCACGGTCAGCTTACGGAATGGCATTCATGTTGTGACACCACAGCCTTGATGTTAAGCTGAGGTCTAGGCTCCAGCCATCACGGGACGATGAATATCCGGTAGTCATTATTGCTCCTTTGTGGAAGGACCTTATGGACCCGAAAGTCTGGATTGAATTGAACTGAACTGAGCTCCCACCTGTTAATCACAACAGACACTTTCGGAGCAAAGAGCAGATGTTCGAGCCCAACAAATGGAAGCGGGCGAGCGACTTTATCACAAAGCTGGCTCATGGAGGAGGTCATGTATTGGCAGCTGGAAGTACTCATAAATATTGTCTTGAACATGATGCATTAATTGCTTGAAGGTAATGACTGGTTAAATACATAATAACAAAACGGGCGGTAACGACAGTATGACCGCATTAATTATGCTGTTAGCATCTGTACCTTGGGTTCTGCCCACCTTAGCGCAAGATAGTAAGGTTGCGTACCGTGGTTATGCCAACACTGGCTTTGTGTCGTGAGTAGTGTTCCGAATAGGCGGTCCAAATGGGCCAAACCGCCTGGACCGCCTGGGTAATTTGAAGGGGCGGTGGGGGTGTACGCAGGTAGGTACGATTGTATGTACGGCATGCAAAAATCAATTGTTACAAGCTGCCACACTATTGACACTGCCATCGGTAATGCAATCTACGACCCAAACATCTTACGCGGGGCTGGGTATGGTGGTGATTCTCGCAAGGCGAAAGATGCCGCAGGAATTGTAGGCGGAATACCCGACTCCCCGACTGGATGGGCTTATGCCAAGACTCACCATAGACCATATAATCAGATAGTCCAGAAATAAGGCAGGCAGTCTAGTCCATAATGTCTGGGCCGCCTGTTGATCTAGTCCACGACTTCCAACTAGACAGGCGTTCCAGTTTGAGGCTTTGGACTGGACTGGACTGGACCGCCTATTCGGAACACCGGTCGCGAGGGACGTATATGAAGCCGGATGTTCCGTTTCCATTGCCGTCGACAGGTGCGCCTTGAGAAGATTTGGTTCCACCTCCCTCGGTTGGGTTGAACAAATGGGCCTCAAAACCATGGTGATACTACATGATTCCTCTCATGTTATGATAGCTATGTCACACTGGAACGCTCGTGGCGTGGATCTCGTGGGAGGTGGTACTCGGAAACCAACCTGTCGTGATTACCCGCCGTATCCGAAGGAGAGCCACCATGAGGAGAGCCCCATGAAAAGCCTTCGCACCTCATCTTGCGGCGGCCGCGCTTAGTGAAACCCGTACTGAATACATACGAGATCACTGGCACAAAACCGGAGCTTTTTACGCTGGGGATGCTGCAAGAAAGTGATCTCGTTCAAATCGTGCTCGTTATGGTGGCTAGTGAGCAAGTAAACGGGCATAAAACCCCTCATGTGATTGGTCGCCCTGGAATTAGGCATATTGTGACTAATATTGCTCGAGCTTGACTATCGCGGGCAACTACATGAGGGATCAAACCGAATGGCAGCACAAAGTATGGACGGTCATGGTTGACCCAGGCGTGCCGCTTGCGATGTACGGGGCCATCACGATCCCTTCGTAGCCATCCGCTATACTAGTCTTGCCTTCGCAAAGATTCGATTCCTTGAGGAAAAGCGAGCTCTGATGTCTATCTCAATTCTTGTTACGGATCTACTTAGCGAGTGACGAGGCAGTTGGACATTGAATATGTCTACCCCTCTAGCCTAGGCAGAATAGACAGAGACCTTCCTTCGCGTGAGGCACTGGCACTCATCCCTTACCTCCTAGGTAACGTAGAGCTTGCTCCCGGCAAGGATTCTGGCTGAAGGGTGGTGTCAGAGATGCCACTAGGTTAAGAGAGGTGACTGTGGTTCCTTTGCAGATCGCCGGTCAAGGATATCGTAGCCGAAAGTCCCAGGCGCCTTCGCTCAGGTGTTGCGAAGCTTAGAGCTCGTTAGGTATGGACGCTTGGTTGAATTCGTCTTTGGTGGGGCTTGCCAGCATCCGTGCCGTGTGTGAAATCTATTGTACGCTGCTGATGTTGAACGCAAGCAGAAACAGGAAGCGCTGTTAGCATGAACCGCGAAATTGACCCCTCAGCCGAAAACGGGAAAAGCCACCGTACACCCAACCTCGACAGGCAATCCCAAACCGTGATCCGTGGTGCGTCCTTTAAGCTACGCGACATTATAAGGCCACTACATGAGGGCTCTATTCAGCACATTTTGCTTTCTCCTTTAAGGCATTTTAAGCGTGTTCTATTTTAAATTAATAATTATAGAGAACGAATCCAGATTATCTAGCTCCTTTAGTAATAAAAATTAGTAAGATATATATTTGTTATTACTAATAATACATAAAATAACTTTTAGAAATATAATAGTTTAATAGAAAAACTTATAAATTATATACACTTAGTCTAATATTTTACTTATAAAGTTAGTAAAAGTAATATAATATAAGTAAATTTAGCAGTATAAAGTATAGTTATAAATTAGTTAATAAGTTTATTTTAGAAAGTTTTTAAGTAACTAATATAGTAATTATATAAAATAAAAATAGTTATAAGTAAATAGTAAATTTTAGCATTATAAAAAAATATTATTATAAAAAAATAATATTATAAAAAAATTATAATATTTTAGCTGATATATAAATATACTTTAATTAAAACTAACTTAAGAAAAAAAAATTATATAAGTTTTAATAACTTATAAAATTCTATACTTAAACTTTTTTAGCTATTATATAAGTTTTTTATAAAAATACTTATATTTTATATAAATTTACTAGCTTGGTATATATTTTAAATTTAATATATATGTTTATATAAAATTTGTTTATATATAAAAAACTTAACATTTTTTTTAAAAAAAATAAAATAAAGTTATTGATAATAAAAAAACTTAGTTAAAATCTAAAAAAGGTTACTTTTATAAGATTTCTTTTTTTACTAGTTTTTTAAAAATTAAAAAAAAGTTTATTATAGTTAAAAAAGTATTATTATATATATTAAACTTTAAATATATATTAATCTAATAAGCTTATATAAAGTATAAGTATTTTTAGTTACAGTAATTGTTTAAAAAATAAGTTAAGTTTTACAAAAGTACTATATATAAAAGTTAGAAACTTAAAAAAGTATTAATTAATTACTATATAAAATACCAAGTAATGATTTAAAATATAATATAAAAGAAAATAAGTTATAAGTAAAAATTTTTAAAGTAAAAGTTTATATAATTACACAAAGTTAATATATAAATATATAAATTAAAAAAAGTTTATAAAAAATTATTTATAAAAAACTTTTTAGTATATTGTTAATAGTTATTATAATAGTATTTTTTTAAACTTAAGTTTTTATAAAAAGTATGTAATATATTTTTTAAAGTTAAATTAATTTAAGTTTTAAAAGTAAAATTTATATAGTAGTTATATTTTAAAAGTTACTTAAAAGTTTTCAGTTTAAATTATAATAATTAGTATATTTAATTAAATATTTATAGTATTTTTGTTTATAATTTAAATATAAATTTTAAATTTACGTAATATAGTACTTAAGTTTACTATTAACTTTAATAAGTTTAAGTAGTAAATTTTATTAACTAAAAAGTAATTAAACTTAAGTATAATAAGTCAATATAATAATGTATAGAAAATTAAGTAAATTTTTAAAATTTTAAGTAGTTTAAGTTAGTATATATATTAAAAAACTCCTTAAAAAATATAATATTTTTTGAAAATTTTAAGTTTAACTTTTTAAATAATTATTTTATTTAAATATTTTATATATTAAACTAAACTATATTTTTTATTTAATAGTTAAGTATAAGTAATTATTTTTAGTTTATATACATTTTTTAAAAAAAAAATTAAATTTAAAATTAAATTTTATTTTTTAAATTGTTATTAGATATTAGCTATTTTTTTTATTATATAAATAGCTTTTAAAGCTTATAGTACTTAGAAGAAATATTTTAAATTTTAATAAAAGGTTTAAAGTTTATTGCAAAATATTAACTTATATTAACTAAAAATAATTTTTTATTATTAGTTTTAATTATAGTATTATTAGCTTAAAAATATACTAAAATAAGTTAATTTATTTAATTACTTAGCTAGTAATATATATATATAACTTATTTTATTATTTTATTAACTTTTTTATTTAACTATTAGTTTTTAAAAAAAAATTTAAAAATAGTTAAAGTTTATTTTATAATTATTTATAAAGTTTATTATAAAAATTAAAAATAAATTATATTTTTTAGTATAATATAATGATTTGTAAACAACTATAGTTTATATATATATATATTAGTAAAAAAAAAGTAAGTTATAACTATAATAGCTATTTTAATATAAAAAAGTTAAATATTAGTATTTTATATAATAATATACTATAACTATAATATTAGTAAAATTTTTAGGTTTTAAAAAATTAGAAAAAAAATTTAATACTTTTTATAAAAAGTATTAAATTTTTAATAAGTATAGTAATATAACTAACCTTTTTTATTTTTATACTTAACAAAAATTATTTATAGTAATAAGTTTTCTTTTAAATTAGTAAAAAAATTTATTAAATAAACTTATTATTTAAGTATTATTTATTAATAATTTATTAAATAAAATTTTTTATTTTAGTTAAATTTAGTTCTAATATAATATAAAATAGTTTAAAATAAAGTACTATTTATTATTAAACTTTTTTAAGTTTTTTTTTTAAATTTAAGTATTTTATATATATTAAGTAAAAGTACATTATATTTTATTTTACTTACTTAATTAATATATAATTATAAAGTTAAATTAAAATAAGTATTTAATATAGTAAGCTTATTAGTAACTAATTTTTTATTATAGTAAAGTACTAAAAGCTTTTATAATTACTTAATACTTAAATTAAAAATATAGTACTTTTTATTTTAAGTTCTTATTATTTAAAGTAATATATAATAGCTAGTATTTTTTTATTATATATTTTATAATTATATTTAATAAAATTTATTTTTTTAAAAAAGTAGACTTTAAGTTTTAGTTTACTTTATTTATTTATTTTAAAAATAAAATTAGTAGTCTCATAATTTAAAAAGTTAGTTTTTATAATAATTAGTAACTTAAAATTAAAGTATTAAAAAACTAAAGTAGTTATAAATACATATTTTAAGTATTTAAATACTTTTTATTAAATGTTATTAAATTTAAATTAAACCTTTTTTTTGAAATTATAAGTAAAAACATAATATAAAAAAATTATTAAGAAATTATTAATATAAAATAGGAAATTTTAAGAATACTTTTATAATTTATAAATTTTTAGAAAATCTTTAGTTAAAACTTTTTTTGACTTTATTTTAGTTTATACTAATTTCTTTTATAAAAATAATATACTTAAAGTAAGTAACATATTTTTACTACTATTTATATTTATTAATATTAAGCTATAAGCTAAGTTTTTTTAAAAACTTTTAAAACTTATTTTATATATTATTAGTATTTATGCAAAAAATTACTATAAATTATATAAAATATATTTAAATAAAGTTAAAAAACGTTATTTATTTCGTATTAAAATATACTTAGTATAATACCTAGTTTATAAATGTTATAGACTGTAATAATAAGGTAACTATAAATAAAAAGGTATCATAATAAAAGGCATAGTATAAAGAAATATATAAGTAGTACTAGTAAATAAAAATAAATTAGTAAAAATAAAACTTATAAATAGAATTACTTTAAAGTAAGTTTAAGTTTTATAAAGAATAATATTTAGAGTAAGTAAGTAGATTAGGTAACACACTATAGCAAAATAAAAACTAAATAAATATTAAAAAAAAAATTATTTCTTATTTTCTTTTATTTTTTTTTAGTAATATTTAATATAGTTTTAATAAGTATATAATATACGCACAGAGGATTTCTTATAAATATAAGATATAAAATAATTTAAGAATATTTTAGATTCTTTATAGTTACTCTAAAATTAAGATTTACAACTTAAGTAAAATAGTTTAATACTATTTTATTAAACCTTAACTTACTATATTACTTTTTCTTATTTTAACTAAGTTAATTAGCTTTTATTAAGTCTAATAAGCTTTTCAATTTAGATATAAGAGAACTAATTAATGTTATATAATTAATTAGATAACTAGTTACTAGTTTAATATATATAAGTAAGTTAGTAACCTGTAATATTATAATTATCATCTTAAAAAATAAAAAAAAGCTGTTAAATAAATTCTAATATTATATTATCTAAATAAAGGTCTGTAACGACCCACTATAAAAATAAATAAAAACTTTATTTATTAAAAGAAAATAGTAGTAAAAACGAAGTTATAGTAAATTTTTATTTATAATTAAAAGTATATTAGAAGGATAAAAGAGCATATAATAAATTATTTAAAAATAAAGAGAAGCTATTATAGAGTTATATAATACTCTAGTTAATTTATAATAATAAATAGTAATAAAAAAAGCTATAAAAGAAGAGACAGTAAAAATATAGCGTTCTATAAAGTTTAATAATAATAGAAATAAACTTAACACTTTTATAGTAACTATAAACCTTTATTATTAGTTTAATTAAACATTATTTATAACTAACTAAGATTAGATTTTGGTAGCTAGTATGAATATAATAGAAAGAACTATAAAATAGTTTAAATTACTTACTAGAAACTATTTAGCTAACAGAGATTCTAATCTAAAAATAGTAGAATTTATAAACTACAACAATAACATACAACAAGCCTTTAAGGATTATAAAAACTTTAAAAACGAAATAATTCTAGTCTTTAGAGAAATTAATAAAGAAATAAAAGTAATTTAAAAGCTTTAATAACTTAAGTAACAAACATTAGTAACTAATTACACAGTAGAGTTTAAATAAAATTAATTATAACTTAACTAGATAAACTAACTGTTAGTTATAATATACTATAAAAGACTAAAGAATAGAATTAAAAATGAAATTTCTAAAGGTAAATAACTAAGTATACCACTTAAAATCATTAAATAAGTAGTAACTATTAATAATTCTTAGTACTAATAAAAGTAAGAAAAGAAAGTATATAGAAGATTAATAATTTATGCACCTAAAAAGAATAAAAAAAATACCTAAATATATAATAAAATAGATATCGATTATAATAAGGTATTTATTAATAAAAAATAAGGAAAGTAAGTTATAGAATAAATAAAACACTACACACAAAAAGCTTATCTAAAATATAGAAAATAAGAATATTTTATTAAAAACTATAAGTAATAATAAGTAAACGTTAAGAAAACCTATATTTAAACTAAAACATAAAAAGAAATTAAAGTAACTATAGTTTAAGTAGAGTAAACACGAAACTAGATTACTAAGAAAACTATTATATAAAAAATAAAAAAAAACTATTAGATATATAAAAGCCATACATACCTTAAAATAGAATATAAAATATTGTATTAATAAGTAAAGAATTATCTAGTAGAAACTACTAGTAATATAATCTTTATAATATAAAAAGTAGTAATACAACAACACAATACTAAAAGTTACAAAAATGTGTAAAGATTTCGTGAAATTATGAAAAAAAAGAAAACTCTTTAAAAAAGAGAATTAGAAATTCAGATAACGAAAGAATTATAAAACAGAAAATAGAAAAGAACTTATGTCTATAATAATTATATAATAAGTATACTAAAAATACTATTAGATATATAAATAAAATACTATTTAGAAAAATATAATATTACTAAATACTAGAAAGTTATCTTAAAAAATAGAATATATAAATACTAGTAAGTACTACAGTTAGTAGAAAATAAATAATATAAAAAATTAACTAAATAAGAATTAGCTATATAAATAAACGAAATTTATTAATAAATATTTATACTAGTTATACTCTATATAATATACTATCACCCCGTTGAATATTCGGAACTAAAATGGAATTAAAAAAAAAAAAAAAACTCTTTTTACTAATTTTATAAGTATAAGATAACAACACCGCAAATAAAACAATAAAACAAAAATACTAGATATATATAGTATTAAATTATATAAGAATAAACTATAAATAAAGTAAACACATTATACATATTAAAGGATTAAGAATGAAGAAAGTGTTATAGTAATTAGTAAATAAAAAAAAATTTAACTTATAACAAAAACTAGTCTACATAGATTTAGAAGATAAGTTATAAGATTTAAATTTAAATAAATATAAATAGCTGTTATAAAATAAATGCTAGCTAAAATACTAATTATACTAAGCTAAATACTATTAAAAGAAATAGTTAACTATAGAATCACATAAAAAACTCATATATTAAGAGTATTTTTTAGAATGGAAATGTGAAAATCATAGAAAACAAGCTAAGAATATATATAAAATACTTAATAAAGAGGTATGTTAACTCTAGAAATGCCTAATCTATAAACTTAAAAAAGAAACTTTAATAAAATAACTACTATTTAGAAGTTAACTATAAATAAAAAACTAAGAAACCAGTAGAATATAACTAAACTACTAAAAAACCAAAAAAAGGTTAAAAGAAATATATTAATTATGTATATATAACTAAACTAAAGAAAATATGAAAATAAGTTATATATAAACGTATGTATTAATAGTAACTAAATACTAATACTTATAAATAATAGGACTAGCAAAACACTAATATTAAATAAATAAATATAGAGATATTAAATACTAATTAAAGTTTTAGATAAATTTGTGTAAATAAAACACATAAATAATAGTCTAGTAACATTTAGAAAATATTTAATTAATCTTAAAATATAGATTATAACTATTTAGGCAATAAGTTATCAGAATAACTGTTATATTAAAATTATGAATTTAGATAGTAAAAATTTTATCCTAGAATAAAACTAGCTAGCATGATAGAACCTAACTATTAATAAAATAAAAACTATAGAAATTAAAAACGATTATTATGGATAGTAATAATAAGTAATAATATAAGTAAAAAGAATAATACTTTATGAGACCAAATTTATTATACCTAAAGAATATTAAAAAGAATTCAGAAAATAGTTCTTTAAAGAAGCTAAAGACTAATTACTAGAATACTAAGACTAAGACTATAGAATCACGCTTAAAGAGAAAATAGATTTAAAACTAAAACTACTATATTAGGTACCCATTCACTAATAAGAAAAGTTACGAAAATTCTTATAAAAAAACTAATAGAAAGGATATATATAAATAAGCTAAAGTAAAATAGCTTTAACTATACTCTTTATACTAAAAAAGAATAGAAAACTAAGGTTATATATTAACTATAGATACCTTAATAAAGTTATAGTAAAAAATTGTTACTTTATATTATTAATATTAGAACTTATAGATAAGCTTAAAAGAGCTAAGTAGTTTAGTCTCTTTAATATAAAAAATAGATACTACTAAATACAGATAGCTAAAGGACACGAATAGATAATAATATTTAAAATAAAATATAGATTATTTAAATACCTAATTATATTAATAGAACTTACTAACATACTAGTAATATTTTAGATAATTATTAATTACGTGCTGAGGGAATACCTAAATGTATTTATAATAGTATATTTTAATAATATACTTGTATATATAAATAGAACACTAAAAGAACACGTTAAGCATATTAAAAAAATATTATAAAAACTTAAGAAACACAAGCTATATATCTAGATAGAGAAATATATATTCCACTAAACAGAAGTTAAATTCTTAGGATACTTAGTATTCTGAAATAGAATAGTAATTAATTTAAATAAAGCTAAAGATATTTTATTATCGCTAATACTAATAAACATAAAAGAAATTCATTCTTTCCTTGAATTCACCAGGTTCTGTTGATAATTTATTAAGAATTACTTAAAAATTATATTACTCTTAATAGAATTACTTAAAAAATATTAATAATTTAAGTAAAAGTAACGCGAGGAAAACGCTTTTAGAATATTAAAAAAAATATTCTAATAACTACTAATATTAAAGATATTTAATTTATAACTTTAAATAAAGATATTTAATTTATAACTTTAAATAAAGATATTTAATTTTTAACTTTAAGTAAAGATATATATAGATACATTAAACGAAGATACTAAAGCTATTTTATTATAAGTATAGAATAATAAATAAAAATACTTAGTAGACTTTTTATCTCATAAACTTACAACTACTAAGTTAAATTATGATATTTATAATAAAGAATTATTAGTAATAGTTTAAGTATTTAAAAAATAAAGACATTACTTGAAAGAAATTAAGTATTGGATTATTATATATTTAGATTATAAAAATCTAACGGCATTTACAATAACTAAGAAATTAAATTAATAATAAGTTAGATAGTGGGAACTTGTTTCTACTTTCAATTTCTAAATACTCTATAAATTAGGAAAAGAAAATATAATAGCTAATATACTTAATTAATAAACAAACTATATAAGGAATATACTAGAAATTTATAATATAATACTTAAATAGAGACAAGACGAATCTCTAAAAAGCTTATAAATAGATATTAAAATAGTAGTTATTATTAAAAATAAGTAGTAAAAATAAATTAAAGAATATAACAACAAATAACTATAATAGTATAAAATAAGAACTATTTTTATACTAAACGTATTATAGACTAAACTTATTAAGAACTAACATTTAGCTAAGATGCATAAATATTAAGGAATTAAAAAAACTATAGAATAGATTAATAAACACTTTTAAATTTCTAGAATATAGAAAAAGATTAGAGCTATTCTTTTAGAATGTATTAAGTATAAAAAGAATAAAGTATTAAAACATAAGAAATATAGATTTATGTAACTAATTCTTTTACTAAACTTACTATAAAAATTAGTTATAATAGACTTTATTATAGAAATACTAATAATAACTATCTTTTAAAGTTAATGGTATGATATGATATTAGTTATAATAAACTAATTTATAATATATATATACTTTAAACCAACACACGCGAAAATTAAAGCAAATAAATTAGTAACTATACTTATTAGACTACTAATTATATAATATAAATTACCATAAGAATTTATTATAAACAGAGATAAATTATTTACATTAATATTTTAAAAAATATTTATAAAAAAGCTAGGGGCTGAATACCACCTCTTAATAGTATTTTACCTATAAATAAATAAATAAATAAATAAAATAAATTAGATATTAGGACAATACCTATAAATGTATATTAATAAATAATAAAATAATTAAATTAACTTACTACTAATAGCTGAGTTTATATATAACTTTATAAAATCATTAACTACAGGAAAATTACTATTTTATATAAACTATAGTTATAAGCTTATAACTTATTAAGAACTACAAAAACTAAACAAGATATTAGAATTAGTAAGAATAAAAATTAAGGAACTATAATAACTTTATTAGAAAATTATATAAAGAATTACTTATAAAAGTAATTATAGCAAATAAATTAAAGATAAATTTAAAGTTAAGGGACTAATTTTTAAAAAAGGAAATAAGATTTTCTTATTATAAAAAAATTTAGAAATAAAATAACTATTAAGAAAACTAGATTACATCAAATTAGGACTATTTAAGGTTAAATAGTAAATAGAATCTATAAATTACAAACTATAACTACCTAAAGATATAAGGATTTACCTAGTTTTTTATATTTTATGGCTAGAACTAGTACCACAGAATACTAAATTACAAATAAAACTTCAGCTTAAGGAAGATACTATTATATATAAAGTTTAGTAAATCTTAGACTACTAATAATTAAGGTGTTAGTAGAAGTATCTAGTTAAATAAAAAAATTATAAACCTAAAAATAATATATAGAAGCTAGTTAGAAACTTAAAGAATAATTTAAAGCTAATTAACTAGTATTATTAAATAAAGTAATAAACGTTTTCTCTAAAACTATATTTAATAAATATAAAGAATATAAAACGTTCTACTCAAACCCTAAGAAGGAAAATAAAGTAATGTTAAATACTATAAGTAGTAGTATACTAAGTTAATTCTAACAGCCTTACTCTTTTTTCTTTATTATATAAACTTTATTAATTAAGATAAACTTACACTAAAATATCTCTTTCTTCTAAGAATCTATTTAGGTTAGCTAGTAATAAAAATAAAACTTATAAAATTTTATAATAATAAATTCTTTTTTTATAGCATGAAGCTATTACTAAAGTTTCTTTTTATTATAATTTAACTAATTTTACTTAAATTATAATATAACGAGATTGCACTTTACGTTTTAATTAATATACTTAGAATATTATTTAAAAGCTAGATTTACTAAATAAATATAATTATTTTTCTAGTAATAAGAATAAGGGGATGGCATTTAACGGCTGTGTTTTTAAACCTTTTTTACTAAATAATAAGCTTATATTAAGAATAATTCCGCTTAAGTTATTCTTAGGAAATTAAAAGAATAGAAAAGGTATAAGAGGTTCTTATAATCTTAGCTTTTATATAAAGAACTAGTTATTTTTATACTACTTATAGAAAAAAACCAGACCAACTTTTAAGCCAAAAGTTTAAAAAAAGGGAATAATATTATAAACTATAATAATAAGATAACTATAGACAAGAAAGCGTTACTGTAGAAAGTATAATATAAAAAAATATAAGTAGTACTAATAGGTAAAAGCAAATTAGTAAAGATAAAACTTATAAATAAAATTACTCTAAAGTAAGTTTAAGTTCTATAGAAAATAATACTTAAAGTAAGTAAGTTAAATAACATACTATAGTAAAATAAGAACTAGATAAGTACTAATAAAAAAATAAGTTCTTATCTTTCTTTATTTTCTTTAGTAGTATTTAATATACTTCTAATAAATATATAATATACGCACGAAGGATTTCCTATAAATATAAGATATAAAATAGCTTAGAAATATTTTGGATTCTTTATAGTTACTCTAAAATTAAAATTTATATTTTAAGTAAAATAATTTAATACTATCCTATTAAACCTTAATTTACTGTATTACTTCTTTCTATCTTAACTAAGTTAACTAACTTTTACTAAGTCTAACAAGCTTTCCAATTTGGACGTAAAGAAACTAATTAACGTTATATAATTAGTTAGATAACTAGTTACTAGTTTAATATATATAAGTAAGTTAGTAACCTGTAATAATAAAATATATAACAAAGTATTTAAATAAATTATATTAGGGTTAGAAATTAGTTAACTACTTATTTTTTTTAATAATATAAAAGTAGTTAAAAACTAAATTAATATTAAATTTAGAAAAGTAAAATAAAGTTTTATAAATTACAAAAATTAAATAATAGTTTTTAATAGTAATAGTATTTAAAATTTAGTGATTTATATAAAATTAAAAACTTTTATTTAGTTTTTTATAAAAATAATAAGTATAGCTATAAAAAATAAACTTATATTAATAATTTTTTTTATAAAATAGTTATTAATTTTTTTTTAAAAAAACTTTAGTTTATTTTAAAATATTTTATTAAAAAGTCTAAATTTAAGTTACTTTTAAATTTTTTTTTAATAATTTTATAAATAATACTTAAATAATATATTAATAATTTTATATAAAAAAACTTTAAAAATATTATAGTACTTTTTTACTACTTTTTTGAACAAATTAGTATAAGTTTTTAAAGCTAAAGTTTTATTAATATTAGTTATTAAAATAACACAAATTTTGAACATATATTTTTAAGCTAGTTATATAAAAAAAGGTACTTTAATTAAATAAATATTTAATTTAGTTTAAGTATATATTTAAATATAAATATAAATTTTAAGTAAAAGCTTTTTAAAAAATAGTTTACTAAAAGGTTTTTAAATTAAGTATTAAGTACTTATAATTAATAGTTTATTTTAATTAACTAGTTTTTAAATTAAATTCAAGTAGTTAATAATAACTTTAAAATATAAGTTTAAGTATATTATATATAATTAGTATTAGAGTAAAAAACTTTTTAGTAAAAAGTTTACTTAAACGTTTTTTAAGTAAGTAGTATTTTTTTTTAAGTAAATTAAAAATTAAAGTAAGTATAAATAATAAATTTAGTAGTTAAAAATATTAAAAAGTAACTTTTATAAACTATAGTTAAAGTTAACTTAAAACTTTTTTATTTATAGCCAGTTAAAAATTAGTTTATAATTTCTAGTAGTTACTTTAAAAAATAGATATTTTTAACGTTATTTAAGTAATAAAAAGTTATACCAGTTATTTATAAAATATATAAAAAAAATTAAAAAATAAAGTTTTAAATATAAGCTAAAAGTCTATTAATATAACTTATACTAATAGCTTTAATTTTAATTAAAGTAGTAATAAAATAAAAAAAGGTATTTTATTAAATAGTATGCTAAATATTTACTTAATAGTTTTAAAAATTAGTTATTAAATAAAAAGTCTACAAGTTAATAAAAATTTAGTATTAATAGTATTTTTAAAAATAACTTATTTTTAAAGTAAAACTTTTAGTAAGCTAGTTTAAAACTAATAATTAAGTTTTTAATTATAAAATTTATTAAAGCTAGTTAAAAATATATAAAATGATTACTAAAAAGTATTTTTTTAGTAGTAAAGTATAAAAATTAAGTAAAAATAATAAGTTTAAAATAAAACTATTAAATTAAATTTTTAGTAAAAGTATAAATTTTTTTTATTAAAAGTAGTAAAATTTACTATATAAGTAAGAAAATTTTAATTAATAGTGTTTTTTTATTTAATTAACTTAATATAAATATAGTTAAAAGTATTAATTTTTATAAAATTAAAGTTTTTTATAATATAAGTAATAGCCTAAAATAGTTTATTATTAGTAAGTATTAAAAATTAGTATTATAAAAAAAATTTATGTTAAAATAAATATTAAATATTATAAAAATTTTAATACTTACTATTATTTAATAAAAGTTATTATTTAATTTTATTTTTAACTATATAATTAAACTAATGTTATTTAGTTTAGTATTAGTAACTAGTTTATAAAATTTAGTAAAGTAAGTAGTAAAACTATTTTATGTTTAATAAAATAAATAAAACTTACTTAATATATTAAGCTTTTATTTAAGTTTTTATATATAGTTTATAAAAAAGTAATTATTTACTTTACTAAATATATATTCTAATTTATATAAAAGTTTATAAGTATTATTAAGTTTTTATTATTTTTATTTAGTCTTAAATATATAAAAAGTAGTTATGTATATTTAATAAAATCTTAGTTAATATTACTTTTAAGCTTATAGTAAAGTTTTTAAATATAAATATATAAATTTTTCTACTTTTTATTAAATATTAAAAAGTGATGTAAATAATTAAATTTTATTATTACTAATAGTATAAAAAATTTTTAGTATAACAGTTAACTATACTTATTTAACTATAATTTAAAAAACTTAAAAATAAGTAATAAAACTAGTTAAAGTTATAAATTTTAAGCTACTTTTTAATAAACTAATAGTATTTACTAAAGCTTTTTTAGTAGTAGTTACTTAAATAATAAAGCTAGAAAAAATAAATCTAAGTTTTTATTATTATATTTACTAGTATTTTATTTATATTTACTAGTATTTTATTTATATTTACTAGTATTTTAGTATTTTAGTAAATATATTTTATATTATAGTTATTTATTTTTTAAATAACTATATAAATTTTGTAAGTGAAATAAAAGTATTCAAAAAACTAAATATTTTAATTATAGTAGTAGTAGTAATATAATATAATATTGCAAAAATACTATATATAAAGCCAAAAACTTAAAAAACTATTAATTAACTATTATATATAATACTAAATAATAATTTAAAACATTATATAAAAAAACAAAAGTAAATTAAATTAAAAGTAGAAATATATAAAATAAAAACTTATGTAATAATATAAAACTAATATATAAATATATAATATAAAATTTTTTGGTATATTATAAATAGTTACTATAATATTAAGTTTTTAGTAAACGTTACTAAATATTTTATATAATAATAGTAAATATACTTTTACTTATATTAAAAACTTTTTAACTAGCGTATATATTTTGTAGCTTAGTAATTTATTTATATATTATTTAATAATAAATAGTATCTAAAAGTTATATAAATAAATAAAAATTTTAATTTTTTTTATAATAGTAAACGTTTTATTTATTTCTTTTTAAAAGTTTTAACTTTTAATTTTATTATAAACTAAATAATTGTAATTTATATACTAAATTAGTTATTAAAATGATATTAATTATATATAATAAATAACTTAATATATATAGTTTTAAATTTTAGCTACTTTTTTTTACTAAATTTTACTTTAATTTATTTAGAAAAAATTAATAAATTTTAAAGTAACTTTAATATTATTTTACTTTTTTTTTAATACAATTTTATACTTTAATAAATAGTACTTAATATTTTTATACTTTTGTATATATTTTTATAAAAATCTTCGTAAGTTTAATAAAAGTAGTTATTAGTTTACTATTATTATAAAAAAATATATATTAATAATAAATTTATAATACTATTTATAAGAACCTTACTAGTTTTAGTTTTAAATAGTTATTTAGTATACTATTTATTTAGTAAATTAAAAATATCTTGTTTTACGTTTTTTAAATTAATTAATAAATAAACTAGTAAAATATTTAATAAGTTAATTAAAGTAAGAGATTTTAGCTAAATTTTACTAGTAATTTTCTAAAGTACAAAGTTTTAAACTAAACTATAAAGTTAGTAAAAGTATAGTTAATAAAATAAAGTAAATATATTACAAAACTTAATACTATTAAAAAATAATAAAAAATTAAATAAGATTATTATAATATTTTATTCTAGTTATTAAAAATTTAATAAAATAGTAGTTTTAATTAAACTTATAAACAACTTATTTATATAATACTTAAGTAGCTTATTTTACTAAAAAATATAAAAGTATATAATAATTAAGTTTAATTATTTTATAATTATATATAGTATTAAACTTATAATAAATATAATATAAAAAAATAGTAAAATATAATTAAAGGTTTATACTATAATAGTAATAATACTAGTTTTAATATATATATATATACTTTTTTTATATAAGTATAAATTTACTAATAAAATCTTAACTTATAGTAATGTACACACTTATAAATAAAATACTTTTTAAATTTAGCTTATAATAAACTTTATTTACTAACTTAGTTTTATTATAATAAAAATAGGACTTTAATTATTTAAACTTAAACTAAACTTTACTTTTTTTATTATAATACTAGAAAACTTACTTTAACTATTTTAGTAAATATTTTCTAGCTACACTTATTAGAAACTTTTATTTACTTATACTTAATAGTAGTATATTTATAGTATATTTATATTAATAATTTTTAAATAACTTAAAAAAGCTATTAATATAAATATACTATTAAAATTTTGTAACTACTTTAATATAATAAGTAAAAAAGTAATTATAAGTAAGTTAATTATTATATATATAAACTATAAAAATATATACTAAATAGTTAAATTTATAGTTATTAGTTTTAGTTACTTAAAAGTAAGTATTAATAATAGTATTAATACTTAGCTAATTTTTTTAAACTAAATATTCAAAATAAAGCAATATTAAGTAATAGTTAAAAACTATACGTAAAAAAATTAAACTTAAAAAAAGTAGTATAAAATAAAAAAAAGTTATATAAATAATAAAAACTAATAATATTTAAATATTTTTTTAAAAAAATAAAATGTAAATTTTAAAGTTAAAAAAAAAAGTTAATTTACTAGTTTCATTTAAAGAAAATATATTTATATAAATAAATAAATACTTTATAAAAAATAAAAGTATAGTAAAAATATAGCTTATATACTATTTAATTTTAATATACTTTTAATTTTAGCTATGTTTTATTTTAAGTTTATTATAATAGCTAGTTAAACTATTTTTATAGCTTTAACTTAAGTATTTTTATTATTATATTTATTAAAGTAATTTCTAGCTTTATTATTAATAATTTAAACTTTTTTTTAAAAACATTTAAGTTTTTTAAAAATGTATATTTCTTTTACTATATATTACAAGGATTTAGGCCAATAATAGTAATTAAGTAAAATAAAGTAAATTTAATAAAAAGTTAACTATATATACTATAGAAACTTAATAGCTAACTTTTACTAAATTACTAAAGTTATATAGTTACGTATAACGTTAAAACTAAAATAATTATTTTAGTTAATTATTTTAAACTTTAGCTTATTATATTACTTTCTTTTTTATAAACTAAGTAAAGGCTTTTTAGTAAAAAGTTTACTAAAAGGCTTTATAGGCCTATTTTAAGTTCTATTTACTATAACTTTTTTTAAAGCTTTTATTAGTAGTTTACTAGTAAAAGTTTGTATCTACTTTTTTATAAAAACACTATATACTCTTTTTAACAGTTTAATACTACTATATTTTTTAGTTAGTTTACTAGCTTTATAGTTATTAGTATATAGCTTTTTTATTTTATTTTATAGTATAGCTAGTAATTTTACTTTTATTTTATTTATATTTTAGTAATAATATTTTATAATATATACTTTTTACAGTTATCTACTTAAACTAATAGTAACTAAAAATTATTTATAAGCTAGCTTAATAATAAGTTATTACTAGCTAGCTATAACCTATTTATATAAAATATTAAGTTTAGTTTTAAAAGTATATTTAGCTTTATAATATATAAGCTAATTATTTTTTTTTATAGTGTATTTAGTATTCTTTTAGTTTAGCTTCTTATTATCTTATTTAGTAAAAAGTTAGTTACTAAGCTTTAGTTATACTTTATTTTTAATATATAGTTATAAAGCTTTATTTTAATATTAGTTTACTTATTTTTTTAATTTTTACTATACTTTAGTTATATTATTTATATTAAGTTAATACACTTTTTTAACTTTTTTATAATTACTTTTATACTATAAAAAAATATATTATTTAATATTAAAAGGTAAAAAACTATACTTACAAATAACTTAGTTAATAAAATAATATTAAATATAGTAGTATAACTATAGTACAAAGTAGAAAGTACTAAAACTAAAAACTTATTTATTAGAAAAAAACAACTATTTAATAAAATTAAACTAGATATCTTATTTTTAGTATATAAAGGTTTTAGTATTATAATAAATACTATTAAGTAAAAATTTAATAAAAATATATATTAAATTATAAAACAAATAACTATTTAAAAAGAAATTAGAGTACTAAAAAGTTATACTTAATAAATATTTTAATATAAGTAAAAGGTAATTATAAAAAAGAGTATACTTATAATATAATAGTTTTATAAAAAGAAAATTCTTAAAATTTTTAATAGAAATCTAGTAAAAAATAATATATTAAAAAATAGTAAAAATAAATAAAGTAAAATAAAAATACTTTTACTTACTATATATATTAAAAACTAAAATATACTTAATAAACAAAAAGATTATAAATATTAGATTTATAAGTTAATAAATTATACTAAAAAAAATTATATATAAAAAAGACGCCTAATTTAAATAAAAAAATTAAGAAAAAAAAAAGATATAATAAAAATAGTTTTAAAATAAAAACCTACTCTATTTTATAATATAATAGACAACTTTAATAAAATTAAAAAAACTAAAAATGCTTTAAATACTAAAAGTTATATTAAATAATATCATTATTTCTATTTACTACCTGATTTAGTCCCTTTAATAGGTCTATATAGGCCAATTCCTTTTATAGGAAAAACTTATTAATAAGAAAATCTATTAACATACTATACTAGAGAGGCGTTAGTGCTTTATTATTATAATACTTCTTCTTTACTATTTTATCTTTTATAAGGTTTATGTTTTTAGTTATTATACCTATATTTTATAAATAATCTTATTTTTTTCTTTTTCTTATACTCTCTTTTTCTATCTCCTACTATTAGTCTAGGCTCTGGAATGGGTAGAAGTAGTTTATTTTCTTAATATTAATTACTTTTATTATATAAAACTAAGTAAGTATTTCTGATTTTATAAACTATTTTATAACTGCTTAAGTGCTATTTCTCTAACTTAATATCTTTTCTAATTATTCTTATAAAAATAATGCTATTAGTTTAATTCTCTTAAGCTTAAAACAGTAGAGAAGAATATAATATATAGTTTATACTAGCTAGCTATAGTTATACTATAGAAACTTATTTAGAACCTTTATTTTTACTAGCTAGGTATTAAGGCTAAGGAATTTTATGTATAATAAAAATAAAGTAATAGCTTCTACCTTTAGAAGTCCTTTATAAAGTAAGATTATAAATATTTTTTATAAAATATACTAGGTAGTTATTATCTATTTTTTTACTATACTTTACTATTAGTATTACTACTCTATATCTCCCTACTTTAAGATAAGAGTAGTTATATACTAGTAATATTAATAGCTGTTAGTATAATATATTTATATTTCCTCTGCACGTTTCTGTCCCTGTTAGTGCTAATAATTTCTAGAAGTTTCTTTTTTAGAATAAGCTAGAACTTCTTTCTTATATTCTTTTACCTAGTTTTAAAGCTTTTTTAGTGGGGTTAGTAGTTATATTATAATCTACTATTAACTTACTAGTAATATCTAGATATTATTAAAAGTACTTATTATTTTTTTTATTAAGTTCTAGCTAGTATCTAGAGTTCTCTAGAGAGCTATAGTATTTATATAAAGTATAATTAATAAGACTACTATCTCTCTTTTAATAGCTACTATTAATATTCTCTTATATACTTTTATAATCTTATAAAGATACCAGTTTTAAGTCTTTTAAAGTAGTAGGATAAGGTTCTTTGCTATTAAATTACTATTATTATAAATTCCCTATATCTAGGCACTGTAGAGTATTATTGGGTGGATAACTACTATATATAAAAGACATAAGCGTCTTATAAATAAGCCTTATATTAATATAATAATCTATAATATAGCTTTAAAAGCTGCTGTGTCCTTCTCTACTACTTTATAAATATATTCTTTTTATTAAAGCTTTAAGTTTATCTAAATCCTAAAAACATGCATGCTTAAGCTCTAGAGGATAACTTTATAACTAATAATTTATATTATTAATATTAAGTCTACACTATTATAGCATCTTTTTCTAGTAAAATATATAAACTAGTATTTCTTTAGTGTAAATATAGCTTTATAGTATTTAGTTTATATTATATATTAATTATATATAGCTATTAGGCGTTAGCAATTCTCAACGGCTAAGTTTCCTTATAAAATAAAGTTTATATTATTAATAAAGCTAAATACTAGTATATTACTATTTAATTACTAAAACTCCTCTAAAAGCTTTAATATAAAGAAGAGGAATAAAATTAGTAAAAGTAGAAATCCCTATAGAATACTTATTTATATTTAAATCTATTTATTTTAATACCTAGGAAATGTAATGCGCGTTTATTGAGTAGTTATAAAGCTTTATATAAAATAAACTATCCATTCTAGTAGCCTCTTCTTTCTTAGAATATATAATAAATGTTTATAGAAGATGTTATTAAATGCTTTAGTTAAGTCTAAATTTAGTATTAAGATAATATAACTTAAGCGCACTCTTTATGCTATTTAAATACTAAAAATAAGTATACTAATTACTAAAAGCATTAAGTACTTCTTTCTTATTTTTATTTAGTTTTAAGAGAGTAGTTTATATCTCTTAGTAGCTACTACTATTATATTTACTACTTATTTTTTAATTATCTTAGCTAGGGTATTTTCTAGTGTGATTAATTAATAGCTTTTTAGAAAAAAATAATCCTCCTTACCTTCTTTATATAAAGTAATTATAATTAATTCTTTAAGGTATATTAGTATTATTCTGCTTTTAAGATATTAGTAAACCGCCTATATAAGCTCCTAAGCTATTAATAAAAGTATAATTTTTAGAATCTTATTTAGTATACTATTAGGGCTTAGGGTTTTTTTATTTAGAAGTTTTATAATTAAATTACTTATTATCTTCTTAAATATATATAGATTAATATTAATTTAGGTGTGCTCTAGCTGTATTTTATTATTAATATCTTCTAAATTAACTTTACCTATATTTAGAAAAAAATTCTTAACTAAAATCTCTATCTTTATAGTGTTATTTTTAGTGAGAGAGTTGCTAATTAAACTTCTAAAATTAAAGAAATAGAAATTACTTTTTATTATATTAGTACTTTTTTTACTCCATCTTAAAAAAATCTATAGCCTCTTATTATATGGTTTTATAGGGTTTACTATAAATTCTTATATAAATTATTTCTAGTTATTTTTTTTTATTTTTTTTATTTTTTTCTAAAGCTGGTTAGACAGCGCTTTATAGCTCTAATAGTTATAATTTTTTTTATAGTTATAATACTAGTACTTTACTTATCTAACGTCTGTAAAAAGCTAGATTACTTTTAGTAATTATATCCTACACGTTTATAAACTAGGTCTTATGTGTAAAGAGTAAATCTTAAAAGTATATATAATTTCTTTTTAAAAGGCTTTTAGAGGTTCCGGGGCCGTTATCTACTTAAGGTTTTTAATATTTTAGAGGAATTCTTTTATATCTAGTTTTTTAAGCACATAGCGTTTACTTTTCTTTTATAAGTAAATAATAACATTTATTTAGATTTATATTAGAGTATAGTCTCTTATTAGAGTCTATTTATTCTTAGTTCTATAGAAGCTAACTCTTTCGTATATTGTGTCTGATAGAAATGTGAGGTCGATGATGCTCTCCCTTTGTCCCTTTTTCCACGTCGGTTCACCTCATGGTGTGGCGAGTCGAAGACCTCGTGCTTCTGTTTCGAGGAGTAGGTGTTGCGCCTGCGCTTCGCTTACGACGTGGCTTCCCCCCCATATTGGGTGGTGTGTGTTGAAGTCTCTAAGGAGTATAACTTCTCCTTCCGCTTCCTTAATCGCTTTGTCAACCTCTGGCTAGGTCTTCATCCGTTGGCAGTCTCCACGTGGGTTGTAGATGTTGATGATGGTAGTCTCCAGTCCCTCTAGGCGAAGCTAGAGTGCTGTGACGAATAGGCTATATTGTTTACGCCTCCAATGCGCAGCGTCAATGTTTCGACTAATCATAAAGCATACTTTTGTTGTAGGGCCTTCTTCATAAGCCAGAGCGTATCCACGTGGGCAGTATGTCGATTTGGTGTATTTATTATACGCCGGTTCTTAGATTGCGAGTACCTGGTACTCCGCCTACGTTGCCCCATCAAAGAAGGGGCAGCATGCACCTTGATTTGCGTTTCCACAGTTATATTGGATGATGGTAAGTTTACTCATTTGGGCCCCTAGGGTCCTGTCTAGGTTCCTGATGCTTGTGCTACCCGTGTTAAACTTAACGGATCCGGTCGCGCCAAGTCTAGATAGTAGAGAGTTTACGAGGCTCTCTACGGTGCTACTTTTAGGCTGTCTCCATTTGCGTAGGCAGTCTGTCGCTATGCAGGGGAGGACCCTTAGTAGTCATACTCTAGAAGTTTACACCTTAAGCAGGCCTCTGGCAGCACCCCTAGAAGTTAAAGAGAAAGGCGATACCTACGCCGTGTCCGCGTACACAGCCGGCCTGAGTACGAGTCGGGTTCGCTCTAGCCTTCTAAAAGAAGTTGGAGAGAAAGGCGATACCTACGCCGTGTATACATTCACAGCCGGCCCAAGTACGAGTCAGGTTCGCTTCAGCCCTCTAGGTTCTGCCCTCTTAGCCTACTGACATGCGCATCCGTCCTCTCCGGCCACTATACTATCTCTTCAGGTAGCGACTTCGGTACGTAGGCTCTACGCCGGCGACACCCTACTAGAGGCAAAAAGCGTGCTCTCTAGCATAATCTGAATGCGAACTAAGTCACTCCTATGCTCTAAATAGGTCACCAGCCTAATTCAGCCTCCAGCACCTCTAGTGCGAGTAGAGAGCATTTTGCCTGCGCCTTCTATTACTATCTTTTTAGTTATAGTATAGTACTATAGCTTACTAGCTATTTAGGTACTACCCTAAAGCTAATTTCCTATTACCTATAAAGATCTCTCTCTATAGGCCGTCTATATCTTATAAGTAAATAACTTAAAGACTTTATCTAGCTAGTATAAAGCTTCTAATTATATTATCTACTAACCTGTCCTAATCCTGCTATATGTATATCTAGGTATAGTATACTATCTTTAAAAGAGTATTTTAATATTAATATTAACTTAACTTACTATAATAGCTTAGTTACTTATATTCTAACTTAATAGATTTATTAGCTATCTTTGTAATTCTATTAATTAATAACTTCCTTTACTCCTAGTAGTAACACGTTTAGATAATTATATATATATTATATATTATATAATAGAGTTTACTATAGCTTACCTATCTAAGCTTTCTACTATATACCTAAATATATAAGTTCTTTAATTTATTTTTTAAGCTTATTTTAGTAGTGTTGTTATTTACTCTCTAAATAAACTAACATATATATCTATTTTTTTAGATTATATAAATAGTATTATTAATAAGGGCGTGACCCTCCTCCTATTATAAAGTCTACTATATATAAATATTTTTAAAAGAACTATATATATATAAGGCTGTATAAGTCTATTAAGAGTCTACTTTAAAGTTATCCTATAAGATAAGTACTTTAAAGCTATTTATTACTACTATTATATACTATACTCTATATTTTTTTTTATACCTAGTAGATTATTTCGCGTTACTTATAACTTTTTTAGAATAATAAGTTATCTATATCTTATAGGAGTAGACCTTATAATAATTTAATACTATATAACTATTAGTCTCTTAGTTTTCTACTAACTAAGCTTATATTTTATTATTTTATTAAGTTTTATTTAAGTTTACTTAAGACCAATAACTCGCGCGGTGGCTTAAGTTTATAGTGTTTAAATTATTCTAAATATAAATAAACTAACTATCTATTAAAAGCTATAAGTATTATATTATTTAAGATTTTTATTAAGTCACCGTTAAAGCACACCTGGTTATTTATTTAGTTATTAAATCTATTAAGAATCTATTATTAAGTCTCTTATAAGTAGTCTAGAATTTTTGATTATTTTTATTCTTAATATAACACACTCTCAGAGCAGTATAAGTATAGAGATATTTTATTATATTATTAAACTAAAATAGCTAGTAGGGCAGCTTTTTAGATAATATATTAAATAGTTTTTACTTAGTTTCTCTATTCTTTAGTTGGTTGTCTATACTTGGTATTTAAAAACTCTATTATTCTAACCGCTTTAAGAGTTAAGCTTTTAAAAAAACGTTTTTTAGTAATACTAAATGTTATATACTGGTAATAGACGCAATTCTCACTATTAGTTTACTTTAGAAAATAAAATAATATGGAAAAGAATTCCTATATAACGGTATGGGTCGAATCGCGATTTCGGTATTCTTTTATTAAATAATATATATACTAGAATATAAATACTATAAAAACTAGAAATAAAATATTAAGTGAAATATAAGTAATAAAGTTATTATATAATATACTAAAGTAGTTTCTATATACTTAATAAACTAATATAGTAATATTATATGCTTTTAACTATATACTATAAAAATAGAGTATAAATAACTTTAATAAGTAATTATATTTAGGTTTTATATTAAAACTTTAATAATTACACTTACTATATAGTTCGGTTATGTAATATAATTATTTTAATAATATAAAAATATAACAACTAATAATTTAATTAATTTATTATATAATAATTCTTAAAAGTTGCTTAAAAATAAGAAAATAAGTATAAAAAATTAACTATATAAAACTAGAAAAAGTACTCTTTTAAATAGTAAATTCTTTACTTATAATTTATTACATAATAAGTATTATTAAGCTTACTTTAAATTTATTACTACTTATTATATATATTTTTTTACTATTAGTTTTATTAATTATCTTAATAATATTAGCTAATAATTTTACTTTATATTTGCTTTACTAGAGTATCTATTTAGCTTTTTACTTAGTGTTAATTTTCTTAGCACATTTCTTTACTAGCTTTTAGTAATTATTTTTTAAGTTATTTAATATATTTTAGTTATTACTATTAGTAAAAGTCTCTTATATATTACTACTTATAGTACTTACCTCTTTTTTAAAATTTTAGCTTAAAAGTTATTTTTACTTTAAGTCTTAAGCATAAAAGTATTTAGTTTCTAAAGTTATTTTATAAGCTTTTTTAAAATTCCTTTTTTTTTCTTACTTTAATAATACTTAAAGTTAAGTTAACTTTTTATACTTATTATTTTATAAAGTTAATTTAAGATTATAATTATTTTATACTAACTTTTTATAGTTTTTATAAAAAAAGAAATCTTTATTACTTTATAAATTTATTATTTAGTTAATATTTAGAGTATATTTAACGAAACTATAAATATAATCTAGTAGTGTTTTAATAGAAGTTTAAAAAGTTTTTTACTAAGTATTAGTACCTTTATAAATAACTAAAAGTAGCTAAAAATACTATTTTTAAAATAAAAGCCTATAAATAATGGTTTTATAAGTAACTTACTTTAGTTAATTTTTATAAGTATAAGTTATTTACTTATAAGCTTACTTTAATTAAAAAGCCAAAAAAAACATTTTTAAACTATTATAATTTATAAGATGTTTATTTAATATATTTACTAATTCTTTTTTATTAGTTTTTTTTAATTAAAAAGCTATATAGGCTTTTCTTTAAAATTTAGTATTACTAAGTATTTTAAGTAAAATTAGTTTATTATTTTAGAATATTACTTTAAGTTCTTAATAAGTTTTTAGGTATTTTTCTTATTTCTATAATTCTTTTACTTAACTTGGTATTTTTACTAATATTTAAATTTCTATAGTTTTTAAATTTTTTTAACTTTATACTTTAATTAATATAATGTAATATTTATATTTATTGTTAGTAGTATATTTAGTAGTATAAATTTAAGTAATAATATATAAAAAATTAAATAAATCTTTATATTTTATAGTAGTTTTAATTTACAGTTAACTAGTTTTTTAACTTTAGTAATTTTAAATAGTTTAATTTAAATATAATTTAGATTTTTATTTATTTTTTTAGATTTTAGATTTTTATATAGCATGAAAACTTTGTTCTTTTTTTTTAAAAGTTAGTTTCTTAACTTTAAACTTATTTATATTTACTAAAGTTTATAAGTTTTTTAAGATAATTTATTTACTAATCTTATTATAAAAGTTTTTAAGGTACTTAATTTTTAAGTACACTTTGTATAATTTACTTTTTAATTTCTATAGTTTTTAATGAGCTATTAGTTTATAACTATAATTAGTATAAAAAGGTATTTACTTAGTTATTAATAACTTTATACTATTATATATAAATTCTACTAAAAGTAATAACTTAATTCTTTTAAAAGTAGTTAATATATATTTTTAAATATTATTTTAAAGTTTAATTAGTATATTTTATTTACCTATTTATTTAAAGGTAAAAGCTTATTAAGAGCTTTATTTTTAACTTTAACTTAGCTAATAAAGTATTTTAAAAATATAATATAAATAATTTATTTTAATTAGTAATAAACTCTTTAAGTAACTTATATTATAAAACTATATTCTTTAGTATTTTATAAACTAGTTTTTTTACTAATAATTTTATATTTATAAAAATAAACTATATATACTTATACTTAGTTAATTTATTTATAATTACTAGTATTATATTATATTCTTTGTTATTTTCTAGTTTACTAAATAGTAGTAATCTTATAATAAAGTTTATTAAAACTAACTACTATAATAGTTTTAGAATTTTAAGTAATTATAAAAGTTTATAAAACTTATATTATACTAGTTTTTGTTTTTACTTATATAGTATTTAACTATATTTATAACCTTTTATTTTAGTTTTTAAATATAGTAATTTCTAGAAATTTAATTTATAGTTTTTTTATTTCTTAGTATTTGTATATAATAATAGTATAATTTTTTTTTAAATTAGTTTTATATATAAAGTTGTTAGTATATATACTAGTTTATTTATATATTTAGCTTATTTTTATAATAGTTTATGAATATTTATTAATATTTATTTTTTATTCTTATTTTAAATACTATCTAATTCACTTTCTTTAATAGTTTTTAATTTTTGTAAGTATTACAATTCTTAAATAATTATATATTAGTAATTTATTTAATTTAAATAATAATACTAAATTTAGTATTAGTTTATATTATTTTATATAATTTAAGTGTTTACTAAAAGTGTTAGTAGCTTTATTTTCTATTTTTTTTTTAATAAAATATTTTAAAATTATAATTAGCTAAAGTCTTTACTTAATATATTTATTTTTTATTAAGTTTTTATAGTTTATATATACTACTACTTAATACTTAGCTTTTTTAAAATAAACTTTTTATTTTTAAAATACTACTATAATTACTAATAACTTTTTATATATTATAATTTAACTTAACTTTTATAAGTTTTTTTTAAAAAAAGTTTATAAAATAAAAACATTTATTTAACTATTTTTAACTATTAATTACTTTAATTACGTAATTAAATATATTTATTTTAAGAAAAATTAGTAGTTTTAAATTAAATATTTTTAATATTAGTGCCTATATAAACTTTTTCTTAAGTTTTTAAAAAGCTTACTATTAACTTTACTTTTATTTAAATTTAATATTTTTAATTTACTTTTATAAGTAGAGTTGTAGTTTTTAAATACTATTGTATAAACTTTTAATAAAAATTTATATAACTTAAAAATAATTATTTTTTTTTAACTATTTTTAGTTTTAGCTAATTTCTAATTTTTACTAACTTTTTTAAATCTATTTTAATTCTCTTTCTAAAAATAATATATTCTAGAAATCTAGTTTTAGTAATATAGAACTAGTATTTTTTTAGTTAAATTAAGAAATTATATTTTTAAAACTTTTTTAAAAACTTTTTAATATATTTCTTATACTTTTTTAAGTTTTTTTTTTAAGTTTACTAGTATATTATTTAAATATACTATTATAAATATATTTACGTATTTATATAGTATATAATTAGTAACTACTAAAAAAGTTACTAATATATTTATTAATTTAATTAGTATAATATAGTACTTATAAAGTCTATATTTTATTTTAAATATTATTATTTATTTGTATTTCTTTTAAATTTAAATTTAATAATATCCTTTTTTAATATTAAATAAACTAAACTACTTAGCTGTTTAAAGTTAGTTTATAAGCTCTTAAATTAATAGTAATAAGTAACAATTTTTTTTAGTAACTTTATTTAACTATTTAAAGTCTATATATAATTATAGTTTTTTATTTTTCTTGAGTATAAATAATATTAGTAAAGTTATTAGGCTTTTACTTAGTTATATATATGTAATAGGCTAGAGTCTAGAATAGTTAATTAAAATAGTTATCTTAGCTTTAACTCTATGCGTAACCACGTGACCTTAGCGACTTAGTAGGGGTTAACTATTAAGTCTCTATAGTGTATATAGTTAACTCTTTATTAAATTTACTCTATTTTATTTAATTACCATCATTAGCCTGGACCCTTACAATATATATATATTTTAAAATTTATTTTAATATATAACTTTAATTTCTTTTATTATTCTTATAATAATAAGTAGATTAGTTTAGGTTTTAGCTTAATATTATTCTTAAGTAGTATTTTATAGTCTTAAAATGAATACTTTAGTAGTATAGTAGCTTTATTTTTACTAAATAAGTTTATAAACTTTTTATATTTCTTAAGTATTTAGGCTTTAGTAATATTTATAATTCTAGAATATTAAATTTATATTACTCTAATTTTCTAAAGCTTTTATTAGTATAATCTTTATATTACTTTATATAAAATTTTTTTTTTTAGAGTTTTATTACAAAGGGTGCGGCGCGTTGTATAATGTTTTTATAAACTATATAAGCTTATTTTTAGCAACCTCATTAAAATAAGCTCACATTAAAAACAACTAAAAATTATTGAAAATAGGCGTAAATAATTAGGATTTTGTGGCTTATTCTATGCGCGGAAATTGTTATTACTTTAGTATTTAATACAAAGCTTTACCACCTATATAAAGTAGTCAGGGTAAAGATATTTGGCTATGTATAACTTTATTATAGGATTTTTCTACTAAACTAACTTTATTTACTTCTCTGCTTTTTTCTTTGCTATTTGTGAAGAAGACGTTATAATATAGCTATTAATAAATCCTTCCAACCTGCCAAAACAGCGCTTAATTAGGTGTAAATCTAGTAACTAAAGTAGGTAAAAAACAAACTTAATTTCCTTCTTATAAATTATATAGCAGAGGTAACGGCGAGTAGCCTAATAAAAATAAATATTATTCTCTATAAAGTAAATTCATAATCCTTAATTCTCTTCCCTGATTATCTTATAGTACGGAAATATATATTTCTTTAATATATTTTCAGCGTACCAGATCACGTTCATATCTTTACCTTTAGTATATATAAAAATCTCGTGCTTAAAGACCTGCTTTGGTGATTTCCTATTATATAGACTCTTCCTACCGCAGCCTAGGTGTTTACGATGATATTTAGCGTTCTTAGCTTTAATTTTGTTATTAATCTCCTCTAATTGTTTGTACTTAGGCGTGCTAGGAATAAGAGCCTGTTTTTACTACTACTTATAGTATAACTAGTTTTCTTTATTAGCGGCTATAACCTTAGTTTTTAAGCAATCTTTCTCATCCTCAGATATAGCTACCTAAATAATATAAGGTCTTTTATATAAGTAAGTAACATAAAAGAATATAGCAACACAAATTATAAAAGAAAACTAAGAAAAATTAACGTGTATAGTAAAGTTATTTAAATTAATATTATGACCTTAAGGCGCGGAGATCTTCTGCTTGCTTCTATAGTTATTAGTGCCTCCAAAAGGCTTTAAAGTCTTATTATAATAGATGAATATAAGCTTAGGGAAACGTAAGTTATACTTATCTATTAACTACTATAAGTAGTTAACTTACTGCTTCTTATTCTCTTTATCTAGCTTACTCTTTTTAGGCCATACTTTTCGAATAATTGTGTAGTCATATTTAGGATCTTAGTGCTCCTTTACAACGTTTTTAACCTACCTCTAGTTAAGTTTATTAATACTAACTTCTTAAAGAACTAGGTGAACTATAGCTACTATTTTCTAGTTCTTTTTATTAATTATTATCTTCTGCATTTAACTGGATAGCTCGCTGCCGTTCTCCACCTTTAGTTTCTTACTAGGATAGTTAGATTAAGAAGGTATTAAGGCTAATATTACGTGAATATTATTACTACTAGCTTAGTTTTAAGCTTAATAGTAAATAGTACTTGCAGTCAACTTAGGGACCTCTAGATTATCTATTATTTTACTAAATTTTCATCCGCTAATTTTCCTAAGGGTAATTATAAAGACTTATTTTTATTAGGAGACGTCTACAGCACCTGTAGCTTTATTCTAAAAGTGTTATACTAACATATTATTAGAAAAATTATAGAAACTTAAGATTAACTTTATTTAATAGAGTGTTAAGACCTAAGAGTAAGGCTCTCCTATTAGCTAAAACTTTACTTAGTAAGGAAGAGAGGTTTTAGAGCTTATATATTTATAAAAACGTTATGCATCACGCCGCACCCTTTATATAATACTTTTAGTTTCTATATTTAGGCTATTTTTTTACTAGTTTTTAAATAACTATTTTTTACTACTAATTTATTGTTAGATTATACAATAAAAGCTAATTTTATTTTAAAATTATATTAAGTTCTTTTATATTTAAAATATTAATATAGTAAATATTTTTATATTTTGCTACATTTAGCTTTATTATAATAGTTTCTAAGTTAATTAAACTTTATTTAAAAGTTACTATATTATTATCTACTTGCTTTACTCTTATTAAATATATTTTATATTAGTATAATATCTTGTTTTATTTAATTTATTAATTTAAAATAAATATTTTGCTTACTTTACTATTTACTAGTACTTTTAAAAGTTTTCTATTTATTTTAGCTTTAAAATAAAGATATAGTTCTTACTATATTTACTATAGTTTAAAAGCTTTAATAGTTATATTACTAGCTAGACTTTATTAGTAGCTAGTTAGTTTTTTAATAATAATTTATATATCTTATATATTTAATTCTATTTTTACTTTATACTAGAATATTTTTCTTTTATATATCTAAAGTAGTATCTAAGGTAGTATATAGTATAAAATATCTATTAGTACTTTTTTTTACTATATTTCTATATATAGAATATTTTTATTTTAAAAAATATTTCTTATATAAATATTTTTAGTAGGCTCTATTTATTATATTTTATTTAATAAAGTATTTTTAGTTTTTATAGTTTTTATATTTTAGTATATATATTATTTATTATAATCTTTAGTATTATAAACTTTACTAGCTTTTTTAATTTTTATTAAAATTATTTATTTTGCTATAAAGTATAGTAAGTTCTTATTTTTTAACTACTTTTTTATATACTTTTTTTTTTATTTTTTTTATTTAAATTAAATGTGTTTTCTATATATATATATATATATTTAATATAATTTATTAACTTATAAATCTAATATTTATAATATTTTAATTTATTAAATATATTTTTATTTTTAATTTTTATAGTAGGTAAAAGTATTACTACTTTTTTATATTTATTTTTACTATTTTCTAATATGCTATTTTTTACTAGAATATACTATTTTCTTTTTTTAATAAAATTCTTTTTATTAGATTTTTATTAGAAATTTTAATAATTCTTTTTTATAAAGCTATTATATTATAAATATACTTCTTTTTTAACTACTTTTTACTTTTATTAAATTTGTCTCTAAGTATAATTTTTTAATAGTTTAATTTATAGTTTCTTTTTAAATAATTGTTTACTTTACAAATTTAATATATATTTTTATTAAGTTTTTACTTAATTATTATTATAATAATATGAAAAGCTTTATATACTAAAAATATAATATTTATTTTAATTTTATTAAATAGTACTTTTTTTCTTCTAATAAATAAGTTTTTAGCCTTAGTACTTACTACTTTATACTATAGTTATACTACTATTTTTAATATTATTTTATTAACTAGGTTATTAGTAAGTATAAATTTTTTAATAGTAACTATTATTTTTATAAATTTAGTATTTTTTAACTTTTAGCTTTTTACTAATAATTTCTTTATTTAATATTTAAAAAATTTATTCTTTTTTCCTTATTTATTTAATTATTATAATTTTTTTCATTAAAGTAATTTTTTATAAAGTGTTTAATATTTTTATATTTTAAATATCCTTTTTTACTAAGTTATTTTTTATATTTTTAAGTTATAGTCTCTATTTTTAGCTTTTTAAACTTAAAATTCTTTTAACTTAAATTTTATTAATATCTATATTTATATTAGAAACTTAATTTTACTATATTGTAGCTTTTTTTTACTAATAGTTATTACTAGATTTTTTTAATATTTAAGTTCTTTTTTATACTACTAGTTATTAATTTTTACTATAGTTTCTATAAGTTTATATAAGCTATTTAACTTATTTTATTTAACTAGCTTATTTATAACTTGATTTTTAAGTTTAATATAATAAACTACTATTAATAGTACTTTATTTTAACTAATTTTTAATTATAACTACTAGAATTTAGAAATATAAATAAATACAATTTTATTTTATTTTAAGTTTTGTATTTTCTACTTTATACCTTTTTTTTTATTAATTTTACTAAAAACTATTATAATTTATTATTTAAAGTTACTATAACTTTTAAAAACTACTTTTATTTTATTATTTAATTTTAATATATTACTATTTTTTTATATAGTTTTTAGCTAAAAGCTTAAACTAGTTTATAGCTCTACTTTCTATATTTATACTTACTATAAGAATTTTGTTTTAATTTTTTAAAAAAGTAGTTTTATTAAACTAAGTATATATCTCTATTTTCATAAAAAATTCTTTAAGATATTTTCTAGTACTATTAAACTTTTAAAGTAGTTATACCTTAGGACTTAATATATATGTTTAAGATTTATCTTTATTTTTTAACTTTTAAATTATTTAATAAAGCTTTAAAATCTATAACGTTACTTATTATTACTATACTACTTTTGACTATAAATAAAATTATTACTAAAGTTACACTACTTAAGCCTACTATTACTTTATATAGGTAGTATAATTTATAAATACTTATATTATTATATAATATACTAAAGCAGTTTATATACTTAATAAACTAATATAGTAATATTATATACCTTTAACTATATACTATAAAAATAAAGTATAACTAAATTTAATAAGTAAGTATATTTAGGTTTTATATTAAAGTTTTAATAATTATATTTATTATATAGTATAGTTATTTAATATAATTATTTTAATAATATAAAAATATAATAAGTAATAGTTTAACCAATTTATTATATAATAATTTCTAAAAGTTATTTAAAAATAAGAAAATAAGTATAAAGAATTAACTATATAAAACTAGAAAAAGTACTTTTTTAAATAATAAATTTTCTACTTATAATTTATTATATAATAAGTACTACTAAGCTTATTTTAAATTTATTACTACTTATTATATTTATTACTTTTTATAACTAAGTATATAAAATATTATATATCTTTTTTACTATTAGTTTTATTAATTACTCTAATAATATTAGCTAATAACTCTACTTTGTGTTTACTTTATTAAAGTATTTATTTAGCCTTTTTCTTAGTATTAATTTTTCTAGTATATTTCTTTACTAGCTTTTAATAATTATTTTTTAAGTTATTTACTAAATTTTAGTTATTACTATTAGTAAAAGCCTTTTACTTATTACTATTTATAAAAAAAGCTTATTAAAATATTTTATATAAAAAGTGTTTTTTAAAAATAAAAATACTTTATATATTAAAGGAAAGTAAAAAAAAAGTACTAATAAATACTTTATACTATATACTACTTTAAATAATACTTTATATATATAAAAAAACCTTGTTTAATATAAAGTAAGTATAGAATTAAATATATAAAATATATAAATTACTATTTAAAAACTAACTAGCTACTAGTAAAATTTAGCTAGTAATATAGCTATTTAGATTCTTAAATAATAATAAGTATAGTAAAAACTATATTTTGTTATATTATATAGTATTTATATATATTTCTAAAAATATTAAATATAAAAAACTTTAAGAGTATTAAATAAAGTTATATTGATTATTACAGCTTAGTAATACTTTAGTATAAAAATAACTTTATATAATTAAAAAAGTAAGTTATAATAATAGTAAAATATAATTTTATTATATTTGAAACTTAAAATGTTTATAAAAATATTAAAATGTTTATAACTATAAAAAATTAAAACTATAACAAAAAAAACCTTTTTTTATATAGTAAACTTTTTGTAATAACTATTTAATTACTTTTTATTTAACTATATTAAATAATTAGCTATAATATTTTATAATAAAGCTTATTTTCTTTAATTTACTTTTATTTTATTACGTACCTTACTTATATTTGTTTTTAGTAAGTTTTTTACTAATTTAAGGTTTAATACTTATTTCTAACTATTTCTAATTAGTATTATAAACTTAAGTAATATTACTTTTATATTTCTATTTAGTAACTTTATTATATTATTTACTTAAGTACTTTATATAATTTTATTACTAAATATTAACTATATATATAGTATTTAGTACTTTCATTTTAACTTATTAGCTTACTACTAAAAGGCTTTTTTTTATAACTATTTATATATTATTATATAACTATATTTTTAAATTAGTTTTATTATATTTTATAACATATACTTTTTTTTAAGCTTTTAACTTAAAAGTTTATATACTTATTCTCTAAAACTTTTATATAAAAGGAGCTTAATATTTCTTTTATATAATTATAAGCTTTTCTACTTTTCTACTCTATTTTTTAAGGTTTTAATAATAATTAAGGCCAAGTTATTAACTATTTAGGCCTATTATATTATAGAATTAATTTTTAATTAAAATTATTTAATACTAATATTATATAGTAACTATTTTTACTATAAGTAAGTATACTTAATTAATACTTTATTAGGCTATTATTTAGTTATATTAATTACTATTTAAAATATAATTTTATAGTATTTTAAGTAAACTAAACTATAACTTAGCTAACTACTAGTATTTTTTAGTTTAAATTTAAGAAACTAAGGATTTTCTTTTTAGTACTTATACTTAGGCTTAGTAATTATACTATTAGTTATTTTAAATAGATTTTAAGTTTTAAAAGTTAGTAACTTATAAATTAGATTCTATTAAAAAGTTTAAGTAATTAAAAAAAATAAAGTTTATATAATAGTAACCTTTTACTTCTAAATACTTTATTTAAATAGGTTTCTTATTTAATACTTTTTTTTTACTTTTAGATTAAAAAGATACCTAATTATTTTTTTTCTAAAATATAATACTTATAAATTCTTAAAATAAAACTAGTTAATTAGTTAAGTGTAGTACTGTATATACTTAATTAGTTTTTATATATTTCCTTTTAGTTTATAGTTTTTTATTAAACTAAATATTTTTACTAATATTTAAATTTATAAAGTTTAAGAATTTTTCTTACTTTTATTTAAAGTTACTATTTAGTTTTTGTGAAACTTTTTTAGCTAATATTATATTTAGTAGTGCTAGTTTTAAAAGTAAAATATAAAAAACTAAATAATTTTTTATTTTTATTTTTAGTAGCTATAGTTTAAAATTAACAAGTTTTGTTTATTTTTTAAATTTAAATAATTTAATTTAAATATAATCTAGTTTTCTTAATAGTTGTTTTCTTTTAAAAAAAATTATAATAAAAAAACTTTTTTTTTTTAAAAAAGGTAGTTTCTTAACTTTTATATAAGTATTTACTAATTTACTTTACAACTATTATAGTTTTTAATAAACCAAGTTTATAACTATAGTTTATAAAAAATAATATTACTTTAGTTATTAATAACTTTATAAAGTTATATATAAACTTAGCTATTAGTAGTAGTAATATCTAGTTATTTTAAAGCTTATTTATATATATTTATAAGTATGACTTTAGTTTTTAGTTTGTTTATTTTATTTACCTATTTATTTGAAAATAATAGGCTATTAATAGCTTACTATATAACTTTATTTTATAAATAAATATATTCTAGAAAAATAAAGTATATAATTTATTTTTAGTAGTAATAAATTTTTTAAGTATTTTATACCTTAAAGTTACTATATATATATAATTTAGTAAACTAATTTATTTATTATAATTTTCTTTTATATAAGTTAAAAGTATATATACTTTATAAGTTAATTTATAATAATAAGTATAGTATTATATATTCTTTTTTTATTTTATACTTTAAATTCTAGCAAATTTGTAATAAAGTTTATTAAAACTAATTTTTATAGTTTTTTAGCTATAACTATCCGTTATAGCAAACTATATAGTTTATATTATATGAACTTATTTTTACAGTATTTTATATACTTAATAATAACTTTTTTAACTTTTCTATAAATTTCTAGAATATAGAAGTTTCTAGAAAAATATTTTACTATTTTTTTAATTTTCTAGTATTTATATACTATAGTACTATAATTTTCTTAAATTACTTTTTATTTTAACTTTACTAGTATATATAGTAAGCCTAAAAAGGTTTATATAAACCTTTTATTATTTATTTAGTACTTTTATTATATAATATTTAGTATACCTTTTTTAAGAATTACTTATAGAACTTATTATTTCTAATTATTTCTAATTATAGTTACTATTAATATTTTAATTATAATATTTATCTAATTATATTTTAGTAATTTATTTAATTTTTACCTTAAAACTATGTTTTAAAAAAGTTTAATTTCTATTAAATAATATAATTTATAGCTAAAAGTATAAGCTGCTTTATTTTTCTTACTTTTTTATAAAATAATTTAAAATTAAAAGTTACTAAAGTTTTTAACTATTATACTTATTATTATTTTAACTTTTTTATTATCATGAAACTTACAAGATTTTTATAGTTTAAGTAAACTATTATTTAGTATTATACTTTTTTAAAATATTTTCTTTATTTTTTAAATACTAGAACTGTTATAAGTAGTTTCTTATTATAAATATTATAATTTAATTTAGCTTTACTAAATTTCTTTAATATATAGTTAATTAAATACTTATAATTATTACTATACATTTAATTATACACTGCTTTATATATATAGTTTAATATATTAGTTTTTAAAATAATAGGTAATTAAATATTAAATATTGTTAAGTATAAGTACTTTTATAAATCTTTTCTTAAGCTTAGTAAATTCTTATTTTTAAAGTTCTTTTTATTAGACTCTTGTTTCTTTATATATAATTTTTGTTAAAAGTATTATAATTTTTACATAACCTTTTATAAACTTATAATAAAAGTTTGTAATTTTAAAAAAAAATTAAACTTTTTTAACTAAAGTTAGGTAAAAGTAGTTTATAACTTTTTTAGTTTTTTTTTTTAAGGTTTATAGTAATTTTTTTTCTAAAAATAATAAATTTAAGAAAGTTTACTTTTATTATATAAAAATAGTATTTTTTTAACTAAATAAGTGGGTTATATTTTTTTAGCTTTTATAAAACTTTTTTAATATATTTTTTATATTTTTTAAGTAAACATTTTAAGTAAATAAAAACGTTATTTAAATAAGCTAATATAAATATATTTAAGTCTTTATATAGTACTTAGTTTATTATTACTTAAAATATAGTTAGCATATTAATTAACTTAAATAGTATTATAAGGTATTTAAATAATTTAAATTTTATTTTAAATACTATTAACTATTTGTAACTCTACTTATATTCTATTATATTTTTTATAAATATTAAATAGTGTAAACTATTTTACTTTCTAAAGTTTATTTATAAGTTTTTCAATTAGTAGTTATAAGTAATAGTTTTTAATTATTATATTATTAAGTTATGTAAAATCTATATATAATTATAGCTTTTTTTTTTAGTATAAATAATACTAGTAAAGTTATTAAGCTATTGCTAAATTATATATTTTTTTTTAAAAAATTAAAGTTTAAATATTTTTTAAGTTTTTATTACTATTATATATTAAGTTTATATATCTTTCTAGTTTTAATTTTACCTTTTTTTAAAGTAGTATTTAGCAGTTTTATAGTTTATATATTATTAGATTTTGTTTTAATTTCTTTATAAATAACTTCTTAAATTCTTAATATTTTAGTAAAATTGTAAAACTTACTATTTTCTATATTTATTATAATATTTTAACTTATACAACTCTATTATTAGTTTATTATTATTTTTATAGCTATTTTATTACTTTAAGTAAAATATACTTTATTATTAAAATTATTTTTATATAATTAGAAATTTATATTAGTACTATTTACTTTACTAGTAGTTATTTTAAAATTATTTTTCTAGCCTAATTAATATTAAAGTTAAACTTAGTAAATTTTATTTAAAATTTTATTTTATTTTAGTCTATAATTTTTATATAATAGTTATTTTTATAACTTACTACTTTTATTAGTACTATTTTAGCTTTTAAGTTAATTAGACTTTTACTAAAGTTTATATTACTAATATTAATATATATAACTTTTATTAGTTTATTTTTAATTTTATAAAGTATAGTATACTTATATACTTATTTATTTAAAATAAGTAATTTATTTATTTTCCTATTTACGAGTATAAATAGTTGTTATATAAAAATAGATACTTTTTAATATATTTTTTATTTATTAATAGAAAAACTTTTCTTTAAATTTATATTTCTAATAATTTATTTATGTTATTTTTTAGACTTAAACTAAAATCTTTTTATATTTTAAGCTTAGTAGTTTTTATATTAACTATAGCTTTTAGTTAATAGCCTATTTATTTTTTAAATTACTACTTAGGTCTTTATATTTAGAAGTAAACTAATTCTATAATATTTTAACTATTTTAGTATAAATTAAGTATTATTAAAGGTAATATTTTTTTTAAGCTTTTTACTATAGTTACTTTTTACTTTTTTACTATAGTTAGAGTATTTCTATTTAAGAAAACACTTAAAGTATTATAAGTTTTTATAATTTATTTTACTTTTTATTCTACAAGCTTTTATTAATTTTAATAAAACTTATATTTTATTTAGTATTAAGTTTAACTTACTACTAGGTACTTTTTTTTATATAAATTAAGTTTACTATTTAAATATTTACTTATGATAATATTAATATTTTTTAAACCTTATTATTATACTATTATATATAATATTTATTTTTATTCTAGTTTTTTAAATTTTACTAAGTACTATTTCTATTAATATTTTTTACCTAAATAATATTTAGTTTTATAAATTTAGTATTTCTAGTATTATAGTTATTTGTTAACTGGTTTATTAGTTACTTAAATAGTAGAGTTACTAATTTCTTTATTTTTAGCTATTTACACTTTAGCTTAGTTAGTTTCTTACTATTATTTAATTACTTTAAACTTTAATACTATTAGTATTACTTTAAATATTATAGTAGAAAGTACTTTTATACTCTTAAACTATAATTTATTTTTATAAAGTTTTTTTAAAAATTGTAATATTTTTCTTTTAGTAAATATATTATATTATTTATATTCTGCTTTTTATAGCACTTATTTATACTTATTAATTTTATTATTTAACGTAACTTTTTTGTATACTATTATACTTATTACTTAAGTATTAGTTTAACTTATAAATCTAGTACTTATATTATCTAACTTATTATTATATTATAGTTAATATAATATTGTGTTTTACTATAAAAAACTTATTCTTATTTTAAGTTTAGTTTAGTTTATTATTTTTAACTATAAAAGAGTTACTTTTAATTTTAAGTTACTTTAATAAATTTTTATAAGGCAAAATTTTCTTTAAAAATATATTTTTAGCTTTTTTAATTATAATATTATATTATTTTTTTATAGCTTTATATATAATTAGTTTATAGATATTTTAATTATTTTATAGTATTAGTAGTATTTTTTAATATTACTAATAGCAATATATATTAAAATACTTAAATATTTTATATATTTAATATTAGTTATAATAAATTCTTTATTATATTTATTAATTGTTAAACTTTTTTAATTTAATATATATTATAGTAACTTTTCTTTATAGTATAAAATAAATTTTAATAAAGTATTCTGCTTTCTTATATTTTAGACATACTTTTAATTTAGTTAATTAATTTTTTATTATTATTTATAGCTTAATAAGCTTAAACCTTTTATTTTTTATTTATACTTTATTAATACTTATTAAGTTTTAGCTAATATATTAGCTTTAACTCTTTTTAAAATTTTTTAGAAATAATAAATTTTTTATTTTTTATTTATTATTAATTTATACTACATTTGTTATTATTTCTAATAATGTATTTTATTAGTTCTTTTTAAATATTTTATTCTTAACTTTATTTTTAAGGTCTTAGTAATACTATTTAATTAATAGCTTATTATTTTAGTTAATATATAACTATAATATTTTAACTTTATAGTATATTTAGCTACTAACTTAGTTTACTTTAAAACTTAATTTTTTTTTAATTATTATATGTTTCTTATTTAATTTTTTAAATATAGTATTTTTTTTAAAAAAATACTTAATAACTAGTAAAGACTTGCTATACTTTATGACTATAATTTTTTAATTTTTATCTTTTTTAGTTTAAGTTACTTTTTTTAAAGTAATTTTTAGTTAAGAGCTAAACCTATTTTATAGCTTTACTTTTATATTTATTTTTATAGGTAAATTTAATTTTACTTAATAGTAAATATTTTTTTATTAAACATATAATATATATTTATAGGTATTACAAAACTTTATGGCTTGCTATATATTTTATTATACCTTTTTAATAGTTAAATCTTAATCTATTTACTAAAGTTAGCTTTTACCTAAAGTTATTAAATAGCTTAATAAAGTTATTAGAATTATTATATTTATTACTATACTATTTAAAATATAGTAGGTATTATTTTACTTATAGTTAATAATAATTTAGCTATATTATAACTAGATACTAAATAACTAATTAAAAATTATTTTTAACTTTTTGTTAAAAAAGTAGTTACTTATATTATATTATATAGTATGTATATATATTTCTAAAAATATTAAATATAAAAAATTTTAAAGGATTTAGCTAAGTTATATTTATTACTATAGCTTAGTAATATTTTAGTATAAAAATAGCTTTAATATAAAAAAAGAAAATAATTTATAACAATAGTAAAATATAATCTTGTTATATTTAAAACTTAAAATATTTATAAAAATATTAAAATATTTATAACTATAAAGAACTAAAACTATAATAAAAAAAGAAATACGTTTTTATATAGTAAACCCTTTATAAAAACTACTTAATTACTTTTTATTTAGCTATATTAAATAATTAACTACAAATATTTTTTAATAAAGCTTATTTTTTTAATTTACTTTTATTTTATTATATACTTTACTTATATTTTCTTTTAGTAAGTTTTTTACTAATTTTGATTTTAATACTTATTTTTAACTATTTCTAATTAGTATTATAAGCTTAAGTAATATTACTTTTATATTCTTACGTAGTAATTTTATTATACTATTTACTTAAGTACTTTATATAATTATAATACTATATATTAACTATATATAGTACTTAGCACTTTTATTTTAACTTATTAGCTTATTACTAAATAGCTTTTTTTTATAACTATTTATATTTTATTATATAGTTATATTTTTATTTTAATATAAAAATAAATAAAAACTTTTAAAAGTACTAGGAAATAATAAGGTAAATAAAATATTTATTTTAAATTAATAAATTAAATTAAAAAAATTATTATACTAAAATAAAAGATATTTAGTAAAAATAAAGTAAGTAAATAATCATATAGTTACTTTTAAATAAAGTTTAATTAATTTAAAAACTATAGTAATAAAGTTAAGGATAGTAAAATATAAAAATATTTACTAAATTAATATTTTGAATATAAATGATTTTTGTATAATTTTAAGATAAAAAATTAGCTTTTATTATATAATTTAGTAGTAAATTTATACTAAAAAGCTATTATTTAAAAACTAGGGAAAAAAATAGCTTAAATATACAAACTAAAAGTATTAAAATAATATTTTAATACTAAAACAATTTTATATAAAGTAATATAATAATTATAATAAAAAAAGTTATAGAATATTAATGTAATATAAATTTAATATTTAAGTATAAAAATAGTATTAAATTCTAAATACTTAAAAAATATAAAAAGTTTATTAACTTATTTAGTAAAAATAAAGTAATTATATTACTAAGATATTAGTTTTAAAACTATAAAATACTATTTAAACATAATAGTAAGCTAAAATTTAAACTAATTTACTTACTATTATTCGTACAATAAAAGAAATTAAAGTAATATATTAAAATAATTTTTTTAAAAAAAATATATAAAACAAAATGAAAGCCTAATAATATTACTAATATTATTTATATATTAAAAAAAATAAAAAACTATAATTATGTATAACCTTTAAATAGTTATATAAAGTTATTAAAAAAAACTCTTACTTATTACTACTAATTTTAATACTTATAAACTAACTTTAAAAAACTAAATAAATTAGTTTATTTAATATTTAAAAAAAAATTATTAAATTTAAATATAAAAGAAATATAAATAAATAATAGTATTTAAAATGAAATATAAACTATATAAGTACTATATTATATTATTTAAATTAATAAATATACTAATAACTTTTTAAGTAGTTATTAATTACACGTTTTATAAATACTTAAATATATTTATAATAGTATATTTAAATAATGTACAAAAAAAATTAAAAAGTATAAAAAATATATTAAGAAAGTTATAAAAAAATTTATAAAAAAGTTTTTAAAAACTAGAATACTACTTACCAAAGTAATAAAAAAAGATCTTAAATTTAAATAAATATAAAATTAGTAATAAGCTTTTAAAAAGCTTAAAAAAATTAATATAAGTATAAATATTTAAAATATTTAAAATTAGTAATTATTTTTAAAATAAATATACTTAATTATATTATTAGAATAGTCTATAACTAAAAGCAGTTTAATAAATATTTTTATTTAATAAACTATTTATTAAAAAAGCTTATAAAAGCTAAGTTAAATTATAATATATATAATAAATATTATTAGTAATTATAGTAGTATTTAGGAAATAAAAATTTTACTTTAAAAAAGCTAAGTATTAGGTAGTAGTATATATAAACTATAAAAACTTAATAAACATTATAATAAAAAAACATTTAATTAAAAATAAATATATTAAGTAAAAACTTTAACTATTTATAACTTTAATATATTTTATTAAAAAGAATTAGAAAATTAAGTAGCTAATACTTGTAGCTAATACTTAAATTATATAAAATAATAAAAACTAATACTAAATATAGTATTATTAACAAAATTAAATAAAGTGCTAATATATAATTATTTAAAAATTATAATAATTATAAGAATTAAAAAATATTAAAGAAAATAAATACTAATAAATTAAAATAAAAATGGCTTAAATATAGAAATAAACTTATATATATACTAGTAACTTTATATATAAAGTTAATTTAAAAACTTTACACTACTATTATATATAAATACAAAAAAATGAAAATAAAGTAAATTTCTAGAAACTACTATATTTAAAAACTAAAATAAAAAGTTAAAAATATAGTTAAAAATTATATAAAATACAAAAAAAAACCTAGTAAAATATAAAACTTATAAATTTTTATAACTACTTAAAGTACTAAAACTACTATAGTAGTTAGTTTTAATAAACTTTATTACTAAATTACTACTATTTAGTAAACTAGAGAATAATAAAAAGTACAATATAATACTAGTAATTATAAAAAAATTAACTATGTATATATACTTTATTTTTATAAATATAAAATTATTAGTAAAAAAACTAGTATATAAAATAATAAAAAAGTATATTTTTATAATATAAATTATTTAAAAAGTTTATTACTAATTAAAATAATTATTTATATTATACTTTTAAAATACTTTATTAGCTAAATTAAAGTTAAAAATGAAGCTATTAATAAGCTTTTATTTCTAAATAAATAAATAAATAAAGTGCATTAATTAAATTCTAAAATAATACTTAAAAATAAATATTAATTATTCCTAAAACAATTAAGTTAAAGTATTACTTTTAGTAAAGTTTATATATAATAGTATAAAGTTATTAATAACTAAGTAAATACTTTTTTATATTAATTCTAGTTATAAGCTAATTGTTACGTTAGTATGGTGTATAGAACCTAACTAATCTATTAACAAGAACAACTAAACTAAAGGCTTAGTTATTTAAGTGATAAGGCTTATATATATTAATAGAATTAGCTAACGCGTTTTATATATAATCCTATATATAATTCTACATATGCCTATATATACCATCACACTAATATTTTATTAAAAATTATAGAAATTAAAAAGTAAATTATATAAAGCTTATATAAAAATTAAGGAACTTTAAAACTTATATAATAAGATTTGTAAATAAATTACCTTAAAAAACTTATAAACTATAGTAAGTAAAAATATATTAAAAGTTAAGCAATTAATTTTTAAAAAAAGAAATAAAATTTTACTATTAAATAAAAATTTAAAAACTAAAAAACTAAGTAATAAAATAAATTATGTTTAAATTAAACTATTTAAAATTATTAAAACAAAAAAAACTAGTTAACTGTAAATTAAAATTACTATAAAATATAAAAATTTATATAGTTTTTTATATATTACTACTTAAATTTATACTATTAAATATACTATTAGAAATAAACATTAATATTAGGTTATACTAGCTAAAATATAAAATTAAAAAAGTTTAAAAGCTATAAAAGTTTAGATATTAGTAAAAATATTTAATAAAGTAAAAAACCTATAAAATAGAAGAAAATACTTTAAAACTTATTAAAAACCTAAAGTAATATTTTAAAATAATTAACTAAGTTTACTTGTAAAATCTAGTAATACTAAACTTTAAAGAAAAGCTTATATAATTTCTTAATTAAAAAAAACTAATAGAAAAAAATTAGTAAATATATTAAATAAAAGTATTCTAAGTTATAATAGTTTAAAAAAAACTTTCTAGATTTTTTATTTTTTTAATTAAAGTAAGTTTATAAGTAAATAGCTTATATTTATAAAAATTATCTAAAGTAAATTACTTTCAAAGCTATTATTTATAGGCTTTTACTTTTAAAATAATATTTTTAGTAGCTTTTAGCTACTTATAAAAATACTACTACTTAACTAAAAACTTATTAAACTTTTACTTAAAAATAACTAAATTATATTTATAGTTTTATTAAATATACTTTAAGTAGTAGCTAAGTAATAAATTTATAAAGTAATAAAAATTCTTTTTTTTAAAAGCTACAAAAGGTTAATATAAAATAATTTTAATTTTAAATTAACTTTATAAAATAATAATTATAAATAGTTAATAGTTTAGTTTTAAGTATTATTAAAAAAATTAAAAGGAAAGAAAAATTCTAATAAAACATTTAAAATAACTTTTAAAACTAAATACTTTTATAATTAAAGTTTAAAGTAGAAATAACTTTTAAGCTAAAAGTTTAAAGAAAAAAGTAACTATTATAAGTAGTAATAAGTAAAAAACTCTTACTAATAATAGTAACTAAAATATAGTAAATAACTTAAAAAATAATTACTAGTAACTAGTAAAAAAGTGTACTAAAGAAATTAATACTTAATAAAAAGTAAAATAAATACTTTAGTAAAACTTATTATATAATAAGTTATAAATAAAAAATTTACTATTTAAAAAAGTTTTTTTTTTTAGTTTTATATAGTTAATTTTTTGTATTTTTTTATTTTTATGTAACTTTTAGAAATTATTATATAATAAATTAATTAAACTATTTTTATTATATTTTTATATTATTAAAATAATTATATTAAATAACTATACTATAACTATATTTATAAGTGAGCGGTTACCTTAAGTGAGTGGTTACTCTAAAATATTAAAATTAACATATTAACTTTACACCTATAATGCAGCTATTTAATGCTTTTATATTATCTAGAAAAAAGCAGAATCTATAGATAGCTATATAATTTATTAATAGACATAAAAAAATAAGTAAAAAACGTATTTCTAAGCTCTTTAAGATTTCTTAAATAACTTTATAACGCGCCCTTAGCGGAATTACTCTTTAAAAAGAATATAAAGCTAATTTAATAAAGCTCACCCTAATAAAAGAGCTAGTAATTCTTAAATATATTTTTAATCTTAATAAATAAGGATTTCCCCTTATGAGGACCTAGATACACGTAATAGCTAATAATTTACTAGAGGTAAGAGATATAGACCTTATAAATAAAAACTAAACAAATAACTTTATTAATTATTATAAAGAAATTAAAAAGGTTATAATATGTTCTCTAGATTATACTTAAGTGGTATAAAAGAGTGTAGAGATTCTTAGTCCTTAGTTTAAACATATTAAAGTAATAAAGGAGAAGTATAATATCCTAAATAAAAACACTTATAACTTTAACAAAACAGGCTTTATGATGGGGGTGATATATCTTTTTATAATAATAACTAGCTCTAATAAACACGCTAGCAAGACTTAATACGTATAGCTAGATAATAAAAAGTAGATTATAATAATATAAGTAATTAACGTGTTAGGCTAGCTAGTTTTACTATATATTATCTTTACAGGCAAAGTGTATATTACTATCTAGTATAAAAAGTATAAAATATCTTATAATTAGAAGATTAACCTCTCTTATAATAGCTAAATAAATAATGAGATTAGAGTTATATAATTAAAGTACTTTAATAATATAATAAGATTATATACTTAAGGTGTATACTAATTACTTATTATTAATAACCATAAAAGCCACTAGTTAATTACGTTTCAAAATTTATGTAAGGAGTATAAAATTATTATTTTCTATATATTCTTACACTTATCACACTTACTGTGGCCGCTTAATATAGATTATTTTAGGCCATTAAAGAAAGCGTATTCTTATAAGGTTATAGAGCTATTATATTATAGTAATTTTTATATAACTAAAGAAGACTTCCTCCTAGCTTTTAAAATACCTTTTTATAAAGTATTTATAGAGAGTAATATTTAAGAAGCCTTTTAAGAAACTAGCCTAATTCTATTTAATCTAAATACTATTTTATCTAGGATTATGTAGTCTTATTATGCTCTATTAACACCTATATTAGAGAACACCCTATAAAAGTGCAAAACACTATTAAATATAAAAAAATTAGGTAATTAATTAACCTTAATTCATAAGAGGATTAGAAACTATGGGTTTTTTTTATTTGCTCTAATTTTTAAATTACTTAATTAGCTATAGAAAAGCGCTAAGATAATAGCCCATAAAGTAGTACTAATATAAGAGAAAGTTAAGACCCTTTATAAGTATAATAACACCCTTATATAATATAGAAAGCGTAAAAGAAAGTGGTTATAATATAGAAAAAAACTATTCTTTAGTAATACAACTAATTTACTAGGTCCTAAGGGCGTTAGTAGATTAAAAGGATATAAAGAATTCTTTATATAAAATAGTATAAGTAGTAGCCTAGTAAAAAGAAGACTTTATAGTAACTATAGCTAGCTAGGGCATAATATGCAAACCTATATAGTAAAACAAGCAGAATCTAAAAATTCTTTTTAATTTAGAATTATATAGTCTTATTACAGCGTTGTGGATTATTTTGCTGTTAAAGTTAATTTTAGTGTTTTAAAATAACCGCTCACTTAAGGTGACCACTCACTTATAAATATAGTTATAATAAGTATAATTATTAAAGTATTTAATATAAAACTTAAAAATACTTACTATATTAAAGTTACTTATACTTTATTTTTACAATATATAGTTAAAAGTATATAATGTTATTATATTAGTTTATAAGTATATAAAAACTTTTTTTTATATTATATAATATAAAATATATATACTAATAAAAAAAACTACTAGTTTCTATATATATAAGTATAAAATTAAAATAATAAAATATTTATATATAAAACTAGTTTTACTTTCTACTATATATTATATATTATATAAACCTTATATAAAGTATAGTATTAAAATTTATATAAAGTATAGTATTATTTTAGAAGTTTTTATAAGTAGCTATATAACTACTTTTGTATAAAACTACTACTTAGTTTTTTAATTTTTATTCTATTTTTATATAAGGTATAAAGATAATACTTTATAAGTAACTATACTAATAAAGTTTTTATAAAAACTTTTCTACTAAAAGAACCTTAAATATATAATATTAAATTAAAATATAGTAATATTTTTTTAACTACTTTTTATTATTATAATTATAGGTAGTACTTAAAAAAAGTAAAAACTAAAGGCTAACTAAATTTTACTTTATTAAAGAAAAAAGGTTTTAAAAAGTATTTAAAATTAATAGCTAACTTTAGAAATTTTATATAAATTAAGTTCTTATTTACTTTTACTTTTAGTATTACTTACTAATATTTAATAAATAAAGTAATTAAGCCTTTAAATAAAAACTAGCCCTAAAACTTTTAAAAGTATTATCTAGTACTTAAATTATAATAAGTAAAAATAATAGTCTAAAAATACTACAAAAATAGTATTTATCATAAAATAATATATTAGTTTAAAATAATTAAAGAAGTATAATAAAATTTAGCAATTTTTTTAAACAATATTTATAATATAAATAAAACTAAAGTTATACTATATATATTTAGTTCTATTAAAGTTTTTATAAGTAAAGATAATTTGTAAAACTATAGAAATATAAGTATTAAATACATAATAGTTACTATTATTAAGTATATAAGTATAAATAGTAAGTTTTTATTACTAATAATTATTTAGCTAGCTACTATTTATTAAAGTAACTAAATTATATTCTCTACTTTTAAATAATATTATATATACTTTAAATTTAGATATACTAACTCTAAAATTAACTTAAAGTAGCTTAAGTACTTATTTAACTTTTAATTAAAAAAATAGACTAACTAAAAGCTTTAAGTACTAATTTATAATAGCTTTAAAATATATAAAACTTTTAAAGCTTTAAAGTTTTATTTTAAAAATAATATTATTTTATATTACTTTTTTTTTTATAATTTTTATAAGCTTTAGCTTTATAATATTAAAGTATTTACTTTTTTAAAAGTAGCCTATTATAATAAAACTAATAAGCTCTTTTAAAAAAGTATAAATATAAATAATAAGTAATATTTTCCCTTTTTATATAGTTTTATAAAAAAAAGGTGTTTATAAAAAAAAATTATAGCTAAATAAGAAACTTATAGTTTATTTCTATTTAACTTAAATAAAGTTATTAAAATAATACTAACGTTTTTAACTTAATTAACTTTTTTAAAAGCTAATAAAATAAAAATAAATATATATTATTAAAATAATATGCTACTAATACTTATAATACTAGTATTAGTAAAGAATTTTATATTATTATAAAATCCAATTAAATAAAATACTCACATACGTAAGAAAATAAGTATAATATACTTAAAAATATATATATATAAGCTTACTAATACTACCTAAATATTTTTTACTAATAGTACCTTTTTTTATAATTAAAATTAGATATTAATTAGTATAAATAATAAAGCTAAAGTTTACTAATTAACTAAATTAACTATACTAAAAAAAATAAAAGTAATAAGCTTTAAAAATATTAAGGTAGTATAAATAGTATATATTATAAAAAAATTATTAAAATTAAAATAAAATTTAATTAAAAGTATAAAAGCACTATATTATAAGTAAATAAGCTAAAAATAGAGCTAATGCTAGAAATAATAAAAATAAAAATAATAAAAATAAAAATAGTAGAAATAAAAATAATAGAAGTAAAAATAATAGAAATAAAAATAATAGAAATAAAAATAATAAAAATAAAAATAATAGAAATAAAAATAGTAGAAATAAAAATAGTAAAAATAGAAATAGTAAAAGTAGTAAAACTAAAACTAAAACTAAAAGTAGTATATACTATAAATATAGTTATTAAAAATAAAAAAATTATAGTTAGAAGTATAAAAATACTATATAAAAAGTAAATAAGCTAGAGCTAAAAGTAGTATATATAATTTATATATTAATACTATAAAAAATACTACTTATATAAATAATATAAAACTATTATATAAAAAAATTGAATTTTTTTTGTTTAAATTTAGTTTTTAAAAACAAAAATAATATTATATAATATTATATAATTAATATTTATAATATTTTTAATATAATAAAAAAATAAAGTTATAGTTTACTTATAGGTTATTAGTAAGTAGCTTATTTATTTTTTAGCTATAAATACTTTTACTTATAATATTTATAAGTTTTTAGTATTATTTTTAAGTTCTATTTATTAATAGTATAGTTTATATAAATAGAGCCTATTTAATTAAGTTATAACTAGTATATAGTAAAATAAAAAAAGGTATGTACTTTACTATAGTTTATATAATAAATAAAATAGTACTTTTAAAAAGCTATATATATTTTATTTTAAAGTAATAAGTTATTTAAAATTTTATACTAGTAATTTTTTAGTAAAAATTAGTAATAATAAATATAATTAGTAGTTAAAATATAGTATCGTTAGCTAGTATATTTTTAGAAATTATAAAACTTTTAATACTTTAAAACTTTAATTATGTATATACATAAAACTAAGTTTTATTATTAAAATAGTAATTATACTTTATTATATTTAGTTAGTAAATTTTTTTCTCTATTATTATTAAACTTATAACCTTATAGTATTAATAGCTACTATAAATAAAATAGTACTATTAATATAACAGTATTACTTAATTAGCTTATTATAAATTACATAATATTATAACTAGCTATATTAGCTATAATTTAGTATAAAGCTTAAAGTATAGCTAGTTTACACTTAGACTATATACTACTTTATTTAGAAGTAAGCTTTTTATATATTTCTTTTCTTTCTATTTTAGTATAGCTAAAATAAAGCTAACTTATTTTATTAACCTATATTTATACTATAACGCGTAAAGACTAAGGTTATTATTATATTATACTAAGATCTTTCTAATTTAGCTAAATAATAGTAATATAATATTAAGAGAAAGCTGTATAAGTAACTTAAGTATTTAATTTATTAATAACTACACCTAAAGAATTAATTACATAACTATACTAAGTTGTTAGTTTATTAACTATATAATCTTTATTAAAAAGCTTTAAAATAGTAGGTAATTAAAACTTTAAGTAATAGCTTATATAAGCTTTACATAATAGGCCTTAAAAGTAATTTAATAAGTAACTAAAAAACCTATAGTAGTAGGTAATATATCTATTAAATTAAAAAAAAAGTTATAAAAGCTTTAGTAAATATCTTTTTTATTTTTTTTTTAAATTACTTTTTTTCTACTAAAGAAACTAACTCTTATGAGCACTACTAGCTTATTTTTTTATACTAAAAAGTTAGCTAATTACTTTACTTTACTAAAGGCTAAAAGCTTTATATATATAAATATAAATAAGTTAAAACTATAGAAAAGCTCTCTATACTAAAAATAAAAATTACTTTTAAAATAATAGCTACTAGTAATAACTATATACTTATTTTTAAGTTACTTAAATATACTACTATGTACTATACTAATAACATAATTAGAAAATACTGTACTATTAAGAAGATTTATATTTAGGTATAATATAATAAAAAACTTTTTATAACTACTACGAAAAGTACTACTTAAGAAACTAATATTTATAAGTTTTAAAAAATAAAGGTTACACTTCCTACACTAATAATTTTTAATTAAGTAATAATTACTAGTAAGTTAAAGTATAATTACCTTAAAATACTTATATATTATAATTATATTAATATACTAGAAAAAGTACTTAATATAGCTAAAACTAAGCTTAATAAAACTAGAAATAAGCTTACTAAACTTTATTAGCTACTAAACAATATGCTTAAATATATAATAAATTATGAAAATAAAAATAAAATACTAAAAGTATAAATAAAGAAATTTATATATAATATATACTTTTTCTTTTATATAAAGTCTAGCTTAGTACTATTATTAATATTAGTAAAAAAAATATACTTTACAGCTCTATTATAAACTTCTTAGAATTAGGCTAGTTATATAGCTATAAAACCTAATAATAGTTCTAATATAAAAGATCTTAATAACTAAACTTTTTAAGTATTACTTTATATACTAGCCACTTTACTAGCTATACTTATTATAGATAGCTATTAAAATAATAGTTACTTAGCTTAATTTTCTAATTTACTAATACTTAAAAATAGCAAGAATATTACTTTTAATTAGTAAAGAAATATTCTAGAAGATAAAATATATACTAACTAAGACTAATTTACTAAAGCTAGTAAGTAAGTTATTTAAAAGAATATTATTTTTTATATATGTACATATATAGAGGGTCTTGCTAACTAGTATTTTTTAATACTTATATATATAATAAAAGAGAGTAAGTAGCTAGTTAGCTACTAGTATATAATAAATTACTTAAAAAGAATATATACTAACTTATATAAGAAACTTAATACTTACTATAATTTCTAAAAGCTTTACTTTAGAAACTTTACTAATTTTATTATATTTTAAGATAATTATTTTTACCTAGCTTAAGAATACAACCTACTTATAAACTAATAAGTAAAAATTTTTTATAAAAAGCTTTTAGATACTTTATATATATAAATAAGTATTTACTAATAGTAGTACTATAACTAATATAATAAGTACGTAGACTTAGCTTAAGACTTTGCTAAAAAGCTAGCTTTTAGTGCTAAAAAAGCTACTAAGTAAATTAATAAAAGAATTAGAAAAACTTAGCTATTATTAACTTAGCTATTTTACTTAAAAGCTAAGTACCTAACTTATATAGTAACTATTACTATTTTACTAATACTTATTCTTAAGCTAGATAGTTGCTATAATTATAAAAAACTTAGCTTTTTTATAAAAAACTATTAACTACTTACTTAAGCTATAGCTAAAGTAATTAAGTTTATAAATACTAATAAAAAGCTTTATATATTTTAGAATACTAGTAATAATAAAAAGTTTTAGCTTACTATAAAGAAACTATTAAAAAAGACTTACTTTAGAAAAAGTTTTTTTTCTAAGATTATTTTCTAAAGCTACTAACTAGTTTAACTATTGCTAATTATTATTTAGTAGACTAGCTTTTACTTTACTTTATTATATTTTTATTAGTAAACTAGCTATTAAGCTAAGTAGCTTTTTTAATACTAAAACTAATAGTTTTATTCTAATACACTTAAAATATATACATACTATTAAAAAAGGGCTTCAAATAAAAACTTACTAGATAAAATTTATTTTTCTAGCTAGCTATAATAATAAACTAAATAAATAAATAAATAAGTACTTTTAAATTAATTTAGGACTAGATAATTACTACCTATTAACTTATTTTATATTTTATAATATTAGCTATTATAACCTTATAATTCGCTGTAAGCTGTTTGAAAATATAGGTATTTTAATTAACTATAAAAAGTAAATACTTAAATAGCTAGATAATAAATTAATTAACTATAAGTATAATATTATTATTTTAATATAAAGTCTATTAATTAAAATTAACTTTTTATACTAAGCTAATACTAACTAACGTAATAAGCTAATAAATATAGTAATTTTATAATATACTTATAAGCTACCTTAGTGCTTGCTCCAACATATAGTATAATAAAAAATTTTTTAAAAAATAGAAAAATAACTTTACTTATAATAGTAGCTAGAGCTAAGTAAGTAAATTTTCTATTTTTAATTTATTTTACACAAAAGATTTTTAAAGTAGGCCTTAAAATTAATATTATAAAAGCTATTATTTTTATAATATACAAATAATAAATAGAAACTTTACTAGAGTATACTAGTATTTATAAAGTAGATAAGCTTATTTAGAATTATAGAAATAAGCTTAGTTTATTAAACTTAAAGCTTTTTACTTAAGGCTCTAAAAGCCTTTTAGTAAAAGCTTTACTAAAAGAGTTCTATTAATTAAATAAGGACCTTATAGGAGAAAAAGAATTTTAGTAGCTTATTAAATAAAAACTATTTTACTCTAGCTATACTAGCATAACTTAGGTCTATTTCTTAAAAAAAAACTTAAATATACTACTTTTACATTGTAAAGGTGTTAACCATAATATTAAACTAATAACTAAAAATATATTAATATTAAGTTTATTATATAGTATATTTTTTAAATAGCTATGGCTTATTAAAACCTACCTAAATAACTACTTTTAATAAGGTATTATTACTTATAATAATACTTTATATACTTTCTTAGTGCTATTTACTAAAAAGTCTAAAAAATAATAATACTTTTACATTAACTATTATAAGCTTAATACTATTATAAAAAAGGATATTTATTTAATTCTATTAATTTAAGAAACTCTTACCTAGCTAGCGTGTATAAAAGTATTTACTAAGCTTAATATATAACAAGCCTTCTATTATATATATTTAAATAAGTATATAAAAAATCTAATTATGTTTTATACTTAGTATAGAAACTATAAGTACTATATATTACTATTTAGTTTTTATAATAGCTTTACTTTACTTTAGTACTATATTAAAAAAGTACTTTATAGTCTACTTAATAACTTTTATACTATCTACTTTAATAATATTTTAATTTACTTTAAAAACCTACTATAGGTATAAGGAACACGTTATTTAAGTATTAAAACATTTTTAAAATATAAGCCTTTAAGTAAATATTAAAAAGAATAAGTTTACTATTACTAGAATAAAGTTCCTAGGCTTTATTATTAGCACAGAAGAGATTTAAAAAAACCTTAAAAAATTTACTATTATATATAAATAACTAGTACCTACGTTAGTTAAAAGCCTGTAATTTTTTCTAAAATTTTATAATTTCTATAAAGCCTTTTTAAAGAACTATAAATGTATTATTTAACTACTTACTAAGCTACTTAAAAAAGGTATATAATATACTTTTAGTAAACACAAGCTAGTAGCTTTCTAGTAAATTAAGAATTTAATACTATTAAATAATATTTTAGTTTACTACTTGCTCTACTGTTAAATATATATGAAAATAAATACAAGTAATAAAGTTATTATAAAAGTACTATTATAGCTCTAAGAAAATAGCTTTTAGTAACTTATAGTTTTTTACTTTAAGACTATAAGTAAGCTCTAGATAAACTATAATATATATAATAAAAAAATATTAGCTATAATTTATAGCTTTTAAAAATAGTACTTATAGCTTATAAACTTATAAACTATAAAGTTATTTAGTACTCTAATTAACTATTATGTATTAGAGTACTTTTTTATAAAGTAAAAACTTACTCTCTACTAAATATACTAAATAATAAGTATAGTAAACTATTACCTAATACTTATTTATTATCTTAGTATAATTAATATAATAGCTAATACACTTTTACATAAGTAAAATAAACTAAAGACTTAAAAAAATAAGAATAAATTAGTTTAAACACATATTTTCTTTTTAGTAAAATAAATTAATATTAGCTTTATTAAAGCCGTAAGTAATAACTTAGCTATACTATTAACAAGAAATATACTAGCTATTAATATAATTAAAATAATTATTACTAATACTTTTATAACCTTACTACTTCTAAATAACTCTTACTTACTAATTAATTATATTATTGAGGTAAATTATGGCTATAAAAGTTTATAACTATTTTAAAAACATGCTTTTTCTAGTAACTACTTAGTATAAAAACTTAGCTTAAGTCTTTTTATATACTATAATAAGCTAATAGTTTTTACTATATACTTTTTAAAAATTTATTTTATTTAAGCTATTTATGCTACCCAGGTAACTACTTACTTAAATAAAAGAAAAATAAATAAGTTATTTTATAACTACTACTACTAAAGCTATATAAGTAAAAATGTAAATAACTATATAGTTATATATAAAGTTTATAAATAAAGTTATATACTTTATAATAAAACTCTAAGCTTACTTAAATTACTACTAATTTTTAAGTAAGTATAGTAAGATATTTTTATAAATTTTAAGTCTTTCTCTTAAAATAAAAAAGAATATAACTGTGTTTTTGTTATTATAAACTAGCTAAGTAAATACTACTTTTTACTATTTTACTATAAAATAACTATAACTACTTAAATAGCTAATATATACTATTACTATATTTAGTAAGTATTTAACTTACTAAAGTTAATAATTTCTAACCATAATTCTTAGTTTGTTTTAGTGTTTATAAATGAACTATATTAATTAATAGAAAATTAAGTAAAGCTCTTAACACTATATTATTTCTAAATTAATAAAAATACTAAAGTTTTAAATTAGTATATTAACTAGCGTTTATGTCTATTTATTAACTACTATTAAAATAACTAGTTAAATCTACTACTTTATATAAACTAAACCTAGATAATTCTATTATATAAGACTATAGGCTTATTACTCTATTAAATTAAGTTTAGCTACTAGTTAATTTATTACTAGAACTAAAAAAAACGTATAAAAGTATTTATTATAATTTATAAATAAATATTACGTAAAGAAGTGTAGAGCTACGCTAAAGCTTACTATAATATAATAAAGCTAGCTATAGAAATAGCTTAATAAGAAATTACTTAAGTATAAAAGTAATAGGCTTAATAAGCTAATAAAAAGTACTATAAGTTAAACTTTTTTATAAAAGATAAAGTATATATTACACTAAAAAATTTTACTACTAGTTAATCTAGCTAAAAGCTTAACTAGTAAATGTATAAATTTTATTTTATTATAAATATAAAAGGATATTCTTATTACTTTAAGCTACTATTATATACGTATATATTTAATATTTTCTATATAGACTACTTATAGAAGGCTTTTACTTATCTACTATTTAGCTAAATTAAATTTAAGGAACTACTTATTAAAATTAATAGGTATCTTAAGTAGCTAGTATAAAAAATTCTTAATAGCTACCTATTTTATAGCTAACTATAGTATAAAATATTCTAACTAGCTTATAACCTAAATTCTACTTAGTACAATACCTAAGACTTTATAGGTACTTTATATAAAATAAAAAACTATTATAAGATTTATCTAAAAAAGGTAGAACTACTAGTATAACTAGATATCTAGTTAAAAGCATATAAAGTAGAGGAGGACCTGAAAATAATAGAAAAAAACAATAAAGTAACTATAAAAATAAGAGTGGTATAAAAACTAGTAAAAAAAAGACTATAATCTAGAAACTTAAAAACAAGCCTTTTTTAAAGGGGGGTAATATAATAATACTATTTAATTAACTTACTATAAATTACATAATATTATAACTAGTTATATTAGTTATAATTTAGTATAGAGCTTAAAGTATAGCTAGTTTACACTTAAGCTATATACTACTTTATTTAGAGATAAGCTTTCTTTATACCTTTTCTTTCTCTATCTTAGTATAGCTAAAATAAAGCTAACTTATTTTATTAATTTATATTTATATTATAACGCGTGAAAGCTGAGCCTATTATTATAACTAAATTTTTATTTCTACTTAATTTATTACCTTACTTCTATTATATACTAACATTATTACCTTATTTTATATAATTACTTTTTTAATTATAGAAATACTATAAAAGATAGTATTTACTAATATTACTTCTTTTTTTTATAGTACTTGTTATATCTAAAGCTTTAAGTTTTAATACTATTATTTTTATTAACTTCTTATACTTGCTCTACTGAAAATTGAGTTTAAATAATATAAATTTCTTAGTAATAAAACCTCTACAGTACTGGTATTTACTATAAAAAACATTATATAGGCTTTAAAAGGCGCATATAATAAACACTATATAAAGAATAAGAATATAAAATATATATATCTTATTATTATTAATATTTTAGATCTAGACTTAGAGAGGCCAGATCTTAAATTATAAGTCTATAATACTATATAACTAGCTAAAGTAATTAAGCTTAATATAAAAAGCTAGAGGCTATTTAAAAATAAATATCTATTTAAATAAAAGATTCTTTAGTAATATATTATATATATAGTGTCTTTTTAGACTTTACATGTAATTAAAGTTTTATAATCAAATTATACAAAATATTTAATAAGAGAGGTACTAATAAATTGTAAAAATATATTTATAAAGTAAATTCTTCTTAAAAATAGCTTACTCCTTATTTTAAGTGTATTATTTATGTTTATATAGATAGAAGAGACCTTTGTGTTAACCCAAAAATGTATATATAAAAAAGATATTAAAATTCTTAAATACTTAAGAAACTAAGTTAAGATTATAATTAGTTCTATTAATAAGAAACTACTTATTTTAATAAAGTCTATATAAACCATAAGTTTAGTAGCTAGGTGTAAACTATTATAATAATTATTAACAAACACTACATTAAAAAAGTATATAATATTAGAATTAATGAACTTAAATTAGAGTTATAGTAAGTAATAAATAATAATAACAAGCGTCTCTTTACACTTACTTAAAGAAAACTAAAGAAGATAAAAACATAATTAGATAAGAAAATTAATTACGTTAATTAGAAACACGAGAGATTTATAGCCTTATAGATATATATAATTAGTTAGTTAGTTACCTAAGTTATAATTATTAAATAATTAATATAATTATAATCATAATTAACTTATTTAATTATGTTCTATTAGTGATATAGTTATAATTTTCTATTTATAAAAGGCTTATAATAGATCTTATAGTATTATAGCTTAATAAAGAAAGCTAGAGATATAAGCTACTAAGTAAGTAGATATTAATAAGATATTCTATATATTAAATATACTACTTAAATTAAAAGAGTTTCTAAATTATATATAAAAATTATTTATATGTGTCTCTTAGCTTATAGATTAACTATCTAGAGTTTTATTAACTTTTTTTAACACATTAATATTTTATTAATGCTCTATTAGTACTTTATTAATACTAATTTTTTATTATTATAAAGGATATTTAATGCCTTACTAAAGGCCTTAAACGTGTTTAAAAAAATACTATTAATAAAGTTTCTACTCTTACTAATCTTAATTTATGTAATTTTAATAATCTAATAGTTATATATAATAATTTATAATATTAAGTTAGTATACTAAAGAAAAGGCGTTAGAAAGCTTAAGAAAATAAAAAACTATAAAAATATATACTTAATTAGCCCCTAAAAGGCAGGCTAGCACGTGGTAATTTAAATTAAAAAAATTTATAGTATAAGAAATATAATAATATATATATAAATAATAATAGCTTTTTAATAATATCTACATAACTAGTATAGCGTTAACACTAAAGTTAGTAAAATAAAAATAAAGAAATAAGTTAATAAGCTAGTAGCTAGCTTTAAAATTTAGTAAGAGTATACTTAAAACTTAGTTTAATTACATACCTTAAAAATTCTTTATAATGCTATTAATTATGCTAATTAATTAAACATACTAGTTTTTATAATTATTAACTATAATTTTCCTTATATAATTATTAAATAGCCTGAATTTTATTTGCTAATGAAAATTTTAAATTATATACTTATTAAACACAATAAGCTTATAAAGAACTCGTAATTTTTAGTATATAAGTTAATAAATAAAACTTATAAAGTTTATAAAAACATAATTAAATAAAAGCTTATAGAGTCTTTATTAAAAATCTATTTAATAACTAATATTTAGATTTCTTTTAATAAAACGTACTATTAAGCTATTATAGCTTATTTTATTAATAAACTTAGGTAATTACAGAAAGCCATACTAATAATAAAAAAGTATAAAGATAGCTATAGTGCTAAAAAGTAAACAAAAGTATTCTTTTAAGTACTTAATAAGTATAAGATTAGTAAAAAGAAAATAGGCTATATTATAAATTAATATATATAAAAACCTAAGTTTAATCTACTAGCTAATATACTATATATAGGAAATAACTATAGTTTAAATAATAAGCTCTATTAACTACTTAGTTATACCTTTTAAAGCTAGAGTACTTAGTACTACTAAATTTAATATATAAACTATATTCTTAACTTAACCTATTAAGCTTTTCTATTTACTAAAAATAAAGATATAATAAAGCTAACTATAAAAGCTATAGAAAAACTTTATTAATTTTTTTTTTAATTTATATAGAAGATAAATATAATTAAAATAAGTCTATATAAGCAAGGTAAAGAAAAATTAGCGTATTAGAAAAAATCTATAATATTACTATATAACTTTATTAATTACTAAATTACTATTAATAATTTATAAATCTTGTTAGTAGTATAACGACTTGTTACATGACATACTTATAAAAAGTATTACTATATATTATTATATTATTATGTTATAGATAATATTACTAGTTATATACTACACTTTTACATGTATGCTATAAGCGTTTATATAATCTTTTTCTACTTTCTTTTTATACTCTTTTCTTTTTTTTATACTAGAGTAGCTTTAATATAGTGTTTTATTATTTATAACTACTTATAATTACCTACAGGTTTATACTAGCTATAATAAGTAGAATTCTTTCTTATAATAATAATACACACTAAAACTTCTAGCTAATAATATTAGAGACTATAATTAATCTAGAAAGCTATATTTAAGTGTTTATTAATAAAAATTAGAAGAACATAAGCAAAAACTTACTTAATTATAATAAATAAAATATATTAATTAAAACTAGAAATATTTTTAAGCTTTTTTGTAATATAATGCTGGTTCTTAAACATAATAATATAATACTTAATTAAATACTAGAATTAATAAACTATTTAATTAATCACGTTAAAATAAAGTAGGATGAGTATAAAAGAAATTCTAATCTATTAATATTACTTTTTATAATATAGTTTACTTTTAATAAGTACTATAAGCTTACTAATTAAACACTAGTATATATAATATTATTACTTTTTAATTCTTATTTTTATAAATAATATCTTAATAATAAGTAGAAGACTATTAAGTATGTTTATTTTAGTACTATAAATAAAGCTATTAAGACAGCACGTAGGCTCTAACAGAAGAAGTATAAATATATAACTATTTTAAGTAAATTAATATAGTTAATTAATTTAGAAACTATTAAGAACATACTAGAGAGATACTGCTATAAAAGAAAACTAGTCTAGTTATTAACTACTAATTAATTTAATTAATTTATTAATATAAGTTTATAGATTCTATTATACTATGCACTAAAGTTAATCTAATTTACTAATAGAAAAACTATTTACTAAAAATAGTAGACTTTATTTTAAATTAAAGGTTTAATTTTATTTAGTAACACAACTTCCCCTATCTATCTTATATAACTATTAATATTCTATTAATCCTATTAATGTTAGTTAAAAGTAAGTAAATCTTTTTTAGTATATATTATACTATAACTTAGAAGTAACATAAACTTAGTATAAAGATAATAAAGTAAAGTAAGTATTTTAAGAGCTAGATTTAACTTACTATTAAGAATAGTAAAGTAATTAATAATTAGCTAGCAGAGCAAGTCCTCTATAAACAAATAGATATAAAAAATAGAAGTAAATTAGTAATAAAGGAAGTGCTTAAAAGGTTACTAAATCTAGACTTATTATACACTAATTTTAATTAGGTTAATTATATAGATTTTAGGTATATTATTAGGCCTTATTTATATCTATTACTTCCTATAGAAGCCTTATTAATCTGCTTAGTTATATTATAAAACTATAAAACTATAAAATCGTAATTATAATTAGTTTCTGTAGTTATCAGATAATCAAAATCGACTCTCTGATTATGTTATATTGATTATATACATCCCTGTATAGCCTAATGGTGAGTTTTTGATCCTAGAATGATCCCTAAAAAGTTACGCTAATTTGTCATTCAGAACTCTTCAAGTTATGAAGGCATCAAGGGTTATCTAGATTTTGTCTGGGCGAGGGTACGAACGTAGACGTTCTCGACTTGGAGGATGACACCGTCGACTTGGAGGGCACCCTGGAATTGGAGGACACCCTGGGTTTTGAGGATGATGTGGTGAATTTGGAGGCCAGGGAGAATGCCGGATAATTCATTGTGGTCTTCTCTCCTCCCAACACTGAAGGGGTTGCGTATTGTTGCCGAGCAGCCCGTCGAAGCTTCGTCATATCATGGTGCCCCTTTGCTTGAGCAGGAGATAGATCGCTGGGTCAAATGGATCAAGCTCTTTCTGCAATGCTCTGGTCAATATTTGTCGAGAGAAACCATTGTCCCAAGTTGACTTTAATGGCCAGGCAGAGACAAGGGAACTTGTTAAGGAGTGCCTGCCGCATAGTCATCGAGAGATACGATGTCGTCACGTTGGCGATTTGATCTTCAAGAGAGGGCGGTTCTCATGGGAGTCTGGGTATTGGGACGATGATAACCGTATCAACTCACGCGATGCTGATGGTGATTGGAATTCAGATCAATTGTACATGACGGGTTGCGAACAGCGATCTGGACAGAGAGGGTCGGAGAACCGGCCCATGGTGCGCATCCCACCCGTCTGCATCTTCCTCCCATACAAACGAGATGCAGACGTGTCCCCTTTGAGCAGTCCGCAACTGGAATGTGAGCTCATTTGAGTCATGGAAGCAGTCCATTTTGAGTTCAGCTGTGGTCGGAATATTCTCCACCTCAACAATATGATAGCCCCGGCTCAACGCAATATTATCTTCGATCTGTACAATGGATAGGCAGCCCGAAAGAACCTGAAGAAAATCAAAAGTAAGAGATAGCGTACCCAGTTCCAAATGTAGCGAGGGTGTTGTTAAAGAAACCCATCGGCTATAAGGCAGCTCCCCATTTTCGATGGTAAGAAGAGAAACATTATCTAGGGTTGGTGCACACTCCGTCGTTAGATCGCTTCTATCTACGTGATCAGGTTGCGAAGGCGATCTCGGCGGAGTTAGAGGCAGTGCTGTGTATTGGGAGGGGCCTTTGATCGAATACCTATGGACAGATCGAGATTGAGATCGGATTGTAGATATGGAAGCTTGGGCTGAGCGTTTAGTAGAAATGCCGGAGGACGACCAAGATGCAAGCGGTAGCAAGACGCTTTCATTAGGATAATGATATCGTTTCTTCCTCTTCGATCTCGATGCCCTTAGGACCCTACCATCTATGATCTCTTTCAATAGCAGAGAAATGCGACTGAACTCCGCGTACCGGTCTGCCGGAATGTTTACCCAGTCTGGCAAGATCCATCGGGCGTAGAGCCGGCCGTGAGTCCGAGGCATATAGAAGCCGCCGTGGAGGGAGAAGAACAGATTGCATAGGTAGCAAGCACTCTTGCTTGAGCGGATAAACCTTGGTCGCCGTCGGCTTGGATGAACCTCGTAAAAGAAGAGGAGCTGTATCTCTGCGTGAACTTTCCAATGTGACTTTGACAAAGAGGCAGGCATGGGGATCTGAAACGGCTCCACCTCAATGCTCTCAAAGAGCCGACAAGCCCGATGCCTTGCAGCGCAGACGAGCTCGGAAGTAGCAGAGTAGTATCGGCCCAATTTGCCAATTGCTTCTGGCAGATATGCCTTCAAAGACGGGTCGATCATCGAAGTCCGAAGAGCTAGGCCGAGATCAGTGGCTAAGGAGAATGCGTGAATCTGCTTCACGATCTCCCCCACCACTTCCACCACTCCCTCCACTTCGATGATCTCCGCATTGGGATCGGTTATGCTCTCAAGTCTAGCAAACATGCTTTGCAGATCTTGTACCCTACGCCTGCTTTCCTCAAGTGTCTTCGTCGCTTTGACCGATCGAGTGTGAATCGCATCGTGCAGTTATTCGATGAGGGGTCGTTTTCCAGCAGTCTTTCTTGTACTCTTCGCATGACGCGATCGCAGACGGGACAGAATTCGATCAAGGGCTAGGCGAACAACCTCTCGAAAGGCTACTTCCGTATCATCTGACTTTGAGCGCACTAAAATGTAGATTAGCATAGTGTTGGAAGAAGATTGATAACCCAACCTCGCTGTGCAGCATGCTCTAATGCTCTCGCAAGCCTGACGAACCCCGTCGTAACTGCTGAGAGGTCTCCCGTGTTTGCTGCTACCCGAATTGTGATTCCTCTCCCATTGCAGTGTTCTTCGACGCAGACAGCCATGACCTTGAGACTATCGTCCGAAGTGGCAGAGAGGAACGCTAGGTTGCACGCGATCTCCCTCTCCCGCACAACGCTTAGCTGACGGGTCGAGTCAATCTCTAGGTTGACAAGATTCTCTCTCGGTATTTCAGGGAGCTCGTCTAGCTGTCGGAGGTTGCTGATGGATTGCTGCAGTTGCGCGCGGGTGATCTTGCTTCACCACAGTGTCTCCATGTTTGTCTCTTCTTCTTCTTAGGCCCGCCAGGTACGGTCTGGCGGTGCAAAGAGTGGCCGGTCATGATCGCCTGAGAATCCATTCAGTTGGGAGTCTCCGGAAGGTCGCTTTGTTAAGCCACTTGGAAAAGGGTGTGGGAGTACAAGATAAAAGATGTTTCTGGGCTACCGGTCCGCACGTTAGCTACAGTCCTAAGTACCCATAAGCAGCGATAAGCTTGGCAAATATTACATAAGTGAAATTACATCGTAATTACCTAAGTATTATAGTAGGTGCGAGGTTGTTTTGCTCTAACCTAAAATAGTTAGTTACTTTAACTTAAGGTACTAATTTATATAGTAACTTTATTTAAATTTACATACTATAGTAGTGTTACGGACGGTAACAGTAAGGCAGCTGCACCTGAAGAGCTGAAGGAATTGGCCACGACAGCCAATGAAGCTCTAGAATGGAAACGTATGTTCGAGCTGGAAAGGAAGACTTGCAAGCGGGCACGGGACGCACTGGCACAGGCCAAGGTACGAGCCAAGAAGCGAGGACAGAAATACGGAACCATGCCACAGGATTGGGAGCAGTCGCGCACGTAACCAAGGGAGGCTTGGCAGATGAGTACTGATGAGGGAGATGATGCCAAGACTAGACTCATCTTCATCATCTTCTCTAGCAGTATCTAATATACGGCCGGCAGGTATACAATGTACGCATGAAGGGTTTCCTATAAATATAAGACATAGAATGGCTTAGGGATATTTATAATTCTTTATAGTTACTCTAAAATCAAGATCTTCTCTCTAAGTTAAGACTTGAACTTAAGTGAATTAGTTTAATAACTATTTTATTAAATCTATTATATACCCTCTCCCTACCTTGTGATAAAGTATAAACTCTATTTTATTAAACTTAAAGTTATTTATTCCAGATACGGAAAGAGCTAAGAGCTTATTAAGTAATTAATTAAAATAAAATTACTAATATAAAACATACTATTAAGTTAAAGTAACTTATAATATTATAATTATCCTTTTAAAGTGTAGGAGAGGACGTTAGATTGATTTTAATAACAAATTTCTAATTATAGTTTATAACAACCTATTATAAGGACGAACAGGAACTTTATTCGTTAGAAAAGAATAGTAGTAAAGAAAAAGTTATAATAGAATTTTTATCTACTACTAAAAGTACATCAGGAGAAGGTAAGAGTATATAATAAATTATTTAAAAATAAAAAGTAGCTATTATAGAGTTATGTAATATTTTAGTTAACCTATAACAACAAGTAGCAGTAAGTAAGACTAGTAGAAAAAAAATAGCTAAAATATAACCTTCTATAAAGTTTAATAGTAATAGAGATAAACTAAAAATCTTTATAGCCATAATAGATCTTTACTATTAGTTTAATTAATCTTTATTTATAACTAACTAAGATTAGATTCTGGTAGCTGGTATAAACATAATAGAAAAAGCTATAAAATAGTTTAAACTATTTATAAAGAATTATCTAGCTAAAGGAGACTCTAACCTAAGATTAGCAGGACTTATAAACTATAATAATAATATTAAAAAAACCTTCAAAAACTATAATAGCTTTAAGAAGGAAATGATTGTAGTCTTTAAAAAAATTAATAAAAAAATAGAGATAATTTAGAAGCTTTAATAACTTAAATAATATATATTAGTAGCTAATTATACAGCAGAATTTAAATAAATCTAATCTTAACTAAACTAGGTAAATTAACTTCTGGTTATGATATACTATATAAGACTAAAAAATAAGATTAAGAATAAAATTTTCTAAGAAAAATAACCTAGCATACTTCTAGAAATTATTAAATAAGTAGTGACTATTAATAACTATTAGTATTAAAAAAAATAGAAAAAGAAAAATAACGCTAGGCCAGTAATCCATGTACTATAGAAAAATAAAAAAAATAACTAAATCTATAATATAATAAAAATTAATCAGATATCAGTTAAAAATGCATGGATTAATAAAAGAAAATAAAATAAGTAAACTAAAGAATAAATAGATTAGTATACGCGTAGAATATGTCTTAGTTACAGGAAAAAAAAACACTTTATTAAAGACTATAAATAATAGAAAGTAAATGTTAAATAGACTTATATTTAAACTAAGATACTAGTTAAAATCACTATAGTCTAAATAAAACTAGCTAAAAACCAGATAACTAAAGAGACTATTATATAATAAATTTAGAAGAAATAATATTAGATTTATAAAAGCCACATACATCTTAAACAGGAATATAAAATACTATATTAGTAAGTTAAAAATTATTTAGTAAAATAAGCTAATAATATAATTATTATTATATAAAAAGTTGTTATCAGATAATACTAGACTAGCTCTATAAAAGAAGCTAACTAATTCTATAAGATAATTTAACAGAAAAGAGAACTCTTTAGAGCAGAGAATTAGAAATTTAGATAATAATAAGATTAAGAGATAATAGAAAGCAAAAAGCTAATATCTATAATAATTAGATAATAAGTAAACTAGGAATACTACTAGATTTATAAATTAAAATACTATATAGGGGAATATTATGTTACTAAGTACTAGAAATTTACCTTAAGAGATAGAATATATAAGTGCTAATAAGTACTACAGGTAGCCGGTAATAAGCAGTATAAAAAACTTAGTAAAAAAAAACTAGTTATATAAATAAATAAGATTTATAAATAAGAATTAATACTATTTATAAGTTATATAACCTATTACCACCCTATTAGATATCTAGAGTTAGAAGAGGACTAGAATAAAAATCTAGAGAAAAAACCCACCCTACTTATATTATAAGTGTAAGATAAAAAAGCTGCTGAGAGAACTATATAAAAAAAGTATTAAATATATAAAAAAAAAATATATACTAGATAAGAATATAGATAGGCAGCTTATACTATATAAATTAAAAAACTAATTATAAGACAAGTACTAAAATAAATAGTATAGAAATAAGAATTTAACATATAGTAAAAACTGATCTACATGAATTCTAAAGAAGAACTTCAGAACCTAAAGACTAAGAAATATAAACAATTAGATTAGAATAAGTGCTAATTAGAATACTAATATTACTAAACTAAACACCACTAAAATAGATAATTAGCTACAGAATTACATGCCAAACTAATAACTAAGAAATGTTTCTTAAAATAGAAGTACTAAAATTATAAAGAAAAAGTAAAAAGTAAATATAAGATACTATTATAGAACTAATACTAACTCTAGTAATATTTTATTTACAGACTAAAAGAGAAAACACTAAAGAAACGACTGCTACTTAAGAGTTAATAACTAATAAAAAACTAGAAGACTAGTAAGTAATAACTATGCTACTAGAAAGCTAATTTAAAGTTAAAATATAAAAGTTATCACTTAACTATACATGACTTAAATGAAGACATGAAAATAAGCTATATATAGATATATATATTAACAGCTTTTAAACGCAAGCACTCATAAACAGTAGAGCTAGTAAAACACTTATATTAAATAAATAAATATAAAGATACTATATCTTAACTAAAGTTTTAGAGAAACCTGTAAGAGTAGTATATATAAATAATAATCTAGTAATATTCAAAAAAAGTCTAATTAATCTTAAAATAGAGAATGTAACTATTAAGGCAGCAGATTATACAGATAACCGCCGTATTAAGATTATAAATCTAGGTAGTAAGAATCTCATATTAGGATAGAACTAACTAGTATAATAGAATTTAGTAATTAATTAAAGAACGAAGTCTATAGAAATTAGAAAAAACTACTATAAATAAACGAAAGCTATAATATAGATAAAGAAAGTAACTTTTCACGATACCACGTTTATTATGCCAAACAAATACCAGGAGGAATTTAGAAAATAGTTTACAAATAAACAAAAAAACTAAATACCAGAATATAAGGATTAGAACTATAAGATTATATTTAAAGAAAAAGAGAAACCGAAACCAGCACTATTATATTAAATATCCATTAAATAATAAAAGGAGTTACGATAATATTTGAATAATAATATTAAGAAAAGATATTTATAAGAAAGTAAAAACGAAGTTATATTACTAGCACTATTTATACTAAAGAAAAATAGGAAACTATAACTCTATATGGACTACTAATAATTAAATAAAATAATAGTTAAAAATTACTATCTAATACCTTTAATATTAGAACTTATGTATAAACTTAGAGGGGCTAAATAGTTCAGCCTATTTAATATTAAAAATAGATATTATTAAATATAAATAGCTAAAGGGCACGAATGGCTAACAGCCTTTAAAATAAGCTATAAATTATATAAATATATAGTTATGTCTATAGGACTTACTAACGCACTAGTAACATTCCAAGCCATTATTAATCATATTCTAAGGAAATATCTAGATGTCTTTATACTAGTATATTTTAATAATATCTTAGTATACATGAATGGGATATTAGAAGAATATATTAAGTATACTAGAAAGGTACTATAAAAGCTTAAGGAATATAACTTATATATTCAAACAAGAAGATATGTGTTCCATAGGAAGAAAATTAAGTTTCTAGAATATATTATATCTAGAAATAGAATAGTAGTTAACTTAGATAAAGCTAAAGATATTTTATTATAGCTAACACTAATAAATATAAAAGAAGTTTATTCTTTCTTTAGATTTATAGGATTTTATAGGTAATTTATTAAGGGCTATTTAAAAATTACAGCACCCTTAACGGAATTACTTAAAAAAAATTAATAATTTAAGTAGATAAATAAAGAGAATATAGCTTTTATAGAGCTAAAGTAAAGATTCAAAGAACCACTAATATTAAAAATATTTAATCTAGGACTTTAAGTAGAGATATATATAGATATATTAAACAGAGCTATAAAAGCTATTCTACTATAAGTATAAAATAATAAGTATAAACATCTAGTAGACTTTCTATCTTATAAACTTATAACTACTAAGTTAAACTATGATATTCATAATAAGAAGTTATTAGCAATAGTTTAAGTATTTAAAAAATAGAAATATTACTTAAAAGGAGCTAAGTATTAGATTGTTATATATTCAAATCATAAAAATCTAATAACGTATTTTATGGGCGAGCTGTACAAACGGGCGAGCTGTACACTTTGCCAAGACCCCAACAACACCATCAATCACAGTACCATGCATCCACCCACCGACCTAGAATCGATTTCTCGAGAAGCTAGAATACAGCTTGCTATCCATGCTCTCGATATAGGCCAAATTCATGGCCTCCGAAACGCCGCACGCATCTATAACGTACCCTCTATGAGCCTAAAGACGCGACGCGACGGAACCACCTTACGACGCGATTGTACACCCAATTCGATGAAGCTCACGGTCTCTAAAGAGAAGACGATAAAGAAGTACATTCTTGAGCTGGATTCAAGAGGATTTGCCCCTCCACTGAATGCTGTTCGAGAGATGGCTAACAAGCTACTAGCTGAGTGAGGGATAGACCCAGTAGGCATAAATTGGCCACACACCTTCGTCAAGCGTACACCAGGGATTCAAACAAAGTACAATCGGAAGCTAGACTATGAGCGTTATAAACAGGAAGAACCAGCTATCATACAGGGCTGGTTCGACCTTGTACATAACATGAAGGCCAAGTACGGTATACAGGACAAAGACACGTACAACTTTGACGAATCTGGCTTCCAAATGGGCATAATAACTCAGCAGAAGGTTGTTACAGGCTCTGAGAGACGGAGTCGACCAAAGGCCCTTCAGCCAGGCAATCGTGAGTGGGTTACAGTAATCCTAGCTATCAGCGCGCTGGGGTTCGTGATTCCACCCTTCATCATCTATAAGGGCAAGAATCACCTCTCTGCCTGGTACCAGGAACTCGGTATACCGCGTCAATGGCAATTTGGTGTCTCTGATAACGGCTGGACAACTAATGAGCTTGGTCTTGCGTGGTTAAAGTACTTTAATGTGTGTACAAAAGAGCGTAGTGTTGGCGCATACCGATTGTTAATTATCAACAGCCATAAGAGCCACAACTCTCTCGCATTTACGGAATACTGTGAGGAGAATAAGATTATCACTCTATATATGCCGGCACACTCATCACACATCCTGCAGCCACTAGATGTAGGTTGCTTTTCGCCTTTAAAGACGGCCTATAGGCGCCAAGTCAAAAAGCTAATGCGCAACCAGTTTAATCATATTACTAAACTGGAGTTCTTACCAGCCTTCCGCGACGCGTTTGACGCGTCGATTACTGAGAGTAATATCCAAGAAAGCTTTCGAGGCGCTGGCCTAGTTCCATTCGACCTAGATAAGGTGATATTAAAGCTTGATGTTTAATTACGCACGCCTACACCACCTACCAACCAAGAGGTCACCTGGCAGTCAAAAATCCCTAAGAACTATCATGAATTTGGGTCGCAAACGAAGCTAATTACCGATAAGCTGGGTAGCTCACCCTCTTCTTTAAAGGATGGGTATTAGCAGCTTGTTAAAGGCATCCTTGCGATGGCTCAAGAGATGGTGCTTATACGTGATCGCGTTGCTGAGCTTGAAGCAGCTAATAAGGCCGCATCTCGACAAAAGCAGCGCAAAAGAAAGCGTATCCAGAAAGGAGGAGTACTTAGCTTTAGTACTGGCCAAGATAAATCTACTAAAGACCCTTCTACTGCGAGTTCTAGTAGTAAGAAGGGTTGTGGGAAGGTAAGGGCAGATGGGGCCGAACTAACTTAAAGGCGCTGTGGTAACTACAGTGGGACTGGGCATAACGCTCGAATATGCAAAATTAATGAAGATAGTACTATAGAACCTAGTAGTAATAAGAATAGTACTATAACTGATGGTACCGTTGAGTAATAATACTATGAATGATAGTATTTTGATGGGGTCTTGGTAAAGTGTACAGCTCGCCCGTTTGTACAGCTCACCCATGAAATACGTTAGTATTTATAATAATAAAAAAGTTAAATTGACGACAAGTCAGATAATAGGAATTACTATTAACTTTCGATTTTCAAATACTTTATAAAGTAGGAAAAGAAAACACTGTGGCTAATATATTTAGTTAATAAACAGACTATATAAAAAACATACTAAAAATACATAATATAATACTTAAGTAAAGATAAGACGGATCTCTAGGAAGCTTATAAATTAATATTAAATCAATAGTTATTATTAAAAACACTTAGGAAAAATAAATAAGGGAATTCAACAATAGACAACTACTTTAGAATTTAGACTAAAAAATGATTTATGTACTAGATGAATTATAGACAGAGCTAATTAAAGACTAACATTCAGCTAAAATATATAGATATTAAGAGATTAAAAAGACTATAGAATGGATTAACAGACACTTCTAGATTTCAGGAATTTAAAGTAAGGTTAAGAATATTCTTTTAGAATATATTAAATATAAAAAGAATAAAGTATTAAGACATAAGGAGTATAGACTCATATAACTAATACCTTTACTAAATAAACTATAGAAATTAGTTATAATAGACTTTATCACAAGAATACCAATAATTACTACCTTAATAAATTAATAGTATAATATGATACTGGTTATTATTAATAGACTAACGAAGTATATATACTTTAAACTAACCTATATAGAAATAAAAGCAAATGAACTAGCGTTATTACTAATTAAAATACTAATTACATAACACAAAATACCACAAGAATTTATTATAGACAGAGACAAGTTATTTACGTTAATATTCTAAAAAACGTTTATAAAATAGCTAGGGGCTGAGTATCACCTCTTAATAGTATTTTACTTACAAATAAATAAATAAACAGAACAGATAAACTAAACATTAGAATAATACTTATAAATATATATTAATAAACTATAAGATAATTAGATTAACTTACTACTAATAGCTAAGTTTATATATAACTCTGTAAAGTTATTAATAATAGGAAAATTACTATTCTATATAAACTACAGTTATAAGCCTACAGCTTATTAAGAACTATAGAAACTAAATAAAATATTAGAATTTATAAGAAAAAAGGTTAAAGATTTATGTATACTTTATAAAGAAATTATATAAAAAATTACCTATAAAGGTAATCTTAGTAAACAGATTAAGAATAAATCTAAAGTTAAGAGACTAACCTTTAAGAAGGGGGATAATTTCTTTTTAAAAAAAAAATTTAGAAATAAAATAACTATTATAAAAACTAGATTATGTTAAATTAAAACTATTTAAAATTAAATAACAGACAGGATCTATAAATTACAAACTATAATTACCTAAAGATATAAGAATTTACTTAGTTTTCTATATCTCTAAACTAGAACCAGTACTACGGGATGCTAAACTATAGATAAAACTTAAACTTAAGAAAAACACTACTAAGTATGAAGTTTAATAAATTTTAGACTACTAATAGTTTAGGCGTTAGTGGAAATATTTAGTTAAATAAGAAAATTATAGACCTAAAGATAATACCTAAAAGCTAATTAGAAACTTAAAGAGTAGTTTAAAGCTAATTAACTAGTATTATTAGAAAAAGTAGTAAAGGCTTACTCTAGAACTAAATTTAAAGCATAAAAAGAATACAGAACGTTTTATTTAAAACTAGAGAAAAAAACGATATTAGATATTATAAATTATAGTGTGCTAAATTAACTCTAATAAATTTACTTTTTTTTTATTATATAAACTTTATTAACTAAGGTAAGCTCACACTAGAATATCTTTTTTTTTTAAGAATTTATTTAGACTAGTTTATAATAGATCTAACACTCACAAGCTCTTAACTCTTTTTTATGATAATAATAATTAAGAAAATTATCCTAGGTTTTTTCTAGTTAATAGTAGAAGTACTTTTTATTACGGTCTAACTAGTTCTACTTAAGCTAAATTATAACTAGGTTATACTTTATATTATAGTTAATATACTTAAAGTAATATCTAAAGAAGAGATAGATTAAACAGTAATAACTATTATCACAGTAATAAGAATAAGACGACGGTATATAATAGGGTTTATTATAAATCTAAAAAGCTAAATAGTAAACACGTATTAGAGATAACTTAAGACATATTATTATTAAAAAGCTAAGTAGAAAGAAAAAGGAGTTAAAAGTCTTATAGTTTAAAACACTAAGTAAAAAACCTACTACCTTTATACTACTTATAAAAAGAAGAAACTATCTTCTAGGATGAAGACTTAAAAGAGAGGGATAGTATTATAAACAGTAATAATAAAATAACTATATTTAAAGAGCTAAAGGAATTAGCCATAATAGCTAATAAAGCTTTAAAATAAAAACATATATTTAAGCTAGAAAGGAAGACTTATAAGTAGGTATAGAATATACTAGCATAAGCTAAAATACAAGTTAAGAAATAAAAACAGAAATATAGAATTATGCTATAAAATTAAAAGTAGTTGTACACATAACCAAAAAAAGCTTAGCAAATAAGTACTAATAAAAAAGATAATATTAAGACTAAACTTATTTTTATTATCTTCTCTAGTAGTATCTAATATACGGCTGGTAAGTATATAATATATATATAAAAAGTTTCCTATAAATATAAGACATAAAACGGCTTAGGGATATTTATAATTCTTTATAGTTATAACGGTCCAGGCCAATAATGGCAATTGGGTGAAATAGAGTGGTTTTGATAAAGAGTCAACTACGTACGCTACAGAGACTTGATAGTTAACCCCTGCCAAGTCGCTAAGGTCACGTGGTTACGCACGGAGTCAAAGCCGAGACAACCGTCTTGGTCAACCATCCTGGGCTCTAGCCCATTACATTACCCCCCTTCTTATAGACTAGGTAGGGGCTCTCTGGTGAACCGTTCACCCGGGGGCCCCTGTAGGCCTATCTCAGGTTCTGTTTGCTGTGGCTTCTCCTGAAGCTCTCGTCGATAGTTTGCCGGCAGGAGTTTGTGTCTGCCTCTTCGCAGAGGCGCCGTATGCTCCTTCCAACGGTCCAACGCTGCTGTGTCTTCTAGCTGGCTTGCTGGCTCCATAGTTGTCAACGCATAGCCTTTCCACTTCACTTCGTACCGTAGCTGGTGGCCTCGCCCTCGTCTCGTCTGTACCTCAGCGACGATATCCTACACTACGTGCTCTTCGTGGTCATCCACCTGGATTGGTGGCGGCTGAGGGTCATCCGTAGGCTGGCTTGGTAATGGGTTGTTGCTTGCTAGCCGTAGTCTGTCTACATAAAACGTTGGGTTTAGCCCTGGGGGCGTATTTAGCTTTATAGTGTGCGGGCTAATTATATTTTCCACAGTGTATTTGGCATTCTTCCAGTCCAGCTTCTTATTTCTTCGTCCAGTGGAGAGTTGGTTACCGAGCTTCAGCCATACCTTGTCTCTAACACGCAGTTGCGGGGCTTCATCCCGACGTCGGTTTGCCTGTCTTTCTTACTCTTGCTGTGCCTTAGCCATGGTTGCTTGTGCTAAGTCGACACACTCTTTCAGCTTTCCCACGATTTCCCTAGCGCTAGCTTTTGGGTCTCGAGCTGTTACGTTACACCTGGTTCCAATATCCACTTGCAGCGGTTCTACATTGTATCCATGCTAAAGAAAGAACGGGCTTATTCCTGTTGAGGTGGCGTCTCTTCCCTTTACTACAATCTCGGCCATCAGGCAGAGCTTTGCCCAGTTTGCTTGGTCCCACGCGACAAACGCTCGAAGATAGGCCTCAACTGTGCTATTCATCCTTTCTGTTGAACCGTCTGTTTACGGATGGAACGCTGTCGACAATCGCCTTTCGATTCTTAGGATTTCGCAAAGCTTAGTCCAGAACTCACTGATAAATTGGCTGCCGTAATCGGATACTATAGCGTCAGGAATCCAATAGTAAGCAACAACCTTACAGATAAAAGCCCATGTTACTGTCTTGATATCCATGTTTAAAAGAGGGCAGAGAGTTATGTCCTTGCTTAGCCTGTTAGTAATTACCAGTAAGACCGTACAGCCGTCGCTTTCTGGTAATCCGGTTACAAAATCCATTAAGATCTCCTTCTAAATACGATCGGGAATAGGCAACGGGCGTAACAGCCCTTGCTGGCGATCTCTCCATAGCTTCGTACGGCCACAGACATCACAGTTTCGAATGTAACGCCGTACGTGGTTCGACATCCCTGGCTAAAAGTAATCTCTTATTAACATTAGATAGGTGCTCTGCCGTCCTGGGTGTCCTGTCGCTTATGATAAATAAATCTAGTAGATAATTAATGTCCTTAATAGCTCTAAGTCAGGCACTTACTTCCTATTCTAATAATAAAGGGTCCTATCTTCGTCAATCGTGCACTCAGCTAGCGAAACTTTTAGTTCGAGTTCTGGGGGAAATCTCCGCTCCTAATTACGGAGAGCCTGTACTGCTCTTGTGTATACTTTATCGTCTAATACTACATCATGCCATTTTTATTTAAGCTTATTACGAGACTCCTGGGCATAAGACTCCTAGGCTTCAGTTATGCTATCTTCTGTAATTATTAAAAGACTAATTTAAGTAGAAAAGGCCTATACTGCTTGCCTATTATTATTTAATTTAAGCTCTTCTTTTTAACATGTAACTACTAGCTTTAATAGCTGAATTATATAGCTATTTAGTCTTTTATTATTTTCTCTACTTAGATGATCCTATTTACGTCTTAATAGTGTATTAGCTTATACATTTTCTTTTCCTAGCTTATATTAAATCTCTATATTATATTAGCTAAGGAATAACTGCTAGCGCGTGTATTTTTCGCTTAATTTTTAAGACCTTATAAAGTGCTTAAGGTTCTTGTGATTAGTAATAACCTAGAACTTTTTAATAAACCGTAATTCAGCATCCTATGCCTCTAGGTAATAAATAATTATAAGAAGTTCTTTATTATATATCTCGTAATTATACTCTATAGGTATATTCTTTTTTAAAAAGTATATATATAAACACAGCATACTATTATCACTGTATTGTGAAAAAACTTTTCTAGTTATATAATCTAAAGAGTCAGTTTCTAAGACAGTCTTATAATTAGAATTAAATTAGGCTAGTATTAGTTCTAATATAAAGATTTTCTTTAGTTTATTAAATATTATCTGTTTTTTATTAGTTTATTAGAACAGTATGTTATTTATAAGTCTTATAAGTAGAACAGCAATTTCTGAAAAAGACTTAATAAACTAATAATAGAAATTAGTGAATTTAAGAAAACTTCTAATTTCTCTTATAGTTATTAGAGGCTACTACTTGGTAATTACTTTTATCTTAGTAGAATCTATTTAAATTTCTTGTCCTACTTTAATAATAAACCCTAGATATTTCGTGCTTTTAGTTTTGAATTTATATTTCTTAATATCTAGATATAAACCTACAGCGCTAAGTTTTTCTAGTACTAGGTTAATCTACTAGTAATACTCTTCTAATAAGCCTAAAAAGTAGATAAATATATTATTAAGAAAGGCTGAATAGAACTTGTTAAAATATTTTTATAGGGTTTAGTTTATATACTACTAAAACATACTAAAGGCTTTTACTAGTCTAAAAGGTATAACTAGCTATTTAAAGAGTCTAAATTTTATATAAAAGGCTGTTAGCTATTCGTCTCTCTCTATAATATAAATCTTATAAAAGGCTATTAAAATATTAAGCTTAGTATATTATTTTACTTTACTAATCTAGCTAAGCGTTTTATGGATTAGGGGAAGAGAATATTTATTTTTCTTAGAAATCTTATTAAGCGCATAGTAGTTAACGTAAAAGTAAAGACCTTTATTAAGTTTATATATAAATAGTACTAAAGCTATAGCTAAAGAGTTACTTACGTAAATAAAGCTTTTCTCTAGTAATAGCATTAACTCTTTTTATAGTACTAATAGTTTCTTTTTTAATATATTATATAATAGTCCTTATAGGACCTTAGGGTCCTTCCTATTAATCTTTTTAAGTTTAATATAATAGTCTATTTTAGAATTTTATAGTAGTAGGAGCTTGTCTACTTTTTTCTCTAAAAACAGCTTTAGGTACTTTTAATAAGTTTTAGGAAGTAGTATTCTAAAATTTAGCTTTAGTTTAAGCACTAAAGCCTTTTAAATATCTACTAGTAATACTATAAAAATATATATTTTACTTTTTCTTTTTAACTTATTTATTTATATTAAAAAAGCAGTTGTGCTGATTACTATTAGCTTTTATTAATATAGTTTCTTCCCTTTCTTACTATAAACTTTTATTTCTAAAGTATGAATATAAAACGATTTCTTTACTGGCGTGATTATAATATTATTTTAGTTTATTTAGAGTTTGCCTAAAATAAGATTAAACTTAAGTATATTATTAATAATATATGCATAGGCTTATTCAGTATGTCCTTTAATATTAAGGTTAATTTATATAACCTAGGTAACTCTTTTAGATTTCTTATATACTCTAATAATCTCTTATAAGGCTATATTAATATATGTTAAATAGACTTTAGTAGTAAAAGTAAAGTTTATAAGACTATAGCATAAATACCTAGTATTAATTATTATATATACAATATTCGTCTGGTTAATTAATAAGTATATAGTAATAAAATCTATATTTATATATATATTTCGGAACTTCTATTATTCTCTTTATAATGCTATCTTGCCTATTTCGGCTGGAAGTCTTTACTTATAATAGTAAGTAAGAGCTATTTTTTTTCTAATACTTCTTTTTCTTCTTTATCTCTATCTTCTTTGTCTCTTTTGTTAGTATTTATTTATCTAGTTTTTATTAATACTATAATAGCTAGGCGTGACTAATTTGCTCTTATATATTTACACTTATTTTTTATATAGCTAGGAGAACTGTATTAATAATAGAAGCCTTATTTATAGTGCTAGTTAAATTCCTTTTAGCTTACTTAAAGTATTTTAGATTAATTGTCTTATAGTTTTACTACCCCTATATGCGTGGGTATTGCTTTCTAATTTATTAGTTTAGGTATTAGTATAAACAGTATTATATAGATAGCCATAGTAGTCCTATAGTTACTTAATATAATCTGTATAAGGTTGTTGCTAACATGAATTACTTCTTAAGTGTACTCTTTAAAGCTTAATGTTGCTAAAAGGGCTGTAATGTGCTTCCAGAGCTCTCCATTCAATCCCTAGGTGAATATACTTTTCTTTACGTCTTTGTTCAGCCGATCGCTTCCTACTAGCAGCAGCTCCTTGTTGAACTCCATGTGGTACTCTCTTGCCGACTTCTTCTTCTGTTTCATGCTTTGCAGCTTGTCTAGAGACTTTTGCCTTTAGTACTGGTCTTCAAACTGGGAGTCTATAAACGCCCACATTGCTTCAAGGGTGGCATTGTTTCTTCAATTGGAGAGCCATGGAAGGACGGTTTGTGCTGCTCGTCCCTTCAAACGCTGAAAGAGATAGTCCATCTGTCCTTCCTCACCGCCCATACGGTATCCATCAAATCGTAACTTGGCCTTGGCTTGATGCTTGAACGTAGGGTAAAGAGACCGTGTGCCATCAAACATAGGGGGTTCAGGGAAATTGAATGGTTTGACTACTGGTTCGATTGCTGGTTGTGGCGTTGGCACGAAGGGAGTTGCTGGTGTCGTCACTGGGACCCGTGGGGGTGGCCTTGATGGGGAATCGCGACCTTCTAGTGCAGTCAGCCTCTCGGACATCACTCGTAACACGTTCATAATCTCCCCGAGTGAGGTGCTGTCGCTGGCTCCATTAGCTGGGGATGGAGCTTTCCCTTTGTCGCGCCAAGCAGGGTGGTCGTTGAGTTCAACCTCTACCTGGCTCATCACTGCTTCAACGGCTGGGACTTCCAACCCTTGTGAAGCAAGCGACCGGCGTAGTTCGCGGCCGATCTGTTCGTTGTCGTATCCTGCGTCAAGCAGGTTCGTCGCTCGGGCCATTAGTGCAGATACCGAGTGGTCATTGGCGTCCATTGATGCTCGGTGTACTGCTAGATGGCGCTTCCCTAATGCTAGAGAGCCTCTCGCTCTTCCACAAGATTGATCGTACTGCCAAAGGCCTCTCGGCCTCTGCGAAAAATAGGGTTGATTAAATCCAAATGTAAGGGTCCAGGCCAATGATGGCAATTGGGTGAAATAGAGTGGATTTGATAAAGAGTTAACTATGTATGCTATAGAGACTTGATAGTTAACCCCTACTAAGTCACTAAGGTCACGTGGTTACGCACGGAGTTAAAGCTGAGACAACTATCTTAGTCAACCATCCTAGGCTCTAGCCTATTATAATAGTTACTCTAAAATCAAAATCTTCTCTCTAAGTTAAGACTTAAACTTGAGTAAATTAGTTTAATAATTATTTTATTAAATCTATTATATATTCTTTTCCTACTTTGTAATAAAGCATAAACTCTATTCTATTAAACCTAAAGTTATTTATTCTAGATACGGAAAGAGCTAAGAGTTTATTAAGTAATTAGTTAAAGTAAAATTACTAATATAAAACATACTATTAAATTAAAGTAACTTATAACATTATAACTACCCTTTTAAAGTGTAGAAAAGGACGTTGGATTGATTCTAATAATAAATTTCTAATTACAGTCTATAACGACCTACTATAAGGATAAATAGAAACTTTATTTATTAGAAAAAAGTAGTAGTAAAAAAAAAGTTATAATAAAATTTTCATCTACTACTAAAAGTACATCAGGAGAAGGTAAGAGTATATAATAAATTATTTAAGAATAAAAAATAGCTATTATAGAATTATATAACGCCCTAATTAACCTATAATAATAAGTAGTAGTAGGTAAGACTAGTAAAAAAAAAATAGCTAAAATATAATCTTTTATAAAGTTTAATAGTAATAGAGATAAACTAAAAATCTTTATAGCCATAATAAACCTTTACTATTAGTTTAATTAATTTTTATTTATAATTAACTAAGATTAGATCCTGGTAGCTGGTATGAATATAATAGAAAAAGTTATAAAATAATTTAAACTACTTATAAAAAATTATCTAGCTAAAGGAGATCTTAACCTAGGATTAGCAGAACTTATAAACTATAATAATAATATTAAAAAAACCTTTAAAAACTATAAGAGCTTTAAGAAGGAAATGATTATAGTCTTTAGAAAAATTAATAAAGAAATAGAAGTAATTTAAAAGCTTTAATAACTTAAATAATATATATTAGCAGCTAACTATACAGCAGAATTTAAGTAAATTTAATTTTAATTAGACTAGGTAGATTAATCTCTAGTTATAATATACTACACAAGACTAAAAGACAGGATTAAGAATAAAATTTCCTAAAAAAAATAACTTAATACACTTCTAGAAATTATTAAATAAGTAGTAACTATTAATAACTATTAGTACTAAAGAGAATAGAAAAAGAAAAATAATACTAGGCTGATAATTCATACACTACAGAAAAATAAAAAGAATAACTAAACTTATAATATAATAGAAATCAATTAAGTGTTAATTAAAAATATATAAATTAATAAAAGAAAATAAGATAAGTGAACTAAGAAATAAATAAATCAGTATACACGTAAAGTATATCTTAGTTATAGGAAAAAAAAACACTTTATTAAAGACTATAAATAATAGAAAGTAAATGTTAAACAGGCTTATGTCTAAACTAAGGCATTAATTAAAATTACTATAGTCTAAATAAAACCAGCTAAAAACTAGATAACTAAAGAGACTATTATATAATAAATTTAAAAAGAGTAATACTAGATTTATAGAAGCCACATATATCTTAAACAGGAATATAAAATACTATATTAATAAATTAAAGATTATTTAGTAGAGTAAGCTAATAATATAATTACTATTATATAAAAAGTTACTATTAGATAATACCAGGCTAGCTCTATAGAAAAAGCTAACTAATTTTATAAAATAATTTAATAAAAAAGAAGACCTTTTAGAGCAGAGAATCAGAAATTCAGATAATAATAAAATTAAGAGATAATAAAAGGCAAAGAGCTAATATCTATAATAATTAGATAATAAATAAGCTAGAAATACTACTAAATCTATAGATTAAAATACTATATAAGGAAATATTATATCACTAAGCACTAAAAAGTTACTCTAGAAGATAGGATATATAAGTACTAATAAATACTATAAGTAGCTAGTAATAAGTAGTATAAAAAACTTAGTAGAAAAAAACTAGCTATATAGATAAATAAAATTCATAAATAAGAACTAATACTATTTATAAGTCATGTAACCTATTACTACCCTGTTAGATATCTAGAGTTAGAAGGGGACTAGAATAAAAATCTAGAGAAAAAACCTACCCTATTTATATTATAAATATAAGATAAAAAAGCCGCTAAGAGAACTATATAAAGGAAGTGCTAGATATATAAAAAAAAGATATATATTAAATAAGAATATAAATAGGCAGCTTATACTATATAGATTAAAAAACTAATAATAAAACAAGTACTAAAATAAATAGTATAGAAATAAGAATTTAATATATAGTAAGAACTAGTTTACATAGATTCCAAAGAAGAACTTCAGGACCTAAAGACTAAGAAATATAAATAGTTAGACTAGGATAAATACTAACTAGGATACTAATATTACTAGACTAAATACTACTAAGATAAATAGTTAGCTACAGAATTGCATACTAAACTAATAACTAAAGAATATTTCTTAAAATAAAAGTACTAAAATTATAAAGAAGAAATAAAAAGTAAATATAAGATACTACTATAAGACTAATACTAACTCTAGTAATATTTTATCTATAGACTAAAAAAGAAAACACTAAAGAAACAACTGCTACTTAAGAGTTAATAACTAATAAAAAACTAGAAAACTAGTAAGTAATAACCATGCTATTAGAGAGCTAATTTAAGATTAAAATATAAGAATTATTACTTAACTATACACGACTTAAATAAAGACACGAAAATAAGCTATATATAAATATATATATTAATAGCTTTTAGACGCAAGTACTCATAAACAGCAGAGCTAATAAAACACTTATATTAAATAAATAGATATAAAGATACTATATTTTAACTAGAGTTTTAGAAAAACCTATAAGAGTAGTATACATAAATAATAGTCTAGTAATATTTAAAGAAAATCTAATTAATTTTAAAATAGAGAATATAACTATTAAGGTAGCAGATTACACAAATAACCGCCACATCAAGATTATAAATCTAGGTAGTAAGGATTTTATATTAGGATAAAACTAGCTAGTATAATAAAATCTAGTAATTAATTAGAGAATAAAGTTTATAGAAATTAGAAAAAACTACTATAGATAAATAAAAGCCATAATATAAATAAAAAAAGCAACTCTTTATAATACTACGTTTATTATACCGAATGAATACCAGGAGGAATTTAGGAAATAGTTTATAAATAAACAAAAGAACTAAATACCAGAACATAAGAATTGGGATTATAAGATTATACTTAAAGAAAAAGAGAAACTAAAACCAGCACCATTATATTAAATATTTATTAAATAATAAGAGAAGTTACGATAATATTTGAATAATAATATTAAAAAAAAATATCTATAAGAAAGTAAAAGCGAAGTTACATTACTAATACTATTTATACTAAAGAAAAATAGGAAACTATGACTCTGTATAGACTACTAATAATTAAATAAAATAACAGTCAAAAATTACTATTTAATACCTTTAATATTAGAACTTATATATAAACTTAGAGGGGCCAAATGGTTTAGCCTATTTAATATTAAAAATAAATACTATTAAATATAAATAGCTAAAGAGCATGAATAGTTAATAGCTTTTAAAATAAGCTATAGATTATATGAATATATAGTTATACCTATAGGACTTACTAACGCACTAGTAATATTCCAAGCCATTATTAATCATATTCTAAGGAAATATCTAGATATCTTTATACTAGTATATTTTAATAATGTCTTAGTATACACAAACGGGATACTAGAAGAATATATTAAGTATACTAGAAAGATACTATAAAAGCTTAAGAAATATAACTTATATATTTAAACAGAAAAATATGTATTCCACAGGAAGAAAGTTAAGTTTCTAGAATATATTATATCTAGAAACGGAATAGCAGTTAACTTAGATAAAGCTAAAGATATTTTATTATAGCTAATACTAATAAATATAAAAGAAGTTTATTCTTTTCTTAGATTTATAAGATTCTGTAGGTAATTTATTAAGGGCTATTTAAGAATTACAGCACCCTTAACAGAATTACTTAAGAAAAATTAATAATTTAAGTAAATAAATAAAGAGAATATAGCTTTTATGGAGCTAAAGTAAAGATTTAAAGAACCACTAATATTAAAAATATTTAATTTAGAACTTTAAGTAGAGATATATATAAATATATCAGACGGAGCTACAGGAGCTATCCTATTATAAGTATAAAATAATAGACATAAATATTTAGTAGATTTTCTATCTCATAAACTTATAACTACCAAGTTAAACTATGATATTTATAATAAAAAGTTATTAATAATAGTTTAAGCATTTGAAAAATAGAAATATTACTTAAAAAAAGCTAAGTATTAGATTATTATATATTTAAATTACAAGAATCTAACAGTATTTATAATAATAAAGAAGTTAAATTAATAATAAGTCAGATAGTAGAAATTACTATTAACTTTTAATTTTTAAATACTTTATAAAGTAGGAAAAGAAAATACTGCGGTTAACACACTTAGTTAATAAATAAACTATATAAAAAATATACTAGAAATATATAATATAATACTTAAGTAAAAATAAGACGGATCTCTAGAAAGCTTATAAATTAATATTAAATCAATAGTTATTATCAAAAACACTTAGAAAAAATAAATAAGAGAATTTAATAATAAATAACTACTTTAGAATTTAGACTAAGAAATAATTTATATACTAAATAAATTATAGACAGAGCTGATCAAGGACTAATATTTAGCTAAAATATATAAATATTAAAAAGTTAAGAAGACTATAGAATGGATTAATAGACACTTCTAGATTCCAGGAATTTAAAATAAGGTTAGGAATATTCTTTTAGAATACATTAAATATAAAAAGAATAAAGTATTAAGATATAAGAAGTATGGACTTATGTAACTAATACCTTTACTAAACAGACTATAGAAATTAGTTATAATAGACTTTATTATAGGAATACTAATAATTACTATCTTAACAGGTTAATAGTATAATATGATACTGGTTATTATTAATAAACTAATAAAGTACATATACTTTAAACTAACCTATATAGAAATAAAAGCAGATAAACTAGTATTATTACTAATTAAAATATTAATTACATGATATAAAATGCCACAAGAATTTATCACAGATAGAGATAAGTTATTTATATTAATATTCTAAAAAACATTTATAGAATAGCTAGGGGCTGAGTATTATCTCTTAACAGCATTTCACCCACAGATAAATAAACAAACAAAATAGATAAACCAAATATTAGAATAATACTTATAAATATATGTTAATAAACTATAAGATAATTAAATTAATTTACTACTAATAGCTAAGTTTACATATAACTCTGTAAAGTTATTAATAATAGGAAAATTACTATTCTATGTAAACTATAGTTATAAGCCTACAGCTTATCAAGAACTATAGAAACTAAATAAAATATTAGAATTTATAAGAAGAAAGATTAAAGATTTACATATATTTTATAAAGAAATCACATAGAAAATCACCTACAAAGGTAATCTTAGTAAATAGATTAAGGATAAATCTAAAGTTAAAGAACTAATCTTTAAGGAGGGAGATAAGATTTTCTTAAAAAAAGAAAATTTAGAAATAAAACAACCATCACGAAAACTGGATCACGTTAAATTAGGACTATTTAAGATTAAACAACAGATAGAATCTATAAATTACGAATTATAATTATCTAAAGATATAAGGATTTACCTAGTTTTCTATGTCTCTAAACTAGAACCAGTACTACGGGATGCTAAACTATAGATAAAACTTAAACTTAAGAAAGACACTACTAAGTATAAAGTTTAATAGATTTTAGACTACTAATAGTTTAGGCGTTAGTAGAAATATTTAGTTAAATAAAAAGATTACAAACCTAAAAATAACACCTAGGAGCTAATTAGGAACTTAAAGAGTAGTTTAGAGCTAATTAACTAGTATTACTAGAAGAAATAGTAAAAGCTTACTTTAGGACTAGATCTAAAGCATAAGAAAAATACAGAATATTCTATTTAAAACTAGAGAAGAAAATGATATTAGATACTGTAGGTTATAGTATACTAGATTAACTCTAATAGATTTACTTCTCTTTTATTATGTGAACTTTATTAACTGAGATAAGCTCACACTAAAACATCTTCTTTTTTTAAGAATTTATTTAGACTAGTTTATAATAGATCTGATGCTCATAAGCTCTTAATTCTTTCTTATAATAATAATAATTAAGGAGATTATCTTGGGTTTTTTCTAGTTAATAGTAAAAGCACTTCTTATTACGGTCTAACTAGTTCTACTTAAACTAAATTATAACTAAGTTATACTTCGCGTTGCGGTTAATACACTTAGAGTAATACCTAGAAAAAAGATAAATTAAACAATAACAACTATTATTACAGTAATAAGAATAGGGCGACAGTATATAATAGGGTTTATTATAAATCTAAGAAGCTAAATAGTAAGCATGTATTAGAGATAACTCAGAACATGTTATTATTAGAAAGCTAAGTAGAAAGAAAAGGGAGTTAAAAATCTTATAGTTTAGAATATTAAGTAAAAGACCTGCTGCCTTTATACTACTTATAGAAAAAAGAAACTATCTTCTAGAATAAAGACTTAGAAGAGGGGGATAGTGTTATAAATAGTAATAATAAAATAGCTATACTTAAAGAGCTAAAGGAATTAACCATAATAGCTAATAAAGCTCTAAAATAGAAACGTATGTTTAAGCTAGAAAGGAAGACTTATAAGTAGATATAGAATATACTAGCATAAGCTAAAGTACAAGCCAAGAAATAAGAACAGAAATATAGAACTATACTATAGGATTGGAAGCAGTTATGCACGTAACTAAAAGAGACTTAACAAATAAGTACTAATAAAAGAAATAATACTAAAACTAGACTTATCTTTATTATTTTCTCTAGTAGTATTTAATATACGGCTAGTAGATATATAATGTACGCATAAAGGGTTTTCTATAAATATAAGACATAAAACAGCTTAGGGATATTTATGATTCTTTATAGTTACTCTAAAATCAAGATCTTCTCTCTAAGTTGAGACTTGAACTTGAGTGAATTAGTTTAATAACTATTTTATTAAATCTATTATATATTCTCTCCCTATCTTGTGATAAAGCACAAACTCTATTCTATTAAACTTAAGGCTATTTATTCTAGATATAGAAAGAGCTAAAAGCTTATTAAGTAATTAGTTAGAGTAGAGTTACTAATGTAAAATATATTATTAAATTAAAGTAACTCATAACAAGTAGCTATAAAGCTAATAATAATTTCTTATATAATAGTAAAGTTTTAGAACTTAAATAAGACTTTTTTATAAGTATTAGAAATAGTATAAACTTAGTAATAATACTATAGTAAAAAAAGTCTATTATACTATAAAAAAAACTATTTATAAATTAAGTATAAAGGTAATAATATAAATAAGATTTTTTAGTTAAATAAGTTTAAAATATTTAAAAGTAGCTATAAAATATAACTTATAAAAAAATTTAAAAAAAATTTAAAAAAAATTAAAGTATATATAGATTTTAAAATACTTAAAATTAAAGTACCTATTATTTTTTTTAGTATATAGAGTTTTTGCTATATAAAAATAGATATTAAATCTTTAAATTCTAAGCTAAAATAATTAACTAAAAAGTATTTTTATAAAAAACTTTTTTATTTTAAGTTAATAAGTTTTAATTATACGAACCCTATTTAAATTATTACTAAGAATATTTAGAATTAAATAGTAAAATAAAAAGTAAATTTCTATTTTCAATTATTTAGTTTTTTAAAATATTCTGTTTAAATTTCTAAATAATATTTTTTATACTGAAACTTACTTTCCTACTTAACTTTTAAATTAAATACTAAGTTAGTAAAATTAGCTACTAATTTAGTTTATAACTTAAAGTTTATTCTAAAAGTAACTAAAAATTTAATACTATTTTTTTTAATTTTAAAATTAAAAGTATAGTATTTATTCTATTTACTATAATATTCTTAAAATATATTTAAAAGTTTAGTTTATAAAAGTTCATATTATATATTTATATACTTTATTACTAATTACTTTACTTTTTTTAATATTAATAGTTAAAAGAAATTAACTAAAAAACTATATTTAAGTTTTTACCCTTTTTTTTATAAATTTAGAAATTTATAAAAACTTTTTAAGTATTTACTTATTAATTAAAATAGAAAATAGTAGAATTAGTAGTATTTATTACTAAAAAATTAGTATTATTTAGTAAAATATAAGTTTAAATTTTTATTATATTTATATTAAATAAGTATTATAAAATATAATAAAACCAATTTAAAAATATAGCTATATAATAATATATAAATAGTTATAAAAGATTTTTTTAATAAAAAGCTAATAAGTTATAAAAAAACTATTAAGTACTATATATAGTTAATACTTAATAATAAAATTATATAAATTACTTAAGTAAATAGTATAATGAAATTATAGAATATAAATATAAGAGTAATATTACTTAAGTTTATAATACTCTTTAAAGATAATTAAAAATAAGTATTAAAAACTTTTTTAGTAAAAAACTTACAAAAAAAAGAATAAATAAAGTATACAATTAATAAAAAAAATTAAAGTAAATAAGTTTTATTACTTATAATTAAAGCTAATTATTTAATATAGTTAAATAAAAAAAAAGTTACTATAAAAAGTTTATTATACAAAAAAGTATATTTTTTTATTATATAATAGCTATTTTTATACTAAGAAAGTTTTATTTCATAATAAAAAATAAACTTTTAAAAAAATACTTTAAATTTTTTTATATTTAATATCTTTAAAATATGTATAAGTACATAATATAATAAAAGTAACTTTTTTTTTAATAAGTTATTTAATATTTAGTTATTATTATTATTATTGTTCTTATGCCGATTTTGGCAGTAGTATGCCATGCGGACCTTCTACGGACTTAATTACATAGAGGAAAACCTGTTGCGGGGCACATGGCCTTCGCTTTTAAGAATACAACCTCCGTTTCTTCCGTTTGCTATGTACGACCCATTCCCTCGCTGCCTGCAGTACCTTTTACGGAGTGAAAAGAGCCCGTAACTCTAACCGTGGCGCCTTGCCTGCCCGTTGCGGGCACTTTCCTGCCTGTCCTTCGCCCCGTAGAGCAGTTCTGCTGCTAGGGAGAACTGCGGTAGGATACCCGTCTGTGCGAGCCAGCGTGAGAGCTTGGCTGCACCCTCTGCCGACCCCGTAAGGTGCTGGAAATCGATTTTACCGGATTCTGTATCACGTAAAGCTGTTCTTGCATCTGTAAACCGAGGGCAATAGAGGATAACATGCTTTGCCGTCTCCCGTCCACGGCCGCAGACGCATGTAGCGGTGGGAAAGTCCTTTGGCCGGACTTTTGCAAGGAACGCTGCAAGTCCGATTCGTTCTGTGCGGACCTGGATACCAGAGAATCATGTATATATTGTGTATCATACAGTAGAGTTTGCCATAGCTTGCCCACCCAAGCTCCCTACTATACGCCTAGACGTATAAGTTCCCTGATTTGCTCCTTCAGCCTATCTCAGCGGCGCTGCTACCCACTCTCTAAATAGACCGACACGCGCATCCGTCCTTTCGGGCCATATAGACAGTGTTGTTAGCGAGGGTGTGATCCTCCTCCCATTGTAAAGCCTGCCACATATAAGTGTCTCCAAAAGAACTACGTATATGCAAGGCTGTACGGGTCCACCAAGGGTCCACCCTGGGGCCATCCTACAGGGCAAGTGCCTTGGAGCCATCTATCGCTGCTATTATATGCTACGCCTCGCAATCCCTTTCACGCCCAGCAGATTGTTTCGCGTTACCTATAACCCTCTCGGGATGATAGGCCGTCCGTGTCTTGCAGGAGTGGTCCCTATGATAATTCGACGCCGCGCAACTATCAGTCCCTCAGCCTCCTACTAACCAAGCTTGTGTTCCACCGTCTTGTCAAGTCCTACTCAAGTTTGCCTAAGACTAATAACTCGCGCGGTGGCCTAAGTCCGCGGTGCCTGGATCGCTCCAGGTACGAATGGGCCGGCTGTCCGTTAAGGGCTGTGAGCACCACGCTGTTTAAGACTCTCTAGTAAGTCACCTTTATCGAAGGCCGTGAGCACCACGCTGTTTGAGACCCTCCACTGAGTCACCGTCGAAGCGCACCCGGTCATTCGTTCGGTCGTTAAGTCCGTCGAGAATCCGTCGTTAAGTCTCTTGTAGGTGGCCTGGAATTTCGGATCGTTCCTACCCTTGGTATGATGCACTCTCAGAGCGGCACAAGCACAGAGGTGTCCTGTCATACTATTAAACCAGAGTAGCTAGCGGGGCAGCTCTTTAGATAATATGTCAGATGGTTTTTACCTAGTTCCTCTGTTCTTTAGTTGGTTGTCTGTGCTTGGCATTTGAAAACTCTGCTATTCTGACTGCTTTAAGGGTTAAGCTTTCAAAATAAGCCCTCTAGCAACGCTAAATGTCGTGCACCGGTAATGAACGCGATCCTCACTATTAGTTCGCTCTAGAGAATGAAATGATACGGAAAAGAACCCCCATATGACAGTATAGGTCGAATCGCGATTTTAGTGTTCTTTAAATATTTAATTATAATATAGTTAAACTATTATTAGCTATAAATAAAATAATATTTACTATACTTTAAATAGTATAGTAATAAGTATAGTAAATTTAATAACTTTATTAAGCTATTTAATAACTTTAGGTAAAAACTAACTTTAGTAAATAAGTTAAGACGTAATTACTAAAAAAGTAATATAAAATATATAGTAAGCTATAAAGTTTTATAATAACTATAAATATATATTATAAGTTTAAAAAAAATTTACTACTAAATAGAATTAAATTCTAGCTGTAAAAACAAATATAAAAATTAAAGCTATAAAATAGTTTTAGATTTTAACTAAAAACTACTTTAAAAAAAAAACTTAAACTAAAAAAGTTAAGAATTAGAAAACTATAGTAATAAAGTATATTAAATTTTACTAGCTATTAAGTATTTTTTAAAAAAAATTTAGTATTTAAAAAAGTTAATAAGAAACTTATAGTAATTAAAAAAATTTATTATATTCTATAAGTGAGCTGCGCACCCAAACGAGTTGCGCATCTTAGAATTCACCAAAATATCAAAATTTTCCACCTTAATATCTCAACAACCACTTAATGATAAATTCTAAAAATTGAAATTTGAGCTTTCATATACACATTACAGCTTTCATGAGAGTTGCATAAACATTGGTTGAGTAGTTTCTGAGATATAGCGATTTGGCTTCGTTTTGGCTCCTAAATCGCTATATCTCAGAAACTACTCAACCAATGTTTATGCAACTCTCATGAAAGCTGTAATGTGTATATGAAAGCTCAAATTTCAATTTTTAGAATTTATCATTAAGTGGTTGTTGAGATATTAAGGTGGAAAATTTCGATATTTTGGTGAATTCTAAGATACGCAGCTCGCTTGGGTGCGCAGCTCACTTATAGAATATAATAAGTTTTAAAGTAAATTAAATTAATACTAAAATATATAGTAAAGTTTATATAATTATAGTTATATATTAACTAAAATAATAAGCTATTAATTAAATATTATTACTAAAGTCTAAAGAATTAGGTTAAGAACAAAATATTTAAATAAAATAAACTTAATAATTTATTAGAAATAATAATAAAAGTAGATTAAATTAATAATAAATAATATAAAAAGAATTAAGAAAAAAAAGAAAATAATAATATAATTTCTATAAAATCTAAAAAGAATTTAAAAATAGTATATTAGTAAAATTTAATAATTATAAATAAAAAATAAATAAAAAATAAAAAGTTTAAGCTTATTAAGCTATAAATAACAAAAGAATAAAAAATTTAACTAAAATAAAAAGAATATTTAAAATATAGAGAAATAAAACACTTTATTAGAAATTATTTTATATTATAAAGAAAAATTGCTATAATATATATTAAACTAAAAAAACTTAAAATATAATAAATATAAAAGAAAATTAATTATAACTAGTATTAAACATATAAAATATTTACGTACTTTAAAATTAATTGCTATTAGTAATATTAAAAAAATACTTTTAGTATTAAAAAATAAATAAAAAGTATATAAAGTAACTATATATAAAGCTACTAAAAAAATAATACTATATTAGAAGTAATAAAGGTAAAAATAACTTTTTAAAAAAAATCTTAGTTTATAAATAATTATTAAAATAACTTAAAAGTAAAAATAACTCTTTTAAAGTCAAAAATAATAAAATAAGCTAAACTTAAAAAAAAGGTTTTTATAATTAGATATAATATTATATTAACTATAATATAAGCTTAAGTTAAATAATATAAGTATTAGTATAATAGTATATACAGGTATAGATAGGATTATATATAAAATTATATATAAAATTACATACAGAACACGTTAGCCGGCCCTATTAATATATATAAGCCTTATTACTTAAATAACTAAGCTTTTAGTTTAGTTATTTTTGTTAATAAATTAGTTAAATTCTATATACTATATTAATATAATATTATAACTAAACTACTATGTCACTACGCTAGAAACAGCCGGGAGAATATTTTTAAATAAAAAGAATTAATTATACTATATAATTATGGCTATATTAGTATTTATTAATAAAAAAATCTCTTCTCATTAAAAATAAGGAATTAAGGAATTAAGAAATTAAGAAATTAAGAAATTAAGGTTACTGTTTTTTCTCTGAGTAGGGGTATTTATAAGAGTAATATTTTAATAATTTCTTACTATATAGCTAAACTAAGCCTTTAGTCTGTTAATAGCTTAATAAGATATTAAGATTACTAATTTTTCTTTTATTAAAACGCTATAAGCTAGAGCTGAATACTAAAAAATATTAATACTAACTAATTCTCTTAAGGCTTTATAAGCTAAGTACTAGAGTACACTTATTATACTATAACGCGAGCTTAAATTTCTATATAATTAAGTTAATAAGTTATATATTACTACTACTAGCTAGAGCTAGTATTATTAATTACTTTTTATATATATTAGCTACTTATACTAATAACTTTTTAAGTTATTAAGATTTAATAAAAAGTCTTATCACTTTTAAACCTAGCTACCTATAATAAAAGTAAAGATTTAAGTTAATGAAGAAATTATAGGTAACTTAATTATACAGTTCTACTACATATACAGAAACCTAGAGATAAATATTTAAGTAATGGTTTTATCTTAGCTAGTAGAAGCTAAGATCTATAGTATATAAGAATATAATATAATTCTTAAATAACTTATACATATATTTAAGAACTCTAGTTAATAACAAAAAGGCTAAAAATACCCTATATAATATTTAATAGGGAGATAAGAAGTTACTGTTAAGCTATATTATTAAATTTAAGTGCCTTATCTACAAAGCTAAAGCTTAAGCTTAGCTAGACTTTATTAAAATATTTATACTTAAAAATAGCCTTAATCTATTAACGCGTAGAGCTTTATTAATATAGTTATTAATCCCATTATCCTATAACACCTTTCTCTATATAATATAGTAACTATTATAATGTTAGATTATATTTACTTATAATTACACTACTAATTACTATACTAATAGAATAGATGTAAGTATAGTTATTAAGATAGAAAATACTCTATATTAAGAAACTAACACTTTAAAGATTAAAGTAGTTAGTATTTTTAACTATAATAATATATTATATATCTCTATTAGCTAATATAATCACTAGTAAAAAAGCAGCGTATATATATACTATAGATTAATAACTTACTAGGTCTTTAAATATACTTAATATCTTATTATATTATAAACAGCTACCGTTAACTTATCTAATAGTAAAAATAAAATAAAACTAGCTTTTTAGGCTCTTACTAATTTATTAATACTTATTAATATTAGTTTAAGCTTTAAAGAGGGGTAATATAATAGTATATACAAGCACATACAGAATTACATATAGAATTATATATAGGATTATATATAAAACACGTTAGCTAGCTCTATTAATATATATAAGCCTTATTACTTAAATAACTAAGCTTTTAGTTTAGTTGTTTTTATTAATAGATTAGTTAAATTCTGCACACTATACTAACGTGATAATTAGATTTATAAATTAAACTAATACTTAAGTAATAAATATTTAATAGTATACTAAAAAGTAATATTAAATGATAAAATAAATAAGTATAAATAAGTATAAGTAAGTATTTAAAAAATAAAATATAAATAATATAATATATTTACTATAAAAAATATATTAAAAATATTAAAAAAAGTTTATAAATATAAATTATAGCTTAAAAGTATAAAAGTACTTTTTACTATAATATTTAAAATAATACTCTTAATATTAAAGTTTAAGGTAATTAAATAATAGTAAAAAATAAATTAGGCTAAAAAATAAAATACTAAAAAAAAAAGTAATTCTACTATTTAAGTAACTAATAAGTTAGTTAAAAAATAACTATAATACTAGTAATACAAAATTTATAAAACTAAATATTATTTAAGTAAAAATTAGTAATATAACTAGTATATAATAAAACTTAAAAAATAAAATAAAAACAAATTCTATATATAATTATATAATAAGTAAATTTTTAAATAATAAACGTAATTTATAAAATAAAAAGTTTTACGTAATAAGTTAAACTTAATACTAAGTGAAATATAAGTTTTATTAAAATTAATAAAAGTTTATAGAATAAAAAGTAAATAATATAAATTATAAAAATTTATAGTACGTTAAGTATTTCTTTAAATAGAAATACCTTAAGTATTATAATAACCTGTTATATAACACACTTACAGGAAGCATTATTATGTATTATTATATTATTATATTATATATAACGTTACTAGTTATGTGTTATGCTTTTATATATATCTTAAAAATGCTTTATAAAAGCCTTATTTTTTTTCTTTTTTTCTACTCTTTTTTTCTTCTCTTTTTTATACTAGAGTAGCTTTAATACAGTGCTTTATTACTTATAATTACTTACAATTACTTATAGGTTTATACTAGCTATAATATTACTCTAATATCTCCCCTTTTTTAGCCTGTGAAGGTAATATAATATTAGTTAAACTAAGTACTTAAATATAATTTATAGTACTAATAATTTTTTTACTTTTTTTAAGTTTTACTATACTAGGTAACCTTAATTGCACTATAAAATAAAGTAATAAAGCTTTAGATTAATAGGTAATAAGTAATTAACTTATAATAAACTCTTACTATATTTAAATTTTTAGTTATCTCTAAAAAGTAGTAAGCGGCTGGCTTTAAGAGCTTTTATTAAAATATTTATTTACTAATTATTTTTAGAAAACACACTTCCTGTAGGCTCTTATTAAAATAATAATAACTAATAATTTTCTAATAAGTATTATTATATTTATAGTGTGCAAACAGCTAATAAATATATATATAATTTTAATATATATTATAAAGTAGCTAGTATATATATAAGAATAATCTCAGTACGTGTTAAGAGGCGGCTGAGTAGAAAAAAAAAAAAAACTAAAAAACTAAATACTACTAGTACTATCTAGTTATAAACTAAGTTAAAATAATTTATACTTTTAGGCCTTTATTTATAAGCCTACTGAGTTATAATAGCTGTTAGATTACTTTATATAATTAAAAATATTAAACTTTATAGTAATTCCTATAAACTCTATAGTAATATAAGATAAGACAAAAATAGTAAAAATAACCACTTTAGAGCTAAAGGATTTTTTAAGTATTAGTATTAATAATAAAATTACTTTTTACCTTAAGAATATTTTATATTACTTTTATATATTAATAAGAGAGCTTAAAGATGATTGATGAGGTAAACTTAAATATTTAGAAAAATAAATAAAAAATAAAAGCATCCCTATAACTATTAAAAAGTGTACTAAGAATAGAGAAATACTTATTACTAATATTACTATATAAACTAAAATAAACCTAATAGAGATTACTAATAAGCTTTATAAGTAAATTCTTTATATTAAAATACTAAAGCAACAGGCTAACACTTTATTTTATATTATTAATAATACTTTATATACTAAAAGTAAGATTATAAAAACTCTATGTCTATCTAAAATAAAGACTTAAGTAAAAAAGACTATAAAAGCTTAATAATAACTAAAGCTAATTTAACTACTAGAAAAAGAAAAAGTAATTTCTAAAATTAATAAAACTTTATTATAGCTTACCAGGTAATAATATAGACACGCTAGAATACTAGAGTTTTTTTTTTTAAAAAAATTAAGCTCTATTTTATATTATATACTAAGTATAACTAATTAATAATTAAAAACTCTAGAATTAGTATACGCCACTTAGCTAAGTATCTCTTAAGATAAGAGATCTACTAAATTCTTTAATTTACTTATTTTTAATAATAGCGTTAACTGAACCTTTAAGAATTAAAATAAATAAATAAGAAATAAGTTTAAGTTTAATATTAATTAGTATAAATATAATAATTTAAACGCTATAAAGGCAGCGCGAGTAGCTTATATCTAGATTTATATTATTAATAAAGCTAGTAATTTTCTTAATTCTTTCCTAGACGCTAGAGAAGACTGAGAAGAAAATATTACTATAAAAAAAGTAATATAATATCTTTAAAGCGTTTTTAAGGACTTTAATTAATATATTAAGATATAATAAAAACTTAAGTCTTTTAGAATAAAGCTGTTTAATAATTTTAACTAGTTTTTAGTAAACTTCATGCAGCTAGCTAATCTCATTAAAATATTATAAAATTAGTAAAAAAAAATTTTTTATAAAATATTATATAATAAGCTATATATATATATATAGAAAGCAAATACGCCTAGAAGTACTATATTTTTAAAATATATTATAATAAAGCTTAGTATATAGTATAAGGATTAGCTTAATTTAATTAGAAATATATAAAATATAAAGCACTGCTTTAAGTTAAAAGAAGTTTATTAAAAAGTATTAAGAAAAGTAAACCTATATTTATTTTTAATATTAAATTAGTAATTACTCTAGTCTTATTTACTAAGTAAATTTATATTACGGTCGGTAATAAAAAGGTAACTATATTTAAAGAGCTAAAGGAACTAGTAATAATAGCTAATAAAGCTCTAAAATAGAAACGTATATTTAAGCTTAAAAGAAAGAATTATAAGTAAATATAAAATATATTAGCGTAAGCTAAGGCAAGAGCTAAGAAGTAAGAATAGAAATATAGAATTATATAAACAGATCTAGAGTATCTATTTACATGATGAGGTAAGACTTAGTAGCTAGAGATATTAAAAAATACTAAAAACTCTAATATCTCTAACAGTCTTTAATAGTATCTAATATACTATTAACTAGTATATAATATACGTATAGAGGATCTACTATAAGTATAAGACGTCAGATAGTTCACAATTACTTTTAATTCTTTATAGTTACTCTAAAATTAAGATTTATATCTTAAGTAAAATAGTTTAATACTATTTTATTAAATCTTAACTTACTATATTACTTCTCTTTATCTTTACTGAGTTAACTAACTTCTACTAAGTCTAACAAGCTATCCAATCCGGAAGTAAGAGAATTAATTAACTATTATAGTAATTAATTAAACAGCTTATTACTAGTATAATTTACGTTAGTAAGTTAGTAACTTATAATATTATAATTACTATTTTAAAAGAGTAAAAGAAGTAGTTAGATAGATTCTAGTAACTAATTATCAAATATCTATAACAACCTACTATAAAGATAAATAAGAACTTTATTTATTGAAAGAAAGTAGTAGTGAAGAAGAAGTTATAGTAAGGCCTTTATTTATAACTAGAAATACATCTAAAGGAACTAAAAATACGTAATAAATCATCCAAGAATAAAAAATAACTATTATAAAGTTACGTAATACCTTAATAAACCTATAATAGTAAATTAGAATAAATTAAAAAGAGGGGACTATAAAAATACAGCCTCCTAAGAAATTTAATAGTAATAGAGATAAGCTTAAGATCTTTATAATAGCTATAAATCTTTACTATTATTTTAATTAAAAGTTATTTCTAATTAATTAGGATTAGATTTTAGTAGCTGGTATAAATATAATAGGCAGAGCTATATAATAGTTTAAATTACTAATAAGAAATTACTTAGCTAATAAAGATTTTAACTTAGGAGTAATAAGATTAGCTAACTATAATAGTAATATATAACAAGCCTTTAAAAACTACGAACGCTTTGAATAAGACATAATTATTATTTTTAGGGAAATTAATAAAGAAACTAAAGTAATTTAGAAGCTTTAATGGCTTAAGTAATAAACATTAATAGCTAACTATACTATAGAATTTAAGTAAATCTAATTATAACTTAATTAAATAAACTAACCACTAGTTATAATATACTATAAAAGACTAAAAAACGGAATTAAGGATAAAATCTCTAGAGGAAAATAGCTAAGTATTTTACTAAAAATCATTAAATAAGCAGTAATTATTAATAATTACTAGTATTAATTAGAGTAAGAGAAAAAAGTATGTGGAAGATCAATAATCTATATACTTAAAAGAAACAAAAAAGATAATTAAGTTTATAATAAAATAGATATTAACGTTAAACAGATATTTATTAGAAAGAAATAAAGAAAGTAAGTTAAAGAATAAATAAAGCACTATATATATAAAGCCTATTTAGAATATAAAAAACAGAGACACTTTATTAAGAACTATAAGTAATAATAATTAGATATTAAGAAAACTTATATTTAGACTAAGGCGCCTAAAGAAATTAAGATTACTATAATCTAAATAGAATAAATAAGAGACACCGTAATAGAAGAAATAATTATAAAGAAAATCTAGAGAAAATAATACTAGATATATAGAAACTATATATATCTTAGACAAGAATGTGAGGTTCTGTATTAATAAGTTAAAAATTATTTAGTAGAATAATTTAGTAATATGATTACTATAATATAAAAAGCAGTAATTTAATAACATAACGTAGAAACTAAGAAAGAAATGTAAAAATTCTATAAGATTATAGAATAAGAAAGTAGACCATTCCACAAGAAAGACTAAAAATTAAGATAAAGAAAAAATCTAGAAATAATAAAAGGTAAGGAGCTAATATCTATAATAATTATATAACATATATACTAAGAATACTATTAGATATATAGATTAGAGTACTACTAAGAGGAATACTATATTACCAAATACTAGAAAATTACCTTAAGAGATAGGATATATAAATACTAATAAATACTATAGTTAGTAAGAAATAAATAGTATAAAGAACTAAGTAAATAAGAATTAGTTATATAAATAAATAAAATCTATTAATAAACGTTTATGCTAGCTATAACTAGTATAATATACTATCATCCTATCAGACATCCAGGATTAGAATAGAATTAAAATAAAAAGAATAAAGAAACCCCTTTACTAACATTATAGGTACAGGATAAGAAAACTGTAAATAGAGTAATAAGAAAGAAATACTAGATATATACAGCCTCTAATTATATAGAAAAAAATTATAAATGGAATAAACACACTATACGTATCAAAGAACTAAAGATAAGAAAAGTATTATAATAACTAGTAAATAAAAAGAAACTTAACCTGCAGCAAGAACTAGTTTATATGGATTCAAAAAACAAACTATAGGACCTAAATTCAGACGAATATAAATAACTATTATAAGATAAATACTAGATAGAATACTGATAACACTAGGCTAAATACTATTAAAAAAAATAGTTAACTACAAACTCACACAAAAAACTCACATATTAAGAATGTTTTTTAGAATGGAAATGCTAGGATTATAGAGAATAAGCTAAAAACACACATAAAATACTTAATAAAAAGGTATACTAACTCTAAAGATATTTAATCCATAGATTTAAAGAGAAAACACTAAAGAAATAACTGCTACTTAGAAGTTAACTATAAACTAAAAACTAAAAAACCAAGAGACTATAACTAAGCTATTAGAGGGCTAAGAACTAAAGATTGGAAATAATATATTAATTATATACATATAACTGAACTAGAGGAAACACGAAAACAAGCTATATATAAATATATATATTAATAGTAATTAGATACTAATACTCATAAATAGTAGGGCTAGTGAAATACTTATATTAAATAAGTAGATATAGAGATATTAAATACTAACTAGAGTTTTAAACAAACCTGTGTAAGTAAGACACATAGATAATAATCTAGTAATATTTAGAAAAAGTCTAATTAATCTTAAAATAAGAAATGTAACTATTAGAGTAGCAGGTTACATAGATAACTGTTATATTAAGATTATAAATCTAGATAGTAAAGACTTTATCTTAGAATAAAACTAGCTAGCATGATAGAATCTAATAATTAACTAGAAAATAAAGTCTATAGAAACTAGGAGGAACTAGTATAAATAAATGAAAACTATAATATAGATAAAGAAAGTAATACTTTATAAAGCTATATTTATTATATTAAATAAATACTAAGAGGAATTCAGCAAATAGTTCTTTAAGAAAGCTAAAGACTAGTTACCAGAATACTAAGACTAAAACCACAAAATCACGCTTAAAGAAGATATAGATTATTTGAATATTTAGTTATACTAATAGAACTTACCAGCGCACTAGTAATATTCCAGATAATTATTAACTATATACTAAGAGAATACCTAGATATATTTATAATAATATATCTTAATAATATGCTTATATACATAAACAGAATGCTAGAAGAATATATTAAGTATACTAAGAAAATATTACAAAAGCTCAAGAAATACAGGCTATATATTTAAACAGAGAAATATATATTCCATAAAATAAAAGTTAAGTTCTTAGGATACTTAGTATCCCGAGACGGAATAGTAATTAATCTAGATAAAATAAAAAATATACTATCTTAGCATATACTAATAAATATAAAAAAAGTTTATTTTTTTCTCAGATTTATGGGTTTCTGCTGATAATTTATTAAGAATTACTTAAAAATTATAGTACTTTTAATAGAATTACTTAGAAAAAATTAATAATTTAAATAGAAACAACGCAAAGAGAACGCTTTCATAATATTAAAAGAAATATTCTAATAACTACTAATATTAAAGATATTTAATTCACGGCTTTAAATAAAAATACATGCGGATATATTAGATAGAGCTATAGAAGCTATTCTATTATAAGTATAAAATAATAGATATAAACATCTAGTAGACTTTCTATCTCATAAACTTATAACTACTAAGTTAAACTATAATATTCATAATAAAAAACTGTTAGTAATAGTTTAAGTATTTAAGAAATAGAGATATTATTTAGAGGGAATTAAGCACTAAATTATTATATATTCAGACCACAAAAATCTAACGGCATTTACAACAATAAAGAAGTTAAATTAATAATAAGTTATATAATAGGAACTAGTTTTAATTTTTGATTTTTACATACTTTATAAATTAGGAAAAGAAAATATAGTGGTTAACGCACTTAGTTAAAGAGTAGATTATATAAGAGATATATTAGAAATTTATAATATAATACTCAGACAAAGAACAGACAGATTCCTGGGAAGCTTATAAATAGATATTAAAGCTATAGTCATTATTAAGAATATATAGTAAAAACAGATTAGAGAATATAACTATAGACGACTATAATAGCACGAAACTGGAACTATTTTTATACTAGAAGTATTATAGACTGAACTTATTAAAGACTAACATTCAGCTGAAATGCATAGACATTAAGAAATTAAAAAAACTATGGAACGGATTAACAGACATTTTTGGATTCCAGGAATATAAAAAAAGATCAGAATTATTCTCTCAGAATGCATTAAATACAAAAAGAATAAAACATTAAGACTTAAGAAATATAGACTTATATAACTAATTCCTTTACCGGACCTACTATAGGAATTAGTTATAATAGACTTTATCACGGGAATACCAACAATAATTATCTTTTAAGGCTAATAGTATGATATGATATTAGTTATAGTAAACTAACTTATAAAGTACACATACTTTAAACCAACACACACGGAGGTTAAAGTAGATGAATTGGTAACTATACTCATTAAGCTATTAATCACATAATATAGATTACTATGAGAATTCATTACAGACAGAGATAAATTGTTCACATTAACATTCTAGAAGACGTTTATAGGAAAGCTAGGGGCTAAATACTGCCTCTTAATAGCATTTCACCCATAAACAGATAAGCAGATAGAATAGATAAATCAGACACTAAAACAATACCTACAAATATATGTTAATGAATAATAAGATAATTGGATTAACTTACTACTAATGGCTGAGTTTACATATAACTCTGCAAAGTTATCAACCACAGGAAGATCACCATTCTTTATGAATTATAGTTATAAGCCTACGTCTAGAGTTAAGAGACTAATCTTTAAGAAGGGGGATAGAGTTTTCCCACTACGAAAAAATTTGAAAATAAAACAACTATCGAAAAAACTAGATCACATCAAATTGGGACCATTCAAGGTTAAATAATAAATAGAACCTATAAATTATGAACTATAACTACCTAAGGACATGAGAATCCACTTAGTTTTTCATATTTTACTACTAGAACCAGCACTATAAAACGCCAAACTGTAGACAAGACTTAAACTTAAGGAAGATACTACCGAGTATAAAGTTTAGTAGATTCTGGACTACCAGCAGTTCAGGCGTTAGTGGAAGTATTTGGTTAGATAAAAGGGTTACGGACTAGAGGACGATACATGGGAGCCAATTAGGAACCTAAAGAATAGTTTAGAGCTAATTAACCAGTACTATTAGACGAGCCAGGAAGGGCTTACTCTAAGGTCGTACCCCAAGAATAAGACAAATGTAATATATTCTAATTAAAACCGAAGGATAAGGAGGGCGAAGTGACAGGCTAAGAGGAAGCTTAAACTACAGATTATAGTGTACGAGTTTCTTGACCCTGAGAACAAGCCTCTTCCTCTTCAAGAGCTTAGACCTCGCGAATTGAGGCCATCTCTCAATCAAACATCTCTTTCTCCTTGGAGTCAACTTTTGCTAACTCACGACGAAGTCGGAGGGCACAAGAACGGGCTTCCAGAGCATCTTCCTCAGCTTTTTCAAGCTGACAATAAAGTTTTTCCTTATCACGATCAAGATGATCCTACTCTAGCTGCGAAACAATCAGGTCGCACTTCACGTTACGATCATTACAGGCCGAGCAACAACTAGAGCTTAGATTCACAAGGCAATCATCGCCCCAGCAGGAACAATTCAAGCAGGGTGTCAGCATGTGACAGGGTTCACTACGGATCTGAGAAGCTAGGCAGCAAGCACGTATTAGAGACGACTTAAGACGTGTCATCATTAGGGAGCTGAGCAGGGAAGAAAGGAAGTTAAGAGTCTTATAGTCTGAAACATAGAGCGGAAGACCTGCTGCCTTTATACTGCTTATAGAAGAAAGAAACTATCTTCCAAGACGAAGACTTAGAAGGAGGGGATAGTGTTACGGACGGTAACAAAAAGGCAACTACACCTGAAGAGCTAAAGGAACTAGCAACAACGGCTAATAAAGCCCTAGAGTGGAAACGTATGTTCGAGCTTGAAAGGAAGAATTGTAAGCAGGCACGGGACGCATTAGCGTAAGCCAAGGCGAGGGCCAAGAAGCAAGAACAGAGATACAGAACCATATGAACAAATCCGGAGCATCCACCCACGTGATGAGGCAAGGCTTAGCAGCCAGAGATGTCAGAAGATACTAGAGGCTCTGACATCTCTAACAGCCTCTGACAGTATCCAACATACTATCAACCAGTATACAATGTACGCACGGGGGATCTACTATAAGTATGAGGCATCAGACAGTTCACAATTACTTTTAATTCTTTATAGTTACTCTAAAATTAAGATTCACACCTTAAGTGAAATAGTTTAATACTATTCTATTAAACCTTAACTTACTATATCGTTTCTCCTTATCTTTACTGAGTTAACTAACTTCTACTAAGTCTAATAAGCTATCTAATCCGGAAGCAAGGGAACTAATTAACCGTTATAGTAATTAGTTAGACGGCTTATTACTAGTATAATTTACGTTAGTAAGTTAGTAACTTATAATAATTTATTATAGCTATAATAAATCTAGTTATCTCTCACGTAATTACTTAATGCCTAAGAGAATTAAGAATAAAGTAGTTAATTAAAAAGAGTATATTAAGTACTTAAATAATATTCTAGAGTTTACTAAAAGCTTAGAAAATAAATTACTTTAGGTAAAGTCTTTTATTTAAAAATCCATACTAAAGTATTTAATATACCTATATGGCTAAGTAATATAATTAGTAGTCTTATTTTTATAATAAGGTATTAAATTACTTTTAATAGCGTGGTAATTAATACCTCTAGATTACTAAATATAAAAGCTAGAGATATAATTTTTATTTATTCTTAATTTTACTAGGTTATTAAAAAGCGTCTTAAGTTTATATTTTACTTTTTATATAAAAGCATTCCTGTAGTAGGGCATAATAATTAATAAATAAATATAATTAATTAGTTCTTTCTAGCCTAACTAGTAATTAATAAGTATTATATTACTATATAGTTTATCTTTTACAACACTAAGTATCATAACTTGATTATAGGCTGAAAATAGTTTAAATTAATAAAAATAATACTAGACCCTCTTAACTAATAAATAGTCTAGCTAGATAATGCTAAAATTAATGCTAAACGCAATATTATAATACCTTATAATATATTTATAAGGCCTATAATTAATCTAGTATACTAAAAGAATACTAATAAGTAAGATAAGCTGCTAGAGGTAGTAACTATTAAATTTTTACTAAAGTAATAAGCTTCTATTACGCTCTTATAAAAATAATAAGCTTTAGTTATATTTATACTAATATATACTTTATAGTAAATAGATTAGTATAATAATTTATATAAAATAGATAAGCAGCTATATTTCCTATTACCTATTAAAACTTTATTAATAATTAGAAGGAAATAAACTAGCCTTATGTAATATAATAGAGTAGAAATTAATTTTACTTTATTTAAAAAATAATCATTTCTATATAGCGCTAAAAGAAAAGGTGTAGTAATTAAAATAACTAGCTTATATAAAATTAACTAGTTTATTAATAACTAATATTAAGAGAATGTACTAAAGGACGACGCTAAAAAGCTATAAAAGCTTATTAAAAAAAAACTTTTTATAGTCTAAAGTAATATAAATTAGGTATTTTTATAAGCAGTATTTAATACCTTACCACTATATTATAACAGTATTAACTATAATATTATCTTAAAAGAAAATACTAGTAGAGAACTTTTTTTATGTTCTTTTTATAATATATTATTTAAGTAGCTAGAGCTTATTAAAGTCTATCTTTAAAACTATTTATAAAAAAGCTTTATTATTTTAAGTAATGCTTTTTTTACTGTACTAGTACTTTTTACTAAAAAGTCTAAAAAAAATAATACTTTTATATTAACTATTAGAAGCTAAATATAATTACTAAGAAAAATAATTATTTATTTTTTTTTATTAAAGAGATTTTAGTCTGGCTCTTCCGCACGCATATTTTCACCTAATTAGATATTATATAAGTATTTTATTATATTTAGTTAAAAGAATTAGTAAAAGATTTTACTATATTCTAAATAAAATATAGCTTTTATAAATACTGTGTTTTATTATTTAGCCTTTATAATAAGCCTATCTTCTTTTAATAATATATTAATAATATTTTATTTAACTACCTTAATGACTTTTGTACTGCCTTTATAAATAATATTTTTATCTACTTTAAAAACCTACTAGAGTATAATATGCACGTTTGTAAGGTTCTTAACTAATTAAATAAAATTAGTTTATAAGTAGATATTTATAAAAGCAAGTTCAACCTCACGTTTATAAAATTTCTTAGATTTATTATTAGTACGTTAGGAATTGCTATAGATTTAGAGAAAATTATTATTATTAAAAACTAAAAGCCACTAATAACACTTAAAGGAGTATAATTCTTTTTTAGTTTCTATAATTTTTATAAACCCTTTCTAAAAGACTATAGATAAATTATTAGACTTTTTATTAAGCTTATATAAAAAAGTGTATGGTATTTACTAAGTGATGTTAAGTTCTACGCTTTTAAAAATACTAAAGCTTTAGTACTTTTAGAAAACGTTTTAGCTTACTATTTATCCTTTTATTAAATATAAATTAAGATTAATATAAGTAATAGAGTTTTTGCTAATGTAATAAGCTAAAAGTAAAATAATAAAGCTTAAAAGCCTATAGTTTTCTTTTCAAGAGTCATGTAGGAAACAGAAATAAGATATAAAATCCATAATAAAAAGATACTTATAGTAATATAAGGACTAAAGGTATAGTAGTTATAGTTAGTAGATCTATAAACAACGCCTTTTATAGTAATTATAAACTATTATACTTTAGAATACTTTAGTACTAAGTATTTACTTAATTAATAGTAAGCTTAATAAATAAATATTTTTACTAATTACTATTTTTATATTACTTATTAGCCTGAATTAGTTAATATAATAGCAGATGTTTTTATACACAAGTATGAGAATCTTAAAACCTAGAAAATAAAGAATATTACTATATATATATAAATTTTTATTAATCTAGTAATAGCTATTACTTATTTAATTTAGTATTTATGCTTACAGATAGTGTTTCCCTTATTCTAGATAATAAAACACTAATAAATAAAAATAAAGAGAATTATAAGGTGTTATGGTGGTGCTATAAGTAGAAAATTAAGTACTTAATAAAAAGCATTAATTAATAGCTAAGTATAATACTAGATAATAATTTAAAACATTATATAAAAAAAAAGAATATAATAAATTATAAGCTAAAATATTTAGAATAAGGGCTTATGCGCTAGCGCGAGGCTAATATATAAATATATAATATAAAAAAAAAACTTATAAAAAAAGCTTCTTTAGAAGGCTTTTATATTATAGATAATTATTATAATAATACCCCCCTTTTAAATCCGAGCTCTTATAAGGAGTATTTATATTAAATATTAGGTCTAAATTAGTCTAGGTTTTTAAGATAGAATTTTTTTATAATAGTTATATCTTAAAGGTCACTTACAGGTTTCTATGTTAAGTTATTATATTTAGTTTATTTAACTAGATATTTATAGCGTTTCCGCCTGCAATTTAGGCCCAGTTCTTTTATTTATTTAATATAATATTTAGTTTTCTTATTAACTTTAATGGGTTTAAGTGGTGGGTTTTATTAACTTAAAAGATATTTAAATTCAGGCGCGGTAGGCTGAAGTAATAATATATAAAAAACTAAGTATATATTTAAGAATTTAGAAAGTTTAAATTAGTACGCGTATAAAGAAATTATTTAAAAGATATAGTATTTCCCTAAGGCCTTTAAGTCTAGCTTTTTAGAAAATTACTTTATTTAAATATTTTATATATAAAGTTAGATTATATCTCCTATCTAATAATTAGGTGTAGGTGATTGTTTCTGGTTTATAAATTTTTTTTAAAAGACTTAAGCCTAAATTATCTTCTTTTAAATTAGTTCTTAGATATTAGCTATTTTCTCTACTATATAGTTAACTTCTAAGGCTTATAATACTTAATAAAAACACTTTTAAATTCTTATAAAAGGTTTAAAACCTATTTAGGGATATTAGCTTATATTAGCCAGGAATAGTAAAACTTTTATAAATTTAGATATAATATTATTAGCTTTAAACTGTGCTAAAAGAAGCTAGTTTACTTAGTTATCTTACTAGTAGTTTATATATATATGTAGGACTTATTCTATTATATTATTAGCTCTTTTTATTTAGCCATTAGTTTCTAAGTAATATATAGAAAATAGTTAGGATTTAATTTATAATTATTTATAGAGTTTATTATAAAAAGCAGAGACAAATTATATTCCTTAGTTTAATATAATTATTTTTAGAAAACTGTAGTTTATTTATACGTGCTAATAAAAAAAGTAGGTAACATTTACAATAATTATCTTATTATAAGAAATTAGATATTAGTATTTTATAAGGTAATTAACTATAACCATAATATTAGTACAGCCTTTAGATTTTAGGAGGTTAGTAATAAAGTCTATAGAAATATTCTTCTATCTCCTTTTAGAGATAGAGAGAGGTTTTAAGAGGCTATAGTATTTTTTATAAAAAGCCTTAAATCTTTAATAAGTATAGTAATAAGATATATATTAATATATTATTTTAAATATTCAGGGCCAGTAGTATTCGCGTTGTAGAATTTTAAGAATTTTTTTATAACTAGAGTAACCGCCAGCAGAAGAATCGTGCATAATTTAAAGAAATTTAATTTTAAGTTTATTATTATTTAGTATTACTAGCTAATTATAATAGTATAATTAGTTTTCTTAGTTTTTATATTTACTTAAAGAAAGTTTTTTAAAGCGTTAGGTTTTATCCTATATTAGTAACAGAATTTCCTAAATAAACTTATTATTTAGATATTTATTATTAATGATCTGTTAAATTAACCTATTGTTTTTAGTTAAATTTAATTTTAGAGTATTATTAAATAGTTTAGAGCAGAGAAGTATTTATTATTAAGCTCTTTAAACTTTTTCTTAAGTTAAAATATTTTATATATAGTAAGTAAGAGTATCTAGTTTTCCACCCTATTTACCTAGTTAATACGTGATAGTAAAGTTAAATTAGAATAAATATTTAACCTAATAAGCTTATTAGTAGCTAAATTACTTTATTATAATAAAGTATTAAAAAATTTTATAGTTATTTAGTACTTAAATTAGGAACGCAGCACCTTCTAATTTAGGTCTCTATTATTTAAAATAATATATAATAACTAGCAGTTCCTTATCGTATATTTTATAGTTATATTTAGTAGAATTTAGTCTCTTAAAAAAGTAGACTATAGATCTTAGTTTACTTTATTTATTTTTTTAGAAAAGGACTTTAGTAGTTACGTAGTTTAAGAAATCAACTTCTATAATAATTAGTAACTTAGAATTAAAGTATTAGAAAACTAGAATAGTTATAAATATATATTTTAAGCATTTAAATACCTCTTAATAAGTGTTATTAAATTCAAATCAGACGTCTTTCTTTATTAGGGCTATAAATAAAGACGTAATACAAAAAAAGTTATTAATAAATTATTAATAAAAGTTAGTAAATTCTAGGAATGCTCTTATATTCTTTACGTTTTTAAAAAATTCCTAATTAAAAATATTCTTCACCTTATTTAGGTCCATACTAATTTCTTTTATTAAAATTATATATTTAAGTTAAGTAATTTATTCTTAGTGGAACTTATATTTATTAATATTAAGTTATAGGCCAGCTTTATCTAGGGCTTTTAAAACTTATTTTATATATTATTAGTATTTATATAAAGAATTACTATAAATTAGAATATTATTAAAGTAGACTATATAAAATACATTAAGAAATAGTTAAAGAATATTATTTATATAGTGTTAAAACATGCTTAGTATATTAGCTAGTCTAAATAACATAATAAAATATTTAAATAAGTTATATTTAGTTTAGAAAACAGTTAACTATTTATTTTCCTCTGCTATATAGAGGTAGTTAAAAGCTAAGATAATATTTAGCTTTATAAAATACTTTACTTTACTAAGGCAGAACAGAGTTTCTTAGATTAATAAAATTAGATAATAGTTTTTAATAGTAATAGTATTTAGAGTTTAATAGTCTATACAGAATTAGAGGCCTTTATTAGGTTTTTTTATAAAAATAACTAGTACAGCTATAAGAAATAAACTTACTTTAATAAATTCTTTAGTAAGATAGTTATTAAGATACTTCTTAAGAACTTTTAGTTTATTTTAGAATATTTTATAGAGAGGCCTAAATCTAGGTTACTTTTCTTTCTTAAGGATAATCTTATAATTATATAAATAATATTCAGATAGTCTATTAGCTTTCTTATATAAAAATATTTAAAAAATATTATAATACTCCTTTAGAACCTTGGTAACTAAATTAATATAGATTTTTAAAACTAAGGCTTTATTAATATCAGCTATTAAAATAGTAAAGATTTTATATTTATGTTTCTAGGCTATTTATATAAAGAGAGCTGTCCTAATTAGGTAGATATTTATACTTAATTTAGGATTCTTATAAAGGCCTTCTAGTAAAGCCTTTATTATAGAGTTTTTAAAATCTTAAAAAAAAAAACTTCCTTATAAGGTCTTTATTTAGTTTAGTGTTAAATTTAGATATAAATTTAGATTCTAGATAAACGCTTTTTAGAGAATAGTTTACTAGAAAGTCCTTTAAATAGATATTAAATTCTTATAATTAACAGTTTATTTTAGCTAACTAGTTATTATATTAAGTTTAAATAGTTAGTAATAACTTTAGAGAGCAAGTCTATAAGCGCTATATATAAATAGTATTAAAATAAATTTTTTTTAATAAAACGTTCACCAAAAGGTCCCTTAAGCGGGTAATATTTTCTTTTAAATAAATTAGAAATTAAAATAAGTGTAGGTAATAGGCCTAGTAATAAAAAGTATTAAAAAATAGCTTTTATAAGTTATAGTTAAAGTTAATCTTATGTTTTCTTATTTAAGGTTAACTAAGAATTAATTCATAATTTCTTATAGCTATTATAAAGAGATAAATTTTCTTAATATAATTTATATAGTAGAGAGTTATATTAATAGTATATAAAATATAACTCTCTTTAAGACATTTACTATTAAAACTAGTGGAATATAGGATATTTAGGAGTAGTAAGAGATAGAATTTCTAAATACTAACTAAAGATTTACTAATATAACCTATATTAGTTACTCTAGTATTAATTAAAGCAGTAATAGAGTAGGATGAGCTATTTTATTAGATAATACATAGAATATTCACTTAATAATTCTAAGAGTTAGTTACTAGATAAGAGGTCTAAAGGTTAATAGAAATCTAATATTAAAAATATTCTAAAAAGTAACTTAACACTAGGATAAAGTTTTTAATAGGCTAGCTTAAGGAGTTTAGGAGTATTCTTATTTATAAAAAGATTTAAATTTAGAAAAAGAATAAAAATAGGTTACTTATTAGGGTTAGAATAAGCTTATAAATTAAAGTTCTAATAGGAGAATAAAGTAGTTTTAGAAAATATAACTATATTTATTATACTTAAAATATTAGCTATTACGCTTTTAGGCTTCTCGTTTAGCTGATTTAATAAAAGTATAATTAGAAATATTAATTTCTATAGTATTAGAATTTTTTTATAATACAGATTACAGCCTAGCAAAACGTAGTAAAGAGAGATACTAAAGATTATTATTATATAAAAATATTAAGTTAGCGTAGTTATTTAATTTATTAAAGATTTTAATATCTACTATTACCCAGCAGAGATCATCGTTTAATAATCTTTTTAATTAAGTAATTAAATTAATTTCATTTAGTCTAATATCAGTAGCTAGTCTATAAAATTTAATAAAATAAATAATAAAACCTTTCTATTCTTAGTAAAATGAATTAAACTTACTTAAGGTAGTAAGTTTTCTATTTAGGTCTCCATATATAGCTTATAGAAAAATAATTAGTTATTTTACTAAGTATATATCCTTATTTATAAGAGAGTTTATAAGTATTATTAGGTCCTTCTCTAGTCTTAAATATACATATAAAAGTTAAGAGTATTTAGTAGAATATCGGTTAGTATTATTTTTAAGCTTATAATTAAGTTTCTTAATAAAGATACGTAGGTTTTTTTATTTTCTAGTAAATATTAAAAATTAAGCAGGCAGTTAGATTTCGTTATTATTAGTAGTATAGTAAGTTCTAATATAATAGTTAATCTCAAATTCCTAACTATAGCTTAAGAAACTTAAAAATAGATACTAGTTATAGTTATAGATAAGGTTAGGATTATAAGACTTAAGCTATTTCCAGATAAACTAGTAATAAAAGCTAGACTTTTTTTAATAAAAGAGATAGTAATAGTAGGGGTTAGGCTAGTAAACGCTTACTTTATCTTATTAAGCTTAGTATAAAAAACTTTTATATTTTCTTTATATTAGGTTTCTTATTTTATTAAAATATTTATAAGTAATTCGTTACTTATCTTTAGAGTTACAAGTTAAGAGATACAGTCTTTAAGAATTTTAGTAAGATTAAAATTATCTATTATAAGAAATTAGTAAAAATATAATATAATATTATAGTAATACTATAAGTAGAGAGTTAAATATTTAATAAGAAATATTAATTAATAGCTAAATATAATACCAAATAATAATTTAAAACATTACGTAAAAAAAAGAATATAATAAGTTATAAGCTAAAATATTTAGGGTAAGGGCTTATGCGCTGGCACAAAGCTAATATATAAATATATAATATAAAAAAAAAACTTATAAAAAAGGCTTCCTTAGACGGCTTTTATATTATAGATAGTTACCATAATATAAGACTTCTACTTAAAACTAGACTCTATATAAGCTTATAAATATTATTTTAGAAGCTAATTATTCTAGTAATACCTTTTAGCCTTATAGTGAGTTAATAGAGTAAAATAAATAAAGCTAAAAGCTAAAAAAAAAACTTACTAACTTAATAGAGAAAACCTATAGTCTCTAATACTAATAATATAAGAATATATCTTATTAAAGAGATCTATGCTCGCTAGGTTATAACTTATTTAAAAAAAAAGAAAACTAAATAGCTGTTTTTATCTTAATACTACTAACTAAATCTACTATCTAATATTAATATATATATTACTAACTATAAAACCTATTATTATATATATATCTTATATAATAAAACTTTAAGCTTATTATATTTTTTACTAATAGGTAAATACTGCTAGTAGTATATCTCTTTTAATTTTAAGACATTTCTAAAGAACAAAAACGGACGTGATAATGTTTTTATAGTTATTAATTATTTAAGTAAGTAAGTATTTTTATTACTTTATATAAAAAAGATTATTATATTAAAAGTAGTTTAGTTATATTATAAATACATCTGGCACATCTACAGCCTGCTTAAGACAGTAATATTAAATTAAAACTTTTAATTTATTTTTATATTTATAAATAAACTCTATAAACTTACTGGTGTAAAGTAAAAGCTCTTTATAATTTATTATCTATAAACTAATAAAAATATAGAAATCTTTAATTAATACGTTAACTGAAGACTAAAATTATTTATTAATTATTATTAAAATAACTAGTTAGACCTACTATCCTTTATGGATTTCACTTAAGCTATTTTATTTTATAAATTTATAAATCTATTACTATATAAGATAGAGCTTAATTATAAATTCTATTTATATTTTAACTAGCGCGAGCGTATATATAAATTACCTATAGTTTATAAATAGCTTATTTATAAAAAAGCTTAGGCTTTTATCTTTAGAACTTATAAAATAATTAAATAAACATATAATAACCTAGTAAAAGCTTAGGTTTATTAAATAAAACAGGCAAATAAGCACCGTCACAAGCTAGATTTTAAAGTTAAAGACTAAGTATATATTATTAGAAAAGAATAAACAACTAATTACTCTAGTACTTGTGACGGTGCTGCTTGCTCTGCTCGCTGCAGGCCACATGATATCGCGACTGGCTACGCCAGCCACGACCTAGCGCAGAGCTCGGAGCATGGCTAGCTCGCGCTCAGGCCATGCACCGCCCTATTTAGGGGCGAGCCCCCTTTGAACCTCTTCTCTCCTCATCTTAGTGTAGCTGAAATAGAGCCAACTTATCCCGTTAATCTGTATCAATGCTACGACGCGTGAAGACCGAGCCCGTTATCACATTACACTAAGATCAATCTAACTTGGCCGGATGACGGCGACATAATATCGAGGTCAACCCGCGCGATCAACCTGAGCGTTTGATTCGTCAACGACCGCACCTGGAGAATTAATTACACGACTACGCCGAGTCGTTAGTTCGTTAACCATACGATCTCCACCGGAAAGCCCTACAGCGGTAGGCAATTGAAACCCTGAGCGATAGCCTGTATAAGCCCTGCAGCAGCAGGCCTTGAGAGTGACTCGGCAGGTAACCGGAAGACCTACAGCGGTAGGCAACGTACCCATTAGGTTGGAAGAGAGCTACGAGAGCTCTAGTGAACCCCCCCCCCCCCTTTATTATCTTCTCCCTGCTAGAGAAACCGACCCCTGCGAGCACTACTAGCTTACCTTCTCCCTGCTAGAGAAACTGACCCCTGTGAGCACTACCAGCTCGCCTTCTCCACACCAGAAAATCAGCCAATCGCTTCACCCTGCTAGGGGCCAGAAGCTCTATACACATACAAGAACGGATAGGTTAGGACCATGGGAAAGCTCTCGACGCTAGAGATGAGGGTCGATCCCAAGGCAACAGCCACTAGCAACAACTACACGCCTATCCCTAAGTCGCTCAGGTGTGCCGCCACGTACTACCCTGACAACGTGATTGGAGAAGACTACACCATCAAGAAGCTCCGCATCCAGGCACGACACGACAAGAAACCCTTCGTGGCTACTACCAAGAGCACTACCTGGGGAACCGACACCTACGAGCCTCAGGAGATAGAGGTTACGCTTCCTACCCTGATGACCCTTGATCAAGCGATAATCGCTAGCGAGCTAGAGCGTAGCCATCTCAAAGTACTCACACATCGCGACCATGCCGATACGCTAGGAAAAGCGCTCAACACGTCCGAAACTGAGCTTAACGAGGCTAGAGATGAGCTTACTAAGCTTCGTCAGCTACTGAACAACACGCTCGAGCGCGTAGCAGATCAAGAGAACGAGATCAAGACACTAAAGGTACAGACAAAGAAACCCACGCATAATATACACTCCTTCCTCTCTGTAAAGGCCAGCCTAGCGCTATCGTCGACACCAGCAAAGAAGACACGCTTCACAGCTCTGCCACAGACCCCTCAGAACCAGGCTGGCTATGTAGCTGTAGGACCTGACGATGGTTCTGATACAGGAGATCTCAGTAACCAAACTCCTCGAGCATCACCCTACGTACCAGCCACTCCACTAGCTACGCCTACTGTAGGCAGCCATCAAGGCAACAGCCACTCAGCCCGATTTCCTGATCCGCCAATGCTTAAGGACGGCAAGGACGTCACCTTCGATCAATGGAGGGATGTCCTAGAGGACAAGGTACGCGCCAACCAAGACTAGTTCACTGGAGCCAGCGAGCAAGCTACCCAGGAGAACATCGTCTCTTACATGCGTACGCGTACGGAGAGTCCTGCCAACCAATACCTCTCAATACTAATACGTACAGTAAGAGAGAGTGAGTAGCTAGTCAGCTACCAGTACATAGTAGATCGCCTAGAAAGGACGTACGGCGACCCACATAAGAGACTCAACACTCACCGCGATTTCCAGAAGCTCTACCTTAGAGACCCTGCTAACTTTGCTGTATTCTAGAGCGACTTCTTCTGCCTAGCTCAAGAACGCAGCCTGCCTGCAGACTAATGGGTAGAAGAATTCCATGAGAAGCTCCCAGACGCTCTGCGTACGCAGATGGGCATCTACCGACAGCAGTACCGCGACCAGTACGATGAGTACGTAGACCTGGCTCAAGACTTCGCCAGAGAGCTAGCTCTCAGCGCCAGGAAAGCTACCGAGTAGATTGACAGGAGAACTAGGAGGACTTAGCCGCCGCTAACTCAGCAGTCTCGCCCAGGGGCCGAGCGCCTGACTCGCGCAGCAACTACCGCCATCCTGCCAATACCCATCCCCAAGCCAGCTAGTTGCTACAATTGCGGGAAACCTGGCCACTTTGCAAAAGACTGCCGACTACCTGCCCAAGCTATAGCTAAAGTAATTGAGCCTACAGATACTGATGAAGAGCTCTATACGCCCCAGGACACTAGCGATGATGAGGAGTTTCAGCTTGCTGCAGAGGAACTATCGGGGGAAGACTCACCCTAGGGGAAGTCTCCTTCCTAGGGTTACCCCCTAGAGCTACTAGCCAATTTGACTCTCGCTAACTGCTATTTAGCGGACCCGCTCTTACCCTGCCCTGCCGTATCTCTGCTAGCGGACTAGCTATCAAGCTAAGCGGCCTTCTTGATACTGGAGCTGGTAGTTTTATCCTAGTACACCTAAAGCACATGCGCGCTATTAAGAAAGGGCTTAAGATAAAGACTTACCAGATAGAATCTATCCCCCTAGCTGGCTATGATAACAGACTAAACGGACAAGTAGACGAGTACTTCCAGGCAGATCTAGTACTAGATAATTACTACCTGCTAATCTATTTTGTCTTCTGTAATACTGGCCGCCATGATCTTATAATTAGCCACAAGCTTTTTAAAGACGTAGGCGCTTTAATTAACTATAAGAAGTAAGCACTTAAATAGCTAGATAATAAGCTAATTAACTGTAAGCATAATATTATTATTTTAATATAAGACTTATTAACTAAAATTAACCCCTTACACTAAGCTAATACTGACTAACGTGATGAGCTGATAAATATAGTGATTTTATAGTATACCTATAAGCCACCTTAGCGCTTGCCTTAGTGTATAATATAGTAAGAAAATTTTAAGAAAATAAAAAAGTAGCTTTACCCACGATAGTAGCTAGAGTTAAGTAAGTAGACTTTTTATTTTTAGTCTATCTTACGTAAAGACCTCTTTAAGATAGGTCTTGAGATTAATACTATAAAAGCTATTACCTTTATAATATACGTACGGCAGAAGGAAATTATACTAGAGTATACTAATATCTATAAAGTAGATAAGCTTATTTAGGACTATAGAGATAAGTTTAGTCTATTAGACCTAAAGCCCTCTTCCTAAGACCCTAAAAACTTTTTAGTGAAGGCTTTACTAAAAGGGCCCTATTAATTAAATAAGAACCTTATAAGAGAAGAGGAATTTTAGTAGCTTATTAAGTAGAAACTATCCCACCTTAGCTATACTAGTATAACTTAAGTTTATTTCTTAAAAAAAAACTCAGACATACTGCCCCCGTATTATAAAGATATTAACTATAATATTAAACTAATAGCTAAGAATATACTAATATTAAGTCTATTATATAATATATTTTTTAAGTAGCTATAGCTGGTTAAGACCTATCTAAATAACTACCTTTAATAAAGGGTTATTACTTATAGTAACGCTTTATATACTTTCCTAGTACTATTTACTAAAAAGTTTAAAAAAAGATAATACTTTTATATTAACTACTATAAGCTTAATATTATTATAAAGAAAGACGCCTATTTAATCCTGCTGATTTAGGAGACCCTTACCCGGCTAGCGTGTATAAAAGTATTTACTAAGCTTAATATATAATAAGCCTTCTATTATATACGTTTAAATAAGAATATAGAGAATTTAATTATATTTTATATTTAGTATAGGAACTATAAGTACTGCGTGCTACTATTTAGTCTCTATAATAGCTTTACTATATTTTAGTGCTATATTAATAAGGTGCTTTATAGCCTACTTAATAACTTCTATACTATTTATCTTAATAATATTCTAATCTATTTTAAAGACCTGCTGTAGTATGAGGAGTATGTTACTTAGATATTAAGACATCTCTAAAACACTAGCCTCTAAATAGATATTAAGAAAAGCGAGTTTACTATTACTAGAACGAAGTTTCTAGGCCTTATTATTAGCATAGAAGGGATCTAAAAAGACCTTAAGAAGATCACTACTATATAGGAATAGCTAGTACCTACGTCAGTTAAAAGCCTATAATTCTTTCTAAAATTCTATAACTTCTATAGAGCTTTCTTAAGAGACTATAGACATATTATCTAACTGCTTACTAAGCTGCTTAAGAAGGGCACATAGTATGCCTTTAGTAAATACAAGCTAGCAGCCTTCTAGTAAGCTAAGAATCTAATACTATTAGATAATATCCTAGTTTACTACTCGCCCTATTATTAGACGCGTATGGAGATAGATATAAGTAATAAAGTTATTATAAAAATACTATTATAGCTCTAAGAGAATAGCCTCTAGTAACTTATAGTCTTCTACTTTAAGACTATAAGTGAGCTCCAGATAAACTATAATATACATAATAAAAAAATATTAGCTATAATCTATAGCCTCTAAGAATAGCGTTTATAGCTTATAGGTTTATAAACTACTAAGTTATTTAATACCCTAACTAACTATTACGCGCTAGAGTACTTTTCTATAAAGTAAGAGCTTACTCTCTACTAAATATACTAGATAATAAGTATAGTAGACTATTACCTAATATTTATTTATTACTTTAGTATAATTAATATAGTAGCTGACGCGCTCTCGCGTAAGTAAGAGGAACTAAAGATTTAAAAAAATAAGAATAAAGCAGCCTAAACACGTGTCTTTCTCTTAGCAGAGTAAATTAATATTAGCTTTATTAAGACTATAAGTAATAACCTAGCTGCGCTGTTAGTAAGAGATATGCTAGCTACTAATATAATTAAAATAACTACTACTAATACTTTTATAGTCTCGCCGCCCCTAAATAACCCTTACTTACTAATTAATTATATTATTGAGGTGAACTGTAGCTATAAGAGTCTACAGCTATTCTAAGAGCATATTTTTTCTAGTAACTATCTAGCATAAAAACTTAACTAAAGCCTTCTTATATACTATAATAAGCTAGTAGTCCCTACTGTACACTTCTTAAGAATTTATTTTATTTAAGCTATTTATACTACCTAGGTGACTACTTACTTAAGTAAGAGAAAAATAGATAAGTTATTTCGCAACCGCTACTACTAGGACCGTATAGGTAAAAATATAGATAACTATATAGCTATATATAAAGCTTATAGATAGAACTATATACCTCGTAATAAAACCTTAGGCTTATTTAAATTACTACTAATTCTTAAGTGAGCATAGCGAGACGTCTTTATAGACTTTAAGTCCTTTTTTTTAAATAAGAAAGAATATAATTGCGCTTTTATTATTATAGATTAGTTAAGTAAGTGTTGCTTCTTATTATCTTACTATAAAATCACTACAGCTACTTAAGCAGCTAATATATACTATTATTATATCTAGTAAGTATTTAGCCTATCTAGATTAATAGTCTCTAATTACGGTCTTTAGTTCACCTTAGCATTTATAAATAAGCTATACTAACTAACAGGAATTAAGTAAAAGCTCTTAATACTATATTACCTCTAAACTAATAGGAATACTAAAGTTTTAAACTAGTACATTAACCAGCGCCTACGCTTATTCGTTAATTATTATTAAGACAACTAGTTAGACCTGCTGCCCTGTATGAACTAGGCTCAAGTAATTCTACCGTATAAGACTATAAGCTTATTACTTTATTAAATTAAGTTTAGCTACTAGCTAATTTATCACTAGAACTGGGAGGAACGTATGAAGGCATTTATTATAATCTGTAAATAAATATTACGTGAGGAAGCACAAAGCTACGCTAAAGCTCACTATAATATAATAAAGCTAGCTATAGAAATAGCTTAATAAGAGATTGCTTAAGTATAAGAGTGATAGGCTTAATAGGCTAATAAGAAGCGCTATAAGCCAGACTTCTTTATAGAAAATAAAATATACATTACACTTAAGGGCTTCACTACTAGCTGACCTAGCTAAAAGCTTAACTAGTAAATATACGGACCCTATTCTATTATAGGCATAAAGGGATATTTCTATTATCTTAAACTGCTGTTATATATGCGCATGTTTAACGTCTTCTATATAGACCATCTATAAAAGACTTCTACTCGCTTACTGTTTAGCTAAATTAAATCTAAGAAACCGCCTATCAAGATTAACAGGTATCTTAAGTAGCTAGTATAGAAAATCCTTAATAGCTGTCTATTCTATAGCTAACTATAGTATAAAGTATTCTAGCTAGCTTATAACCCAGATCCTACCTAGTATAACACCCGAGGCTTTATAGGCGCCCTATATAAGATAAGAGATTACTATAAGGCCTATCTAGAGAAAGTAGGACTACTAGCACGACTAGACGCCTAGTTAAAAGCATATAAAGTAGAGAAGGGCCTGGATATAACAGAGGAGAACAATAAAGCAGCTTTAAAAACAAAAATAGTACAGAGACTAGTAAAAAAGAGACTATAACCTAGAGACTTAAGAATAAGCCTCCTTTAGAAAGGGGTAATATAACGGTGCTGCTTACTCTACTTACTATAGACTATATAATATTATAACTAGCTACACCAGCTATAACCTAGCGCAGAGCTTAGAGTATAGCTAGCTTACACTTAGGCTATATACTACTCTATTTAAAGGTAAGCCCCCTTTAAACCTCTTCTCTCCTTATCTTAGTATAGCTAAAATAGAGCTAACTTATTTTATTAATCTATATTAATACTATAATGCGTGAAGACTGAGCCCATTATTACAATACTAAGCTTAATCTTTAAATAGTAAAACTATATTCTATTACTAGGCATAAAAAAATACTCCTATATTATTAACCTATTTATTTATATAAAAATATTAAACTTTTTTTATGCTAATTGTTTATATAAAAACTTTAGTAACTTTTTATTTAGCTAAAATAAAGTATTTAATAACCTTATTAAAATTAATAGTAAGCTAGAGTATAAAGTTAATTAAATTCTTATAAGCCATATTTATAAAAACATCTTATAATATAAAACTAACTAAATAGATTATAATCTTAATAATATATAATATAACGCAAGAAGTTTTATCAGCGCATTATATAAAATATAGGACTTTTATAAATAGTATTTAGATTATACTAAACTATCTATATAACCAGAAAACTAGCTAAAAGCTTATTAATAAAAAGAGATACTAAAATTAATAAATAAAAATAATTTAGCAAGCCAAAAAAGCAAACAGGTAAAGATAAGAAAAAAGAAGTAATATAAAAATAAATAGTCTATAATTTTACTTTACTTTTTACTAATTTTTGCAACGGAATTAAGGATAATTCTATTCTCTTTTAGAGAGAGATAATATAATGATTTGTTATATAATACATTCATAAGAAATATTACTACGCGTTATTACGTTATTATATTATATATAATATTACTAGTTATATACTATACTTTTATATATATCTTAAGAATGCTTTATAAAAGCCTTATTTCTCTCTTTTTTTTTACTCTTTTTTCTTTTTTTTTCTTTATACTAAAGTAGCTTTAATACAGCGTTTTATTATTTATAATTACTTATAATTACCTACAGGATCATGCTGGCTGTAATAAGTCTAATAAAAAAATAAAAAATAAGTATAATAAACAGGTTTAAAATAAGTATTATTTTTAGAAATATCTAATTTATACTAAGTAGATTAAAATATTATAAAATTAGTTTATTTTTAAGTATAAAGTCTTAAGTAGTAATTTTAAAAAATAAGTAAGCTTTTAACTATTAGCTATAATTAATAAAAAAAGTTACTAAACCTTAAAATATAAAATAAATAAAATATTAAAAAAGTATAACTATAAAAACGTTTTTTAAAAAGAAAATTAAATAGTATTTATTTCTAAATAACAGCTATTTATACTTACAAATAGTAGAGTAAATAAAATACTTATTTTTAATAAATAAGTATATAAGTATACTATATTTTATAAAGTTAAAAATAAATTAATAAAAGTTAAATATATTAATAATAGCATTAAAGACTTTAGTAAAAGTCTAATTAACTTAAAACCTAAAATAGTACTAATAAAAGTAGTAAGTTATAAAAAATAACTACTATATAAAAATAATAGACTTAAGTAAAAAAAATATAATTTTTAAATAAAATTAGCTTACTATATTTAACTTTAGTATTAATTAAGTAAAAGAAATAATTTTAAGTTAACTACTTATAACGTTTTTTATAAGTGAGTGAACTATATAAGTGAGTGAACCATACAAGCGAGTGAACCACTTTTGCCAAGAATTACCTTTTCTTTAATAACTTTACGAAAACTTAATATTATTTAGCCAAAATTTAAAATTGGCTTTTTAGATATTAGATGCACCTGGTGTTAAATTTGCATTATAATGGTCTTACGTAATTATGAGTTATTAAGCTTAGAATTTACACTACTTTAAAATAATGTTTAGCTATTTATATTTATAATATTACTTAATAATAAATTATAAAAACTTAAATACAAGGTATTAGCACCTAAATCTATAATATATTAGAATTTCAAAGCTATATTATTAGTAGTTTTTAAGATATTAAAAAGTGGGGGCTAAAATTTCCCCTTACTTAAAGATCTTAAAAACCTACTTATTTTATTACTATAAAAGCATAATATAGTCTAAATTATATATAAAATAGCTTAAGTTTAATATCTATAGTTTCTTTTTTAATAGTTATTAATATATTAATAGCTAAAAACTAAATTTTTAAAAAGTAAATTCTAAGCTTAATAACATATGATTACGTAAGAATATTAGAATGCAAATTTAATACTAGGTGCATCTAATATCTAAAAAGCCAATTTTAGATTTTGGCTAAATAATATTAAGTTTTCGTAAAGTTATTAAAGAAAAGGTAATTCTTGGCAAAAGTGGTTCACTCGCTTGTATAGTTCACTCACTTATAAAAAACGTTATAGTAAGTAGTATTAATATAAATTTCTAATTATATAAAAAAAGTTTTAATAATAAAGTATATTTTACTTAAAGTAATAAAATAGCTATAAAAAAACAATAATTTAATATTAAAGTTTTATAAGTTAAAATATTATAAGAAATATAAAAAATAATAAGTTTTACTATTTTACTAAAATATTAAAAATTTAAAGAATTATTTATAAAAAAATTAAAAGAAAATCTACGAAAATATAAACTATAAAACTACTAAATACTACTTTAAAAAAAGTAATACTAAAACTAAAAAAAAATATAAACTTAATATATAATAGTAATAAAAACTTAAAAAATATTTAGACTTTAATTTTAAAAAAAGTATATATAATTTAGTAAAAGCCTAATAACTTTACTAGTATTATTTATAGTAAAGAAGAATACAAAGCTCTAATTATATATAAACGTTAAGTAACTTAATAATATACTAATTAAAAATTATTACTTATTACTATTAATTTAAAAACTTATAAATAGACTCTAAAAAGTAGAATAGTTTATACTATTTAATATTTATAAAAAACATAATAAAATATAAATAAAATAAATATTATAAGTTGCTAACTTATTAGTGTAAATTATACTAGTAATAAGCTATTTAACTAATTATTATAATAGTTAATTAGTTCCCTTGCTTCTAAATTAGAGAGCTTATTAAACTTAGTAAAAGTTAATTAACTCAGTAAAAATAGAAAAAAGCAATATAGTAAGTTAAGATTTAATAGAATAGTATTAAACTATTTCACTTAAGGTGTGAATCTTAATTTTAGAGTAACTATAAAGAATTAAAAATAACTATAAACTATCTAATATTCTATACTTATAGTAGATCCTCCGTGCGTATATTATATACTAATTAAAAGTATATTAAATACTACTAGAGAAAATAAAAGAAGATAAGTCTATACTTAGCCTTATCTTTATTATTAGTACTTATTTTTTTATATTTTATTATAATTAATTATTTGATTTATTTACCTACTTTAGGTATTATTCCCTATAAAACTTAAACTTACTATAGAGTAATTCTATTTATAAGTTTTGTTTTTACTAGTTTACTTTTATTTACTTATATTACTTATATATTTTTTTATACTATATCTTCCACAGCAACGCCTTCTTAGCTATAGTTAAACTTTTATTTTTATTATAGTCTATAATATTATTCTTTTTTTTTAAGCTTTTAGTTTAAAGGTTATTCTATTCTTTTTATTATAAGTAGTATAAATGTAGTTAGTTCTTTACGTGAAAGCTAAGATTATAAAAACCTCTTATACCTTTTTTTTCTTTCTAATTTCCTAAGAATAACTTGAGCGGAATCGTTCTTAATATAAGCTTATTATTTAGTAAAAGAATTTAAGAGAATATCTGTCACATACCGTCTTTCTATTCTTATTATTATAATAATAACTATTATTACCTAATATACTTATCCTTAAGGCGATGTTCTAAGTGTATTAATTAAAATATAAAATATAATCTTATTATAATATAGCTTAAATAGAATTAGTTAAATTATAATAAAAAATGTTTACGCCGCTAGTTAGAGAAGGCTTAGGATAATTTATTAACTTATTATTATTAAAAGAAAGAGCTTTATTCCTGTGAGCAATAGATTTATTATAAACTAGCCTAAATAAATTCTTAGAAGAAGAAAATGTTTTAATACGAGCTTATCTTAATTAACAAAGTTCATATAATAAAGAAGAAAGAATAAAACTATTAGAATTAATCTAGTATACTATAACCTATAGTATTTAGTTTCGCCTTGTTTTTCTTTTCCGGTTTTAAGTAGAACGTTTTATATTCTCTTTATTTATTAAATATAGCCTTAGAGTAAGCCCTTATTACTTTATTTAATAATACTAGTTAATTAGCTTTAAACTATTCTTTAAGTTTCTAACTAGCTTCTACGTGTTATCTTTAGGTCTGTATTTTTTTTATTTAATTAAGTACTTCTACTAACGCCTGAATCACTAATAGTCTAATACTTATTAGACTTTATACTTAGTTATATCTCCCTTAAGTTTAAGTCTTATCTATAATTCAGCATTTCATGGTGCTAGTTCTAATTTTAAAATATAAAAAACTAGGTAAATTCTTATATCCTTAAGTAATTATAGTTTATAATTTATAGGTCTTATTTATCATTTAACCTTAAATAGTCCTAATTTAATGTGATCTAGTTTTTTTAATGGTTATTTTATTTCTAAATTTTTTTATAGTAGGAAAATTTTATCCCTATTTTTAAAAATTAGTCTCTTAACCTTAGATTTATTCTTAATTTACTTACTAAAATTGCCCTTGTGGGTAATTTTCTATGTAATTTCCTAGTAAAGTTATTATAGTTTCTTAACTCTTATTCTTATAGATTCTGATATTTTATTTAGTTTCTATAGTTCTTAATAAGCCGTAAGCTTATAACTATAGTTTATAAAGAATAGTAATTTTCCTATAGTTAATAACTTTACAGAATTGTATACAAACTTAGCTATTAGTAATAAGTCAATTTAATTATCTTATTCTTTATTAACGTATATTTTTAGATATTATTTTAATATTTAGTTTGTCTGTTCTATTTGTTTATCTATTTATAAATAAAATACTGTTAAGAGTTAATACTCAGCTTCTAGCTTTCTAATAAATGTTTTTTAGAATATTAATATAAATAATTTGTCTCTATCTGTGATAAATTCTTATAGTAATCTATATCATATAATCAGTAATCTAATAAGTATAGTTACTAATTTATTCACTTTAATTTTTATATACGTTAGTTCAAAGTATGTGTACTTTATAAGTTTATTTATAATAACTAGTATTATATCATACTACTATCCTTAAAAGGTAGTTATTATTAGTATTCCTATAATAAAATCTATTATAACTAATTCCTATAGTAGGTCTGGTAAAGGAATTAGTTATATAAATCTATATTTCTTATATTTTAATACCTTATTCTTTCTGTACTTAATGCATTTAAAAAGAATAATTCTAACCTTTTTCTAAATTCCTAGAATCTAAAAGTGTCTGTTAATCCGTTCTATAGTTTTTTTAATTCCTTAATATTTATACATTTTAGCTGAATATTAATTCTTGATAAGTTCATCTTATAGTACTTCTAGTATAAAAATAGTTCTAGTTTTATGCTATTATAGTCATTCATAGTTATATTCTCTAATTCGTTTTTACTATATATTTTTAATAATAATTATTATTTTAATATTTATTTATAAGCTTCCTAGGGATCCGTTTAATCTTTATTTAAATATTATATTATAGATTTCTAGTATGTTCTTTATATGGTCTGCTTATTAACTAAATATATTAACCACTATATTTTCTTTTCCTAATTTATAAAGTATTTAAAAGTTGAAAGTAGAAACTAGTTCTTATTATTTAACTTATTATTAATTTAATTTCTTTATTATTATAAATGCTGTTAGATTTTTATAATTTAAATATATAACAATCTGCTACCTAGCTCCTTCTAAGTAATATTTTTATTTCTTAAATACTTAAACTATTACTAATAGTTCCTTATTATAAATGTCGTAGTTTAATTTGGTAGTTGTAAATTTATGAGATAAAAGTCTATTAAGTGTTTATATTTATTATTTTATATTTATAACAGAATAGCTCCTGTAGCTCTGTCTGATATATCTATATATATTTCTATTTAAAGTTATAAGTTAAATATCTTTAATATTAGTGGTTATTAAAATTTTTTTTTTAATATTATGAAAGCGTCTTTCTCGTGTTGTTTTTACTTAAATTATTAATCCTTTTTCAGTAATTCTATTAAAGGTAATATAATTTTTAAGTAGTCCTTAATAAATTATTAGTAGAATTCTATAAATCTAAGAAAAAAATAAACTTCTTTAGTATTTATTAGTGTTAGCTAAGATAGTATATCTTTTACTTTATTAGAATTAACTACTATTCTGTTTTAAGATACTAAGTATCCTAAGAACTTAACTTCTGTCCTGTGGAATATATATTTTTCTATCTAAATATATAGCTTATATTCCTTAAGCTTTCGTAATACTTTTTTAATATACTTAATATATTCTTCTAGCGTTCCATTTATGTATATAAGCATATTATTAAAATATACTATTATAAATATATCTAGATATTTTCTTAGTATATAGTTAATAATTGTCTGGAATATTACTGGTGCGTTGGTAAGTCCTATTAGTATAACTAAATATTTAAATAATCTATATTTTATTTTAAATACTGTTATCTATTTGTATTCTTTAACTATTTATATTTAGTAATATTTATTTTTAATATTAAAAAAGCTAAACCACTTAGCTCTTCTAAGTTTATTTATAAGTTTTAATATTAGTAATATAAAGTAATAATTCTTAACTATGGCTTTATTAAGGTATCTATAATTAATATATAACCTTAATTTTCTATTTTTTTTTAGTATAAAGAGTATTAGTGAAGCTATTTTGCTTTAGCTAGTTTATATATATCTCTTCTACTAGTTTTTTTATAGAAATTTCCGTAATTCCTCTTATTAGTGTATAAGTACTTAATATAATAGTTTTAGTTTTAAATCTATTTCCTCCTTAAGCGTGATTTTGTAATTCTAGTTCTAATATTCTAGTAATTAGTCTTTAGCTTTCTTAAAAAACTATTCTTTAAATTCTTTTTAATATTCATTCGATATAATAAACGTGGTGCCGTAAAAAGTTATTTTCTTTATCTATATTATAGCCTTTATTTGTCTATAGTAGTCCCTTCTAGTTTCTATAGACTTTATTTTCTAGTTAATTATTAGATTCTATTATACTAGCTAATTCTATCCTAAGATAAAATCTTTACTATTTAAATCTATAATTTTAATATAACAGTTATCTATATAACCTGCTACTTTAATAGTTATATTTTATATTTTAAGATTAATTAGATTTTTTTTTTTAAATACTATTAGATTATTATCTATGTGTCTTACTTATATAGGTTTATCTAAAACTCTAGTTAATATCTAGTATCTCTATACTTACTTATTTAATATAAGTATTTTACTAGTTTTATTGTTTATAAGCGCTAGTATTTAATTACTATTAATATATATATTTATATATAGCTTATTTTCATATTTCCTTTAGTTTAGTTATATATATATAATTAATATATTATTTCTAACCTTTAGCTGGCCCTCCGGTGGCTTAGTTGTAGTTTATAGATTTTCTAGTTTTTTATATATAGCTAACTCCTAAGTAGTAGTTATTTCTTTAATATTTTTTTTTAGGTCTATAGATTAGACATTACTAGAGTTAGTATACTTCTTTATTTAGTATCTTATATATATTCTTAGCCTGTTCTCTATAATCCTTATATTTCTATCCTAAGAAATATTCTTAATATGTGATTTTTTTGTGTGCCTTTATAACTAACTATTCTTTCTAATAGTATTTAATCTAGTATAGTTAGTATTCTAGCTAGTATTCATCCCATAATAGCTATTTATATTTATTTGAATTTAAATCCTGTAATTCATCTTCTAAGTTCGTGTAAACTAATTCTTATTATAAATTAAACTTATTTTTATTTATAAGTTATTATATTGTATTCTATAAGTGAGCTGCGCACCCAAGCGAGCTGCGCATCTTGGAATTCACCAAAATATCGAAATTTTCCACCTTAATATCTTAACAACCACTTAATGATAAATTCTCAAAATTGAAATTTGAGCTTTCGTATATACATTACAGCTTTCATGAGAGTTGCATAAACATTGGTTGAGTAGTTTCTGAGATATAGCGATTTAGAAGCTAAAACGAAGCCGAATCGCTATATCTCAGAAACTACTCAACCAATGTTTATGCAACTCTCATAAAAGCTGTAATGTATATACGAAAGCTCGAATTTCAATTTTGAGAATTTATCATTAAGTGGTTGTTGAGATATTAAGGTGGAAAATTTCGATATTTTAGTGAATTCCAAGATGCGCAGCTCGCTTGGGTGCGCAGCTCGCTTATAGAATATAATAATATTTTTTTTATTTTTAGTCCCTCAACACGTACTGCGTGTTTATTCTATTTATAATTTATTTCTATATATCCTAATACTATATATATCTAGTATTCTTTTTTTATTACTCTATTTATGGCGTTGTTGTTTTCTATTTATAAAATTAATAGAGTAGTTATTTCTTCTTTTCTTTTCTAATCTTATTTTAGTTTTAAATATCTAACAGAATAATAATACATCGCGTAGCTTATAACTAGTATAGATTCTTATTTATAAATTTTATTTGTCTATATAGCTAGTTCTTGCCTACTGAGTTCTTTATATTATTTATTTTCTATTAACTATAATACTTATTAGTATTTATATATTCCATCTCTTAAAGTAACTTTCTAGTATTTAGTAATATAATATTTTCTTTAATAGTATTTTAATTTATATATTCAACAGTATCCCCAGCGTACACGCTGTATAATTATTATAATATTAACTCTTTATCTTTTATTATCTCTTAATTTTTTTATTTAAATTTCTAATCTTTCTTATAGAATAGTCTACCTTTCTATTTTATAATCTTATAGAATTTTTACGTCTCTTTCTTAGTTTTTGCGTTATATTATTAAACTGCTATTTTTTATATTATAGTGATTATATTATTAAGTTATCTTACTAAGTAATTTTAAACTTACTAATATGGGACCTTATATTCTTATTTAAGATATATATAGCTTCCATATATCTAGTATTATTCCTTTTAGATTCTTTTTGTAATTATTTCTTTTATTACTATGTCTTTTATTTATTTTACTTAGACTATAGTAATCTTAATTTTCTTTATTGCCTTAGTCTAAATATAAGTTTTTTTAATATCTACTTATTATTATCTATAGTTTTTAATAAAATATTCTTATTTTTTATAGCTTAAGTAAGCTTTCTTTATATAGTATTCTATTAATTCCTTAGCTTACCTTCCTTACTCTTTATTTATAAATACTTTATTATAGTTAATGTTTATTTTATTATAGGTTTAGTTATCTTTTCTGCTTTTCTTAGGTATATAAATTACTAATCTCTTCTATACCTTTTTCTTTTACTCTTACTAGTATTAATAGTTATTAATAGTTATTATTTATTTAATGATTTTAAGTAAAGTACTTAAGCGTTTTTCTCTAAAGATTTTATCTTTAATCCTATTTTTTAATTCTTTATAGTATATTATAACTAATAGTTAATTTACTTAATTAAGTTGTGATTGGATTTATTTGAACTCTACTATATAGTTAGCTACTAACGTGTGTTGCTTGAGTTATTAAAGCTTTTAAATTACCTCCATTTCTTTATTAATTTCTCTAAAGACTATAATTATCTTTTATTTAAAGTATTTATAGGTTTTAAAAGCTTTTTATATATTATTATTACAGTTTATAAGTCCTATTACCTCTAGGTTAAAGTCTTTATTAGCTAGGTAATTTCTTATAAGTAGTTTAAACTATTTTATAGCTTTTTCTATTATATTCATACCAGCTACTAGAATCTAATCTTAATTAGTTATAAATAATACTTAATTAAATTAATAGTAGAGATTTATTATTACTATAAAGATTTTTAGTTTATCGTAATTACTATTAAACTTTATTAGAGATTATATCTTTATTATTTCTTCTTTCTATTCTGTTTTAACTTATTATTATATGTTAACTAAAGTGTTATGTAGCTTTATAATAGTTATTTCTTATTCTTAAATAATTTATTACGCACTCTTAATTCCTTCTAATATATTTTTAGTTATAGATGAAAGTTCTATTATAACTTTTTCATTACTACTACTTTCTTCTAACGAATAGAGTTCTTATTTATTCTTATAGTAGATTATTATAAACCTTTATTTAAATAATATTATATTAGAATCTATCTAACAGCTTCTTTTACTCTTTTAAGATAGTAATTATAATATTATAAGTTACTAACTTATTAGTATAAATTATACTAGTAATAAGCTATCTAACTAATTATTATAATAATTAATTAGTTTCTTTACTTCCGAATCAGAGAGCTTATTAGACTTAGTGGAAGTTAATTAAGTTAATAAAAGTAGAAAGAAGTAATATAGTAAGTTAAGATTTAATAAAATAGTATTAAACTATTTCTCTTAAAGTATAAATCTTAATTTTAGAGTAATAATAAAGAATTAAAAATAACTATAAGCTGTTTAATGTTTTATACTTATAATAAATCCTCCATGCGTATATTATATGCTATTTAGAAGTATATTAAATACTATTAAAGAAAATAAGAGGAAATAAGTCTATACCTAGCCTTATCTTTATTATTAGTACTTATTTTTCTTATATTTTACTGTAGTTAATTATCTGATCTACTTATCTACTTTAGATATTATTCTTTATAAAACTTAAACTTACTATAAAGTAATTCTATTTATAAGTTTTGTCTTTACTAGTTCGCTTTTACCTATCTGTATTACTTATATATATTTTTATATTATACCTTCTATAGTAACTTCTTTTCAGCTGTAGTTAAACTTTCATTCTTATTACAATCTATAACAATAAAGTTATAAAAAGTTACCAATATTTAAAATTAAATTTAAATTATTTAAATATTATATAATATTATTCAAGTTAATTAATACACTAACTATATTTTAAGTAATAATAAACTAAGTACTATATAAATACTAAAATATATTTATATTAGCTTATTTAAATAACGTTTTTATTTACTTAAAAAGTTTACTTAAAAAATTATATAAAATATATTAAAAAGGTTTTATAAAACTAAAAGAGTATAACTTACTTATTTAAGTAAAAAAATTCTATTTTTATATAATAATAGTAAACTTTTTTAAATTTGTTATTTTTAAAAAAAAATTACTATACAACTTAAAAAAGCTAAAAAAAAAAAAAGTTTAATTTTTTTTAGAATTTATAAACTTTTATTAAAAGTTTGTAAAAAGTTATTTAAAAATTATAATACTTTTAATAAAAATTATATATAAAAAAATTAAATTCTAATAAAAAGAATTTTAAAAACAAGTATTTATAAAGCTGAAGAAGAAATTTATAAAAGTATTAATACTTAAAATATTTAATTTTAAATTACCTATTATTTTAAAAACTAATATATTAAATTATTATTATTATTTCTATTTACTGCTTGATTTGGTTTCTCTAATGGATTTATACAGGCTAATTCCTTTTATAGGAAAAACTTATTAATAAGAAAATCTATTAATATATTATACTAAAGAGGCGTTAATATTTTACTATTATAACACTTCTTCCTTACTATTTTATTTTTTATAGAGTTTATATTTTTAGCTATTATGTTTCTATCTTATAGATAATTTTATCTTCTTCTTTTTCTTATACTCTTTTTTTACATTTCCTACTATTAGTCTAGGCTCTGGAATGGGCGGAAGTAGTTTATTTTCTTAATATTAATTACTTTTACTATATAAAATTAAGTAAGTATTTTTAATTTTATAAACTATCTTACAGCTGCTTAACTACTATTTTTCTAGCTTAATATTTTTTCTAGTTATTTTAATAAGAATAACGCTATTAGTTTAGTTCTTTTAAGCTTAAGATAGTAAAAAAGAATATAGTATATAGTTTATACTAGCTAGCTATAGTTATACTATAGGAACTTATTTAAAACCCCTATTTTTACTAGCCAGGTATTAAGGCTAAGGACTTCTGTATATAGTAAAAGTAGAGTAGTAACTTCCACCTTTAAAAGTTTTTTATAAAACAGAATTATAAGTATTTCTTATAAAGTATACTAGGTAATTATTATTTATTCTTTTACTATATTTTACTATTAGTATTACTACTTTATATTTATTTACTTTAAGGTAAAGGTAGCTATGCGTTAGTAGTATTAATAGCTATTAGTATAATATACTTATATTTCCTTTACACGTCTCTATCCCTATTAGTACTAGTAATTTCTAGAGGTTTCTTTTAAAAAATAAGCTAGGACTTCTTTCTTATATTCTTTTACTTAATTTTAAAGCTTTTCTAGTAGAGTTAGTAGTTATATTATAATCTACTATTAACTTACTAGTAATATTTAGATATTATTAAAAGTACTTATTATCTTTTTTTTTACTAGGTCCTAGTTAGTGTCTAGAGTCCTCTAGAGAGCTATAATATCTATATAAAGTATAATTAATAGAACTACTATTTTTTTCTTAATAGTTACTATTAGTGTTCTCTTATATACTTTTATAATCTTATAGAGATATTAGTTTTAAGTCTTCTAAAACAGCAGGACGAGATTCTTTACTATTAAATTACTATTATCATGAATTTCCTATATCTAGGCACTGTAGAGTATTATTAGGTAGATAACTACTATATATAAAAAACATAAACGTCTTATAAATAGGCCGTATATTAATATCGTAATTTATAATATAGCTTTAAAAGCTACTATACCCTTCTCTACTATTTTATAGATATATTTTTTCTATTAAAGCTTTGAGTCTATCTAGACTCTAAAAACATATATATTTAAGCTTTAGAGAGTGATTTTATAACTAGTAATTTATACTATTAACACTAAATCTACGTTATTATAATATCTTTTTCTAGTAAATTATATAAGCTAGTATTTTTTTAGTGTGAATATAGCTCTATAGTGTTTAGCTTATGCTATATATTAATTATATATAGCTATTAGGCATTAGTAGTTCTTAGTAATTAAGTTTCTTTATAAGATAAGATTTATATTATTAATAAGGCTAAATACTAGTATATTACTATTTAATTACTAAAACTCCTTTAGAAGCTCTAATATAAAGAAGAGAAATAAAATTAGTAAAAGTAAAAATCCCTATAGAATACCTATTTATATTTATATTTATTTATTTTAATACTTAGGGAATGTAATGCGCGTTTATTAAGTAATTATAAAGCTTTATATAAAATAAACTATTTATTCTAGTAGCCTTTTCTTCTTTAGAATATATAGTAGATATTTATAGGAGACGTTGTTAAAAGCTTTAACTAGATTTAAACTTAGTATTAAAATAATATAGCCTAAACACACTCTCCACACTATCTGAATACTAGAGATAAGTATACTAATTACTAAAAGCATTAAATGCTTTTTTCTTACTTTTATTTAGTTCTAAAGAAGTAATTAATGTCTTTTAGTAGCTATTATTATTATATTTACTACTTATTTCTTAATTACCTTAGCTAAGGTATTTTCTAGCGTGATTAATTAGTAGCTTTTTAGAAAAAAATAATCCTTCTTATCTTTTTTATATAAAGTAATTATAATTAATTCTTTAAGGTATGTTAGTATTATTTTGCTTTTAAAATATTAATAAACCGCCTATACAATCTCCTAAGCTATTAATAAGAATATAATTTTTAAAATCTTATTTAGTATACTGTTAGGGCCTAGGGCTTTTTTATTTAGAAATTCTATAATTAAATTACTTATTACCTTTTTAAATATATATAAATTAATATTAATTTAGGTGTGCTCTGGCTGTGTCTTATTATTAATATTTTCTAAGTTAACTTTATTTATATTTAGGAAGAACTTCTTAGCTAAGATCTTTATCTTTATAGTGTTATTTTTAATAAAAGGGTTACTAATTAAACTTCTAAAGTTAGAAAAATAAAGATTATTTTTTATTATATTAGTATTTTTTCTACTCCATTTTAAAAGAGTCTATAGTTTCTTATTATATGGTTTTATAGAGTTTATTATAAATTCTTATATAAATCGTCTCTAGTTATTTTTTTTTACTCTTTGGATTTTTTTCTAAAGCTGGTTGGATAGCGTTTTATAACTCTAGTAGTTATAATTCTCTTTATAGTTATAATACCAGCGCCTTATCTACTTAATATTTGTAAGAAACTAAATTACTTTTAGTAATTATATTTTACACGCTTATAGGCTAGGTCTTACGTGTAAATAGTAAGTCTTAAAAGTATATATAATTCTTTTCTAGAGAGCTTCTAGAGGTTCCGGGGCCGTTATCTACTTAAGATTTTTAATATCTTAAAGAAATTCTTTTATATCTAGTTTTTTAAGCATGTAATATTTACTTTTCTTTTATAAATAAATAGCAGCGTCTATTTAGATTTATATTAGTATATAGTCTCTTATTAGAGTTTATCTATCCTCAGTTCTACAGAAGCTAACTTTTTTATATATTATATTTAATAGAAATGTAAAGTTAATAACGCTCTCTTTTTATCCCCTTTTTTACATCAGTTTATCTTATAATATAGTGAGTTAAAAATCTTATGCTTTTATTTTAAGAAGTAAGTGTTTTACTTATGTTTTACTTATAATATAGCTTTCTCTCTATATTAAGTAGTATATATTAAAGTCTCTAAAAAGTATAACTTTTTTTTTTTACTTTTTTAATTACTTTATTAATCTCTAGCTAGGTCTTTATCTGTTGGTAGTTTTTATATAAGTTATAAATATTAATAATAGTAGTCTCTAGCTTCTTTAAGTAAAACTAGAGTGTTATAATAAATAAATTATATTATTTACGCCTCTAATACACAGCGTTAACGTTTTAGCTAATTATAAAATATACTTTTATTATAAGGTTTTTTTTATAAGCTAGAGTGTATCCGCATAAGCAGTATATTAATTTAGTATATTTATTATATACTAGTTTTTAGATTATAAGTATCTAGTATTTTGTTTATATTACTCTATTAAAAAAGGAGCAGCATACACCTTAATTTATATTTCTATAGTTATATTAAATAATAGTAAATTTACTTATTTAAGGTAGGTATAAAGTCTTTTATGTTAATATTAAAATTATTATTTACTTTTATTTAAGCTAGGTATATATTACCTGCGTTTAATATAAGCCTTAATTATAATATATTTTTACTAATAACCTCTATATAAAAAAGTCTATTTAGATTTTTTTTTAGTAATAGTCCTCTATATAAGTTACCTAATAAGATAATTTATTTTTCTTTTTTTTTTATTATAATAGTAAAGTTATTTTATATAGGGTTTAGTTATTCCGCTTATGTTTTTTTTATAATATAGATATAAAGTATTTACTTAAAAAAAGCTATTCTTTTTACCTAGATTTTTTTTAGATAGCTTTAGAATATCTTACACTTCTTTTATTCCTATACTTTATAGGCTTTACTATAGTTTACATAAAATACTCTTTTCTAGGAATATTCTATTATATTATATAGGCCTATATAATGTCTATATTATATCTTTTTACTATATATACTTTAGGTATAGCCCTATTAATTATATTAAAAGCATTATTTAATAATTATACTATTATTAAATAGCCTTGCTTTAAAGAGCTGGAAGTTAATAATTAATTTATTCTTTATAATCTTCTATTAAATCACCTGTGTTGGTATTCTAATAATTAGAGTACTATAAGTTTTTTCTAGCTTTTTTAGACTTTTTATAGTATTTCTATAACGTATCTCCTACACCTTAGGGTCGTGTAGCTATTAAATTTAGATAATAGCTATATCTAGTACTAGCTATTTAGTAGCTTTATATATTATATATATTAGCTTAAAGTTATTTACGTTTCTTTTTTTATTAATTTTTATCTTAAGTAGAACTTTTAAAACCTATAAGAGATAGTCTTTCTTTAGGATTTTAAATCCTAGTATATCTAGTCTATTTATAATTTAGTTTTTTATAGTTTGTGATAGCACGTAAACGTTAATATTACTACTCTTTAAAATATTTATAATAAAGGCTTCTGGTATTATCTTTTTTGCTATTTCTAATATTTCTCTTAAGTCTTTTCCCTAGGAATCCTTAAAGCAAATTTAGATAATAGTTTTTTATAATATACTTGGTATGATGGGTAATGAAAATCCCTTGGTATTGTACTAAGCTAGACAGGGGCCCCTAGCCACCACCATATAGCCAAATGCCTATTACTTTGTATGAGCACCTTCTGCCTCGATGACTGCCTTATATCGGTCTGGCATTGAGCGAAGTAAGTGCTTAAAATAGTCATCTGGCACTGCATCCCAAGCCTCCCTAACATACCGTCGTAGGTGGTCATATGAAGGCTTCTCTTCAAGGCTATACCTATCTTTAATCCAGTCTTTCATCCAATTCCACACAGACTTAATATGATTTAAGTTTGGTGAAAAGGGCGGCCAATAGATAACCGTGACACCTCGCTCTCTAAGATCCTCTAAGGTATTGCTAGCTGCATGCCCAGGTGTGCTGTCTTGCATAAGGACTAGGTTTTCGCCATGCTGTATGCCACATAACTGTATCCAACCATCAATCACAGGTACGATATGCTGACGGTAGCTTTCTTCGTTAATTTTACCTCAATCCTTTTCCCAGAAGATACTAGGGCCTTTACGAGTACCAGCAAAGGCACCCTAAAACATCCATCCTCCTTTACGTTGATGCCGTTCTATAATACAGGTAGGATCCCATTCTTCACCTTGTCGCCTAGTTACATACTGTTTTCTGTGAGGGCCACCAGTAACTCAGGTTTTATTAGTCCATAAGATTATAGCCTATTGCTTAAAGGTCCAGTCCTGATGCTCTTCAGCCCACGCTTTTCGAAGCCGTTTGTTCTTCTCGCTAAGAGGTGGCTTTCTGCGTGCAATTCGACGGCGGAAACTAAGCCGATATAGAGCGTGCTTAATTAGCCACATGCTAAAGATCCTATTAAAGAGGATCATTGAGAGCTCAAGAAACCCCGTTCGACGGGTTTTCTTGCTGGTACAGACGTAGCTAATAAGCTCCTCCTCTTGCTTAGGTGTCATAACGCGTGGCCGGCCAGTGCTACGGCTAGCAGTAGCACTGCTTGCACGTATAGCGGTTCGGATCTGGGCTGCTGTATAACTAGTATGCTTTCTGATTAGAGCCTGGCTAAGGTGGCCATCGAAATAGAGGGTGCGCACTCGCTGGCGCTCTTCGGTAGTAAGCTGCTTTGTGCCTGTAGAGCCCTTTGGTCGAGCCATAGTTCTGCAGAGATGGTAGTAGTACTGTAGTATTGAAGAGGCCACGCGTTGGCAATTTGGGGGGGAAAGTGGTCTGTGTAGAGGTACCTGACAGGGGGGTTTTATTTTTGCACGCTACCGTAGTAGTGGCGATGTTTACTATATATAATACCTATATAATAATAGCTGCTTAAGTCTTATTTTATGTTTAGAGAATCTCTAGGAGGTTTCCCTTACATGTTTTTTTTCTAATATTATTAATTCTAGCTTTAATCTAGTTAAGCTGTGTTATATTCTTATCTTAAATAGCTTAATAGCATATCTAAAGGTTTTAAATATATTATAGTATTTTTTTTATATTAGTAAAGATTCTACAGCATAGTTTCTCTTCCTTTTCTTTATTAAGATTATTCTTAATTTTCTAGAGAGTTTTAATTACTTTCTACTAGTCTTAATTAGGCTAGTATTTATCTTTTTCTTAATATTATTTATTTACTTATTAGTTACTACCTAACGTGTTATGATTATAGTTTTTATAATTATAAAAATAAGATTACGACCTGCCGTTGTCCCCTATACTCTATAAATATATTATAAGTTGCTTTAATTTAATAGTACGTTTCACGTTAGTAACTTTACTCTAATTAATTACTTAATAAGTTCTTAACTCTTTCCGTATCTGGAATAGATAGCCTTAGGTTTAACAAGATAAAGTTTATACTTTATCACAAAATAAAAAGAGAGGTGTATAATAGATTTAATAAAATAGTATTAAACTATTTCACTTAAGTTTAAGTCTTAACTTAGAGATAAGATTTTGATTTTAGAGTAACTATAAAGAATTCAAAATATCCCTAAGCTGTTTTATGTTTTATATTTATAGAAAATTCTTTATACGTACATTATATACCTGCCTGCAGTATATTAAATACTATTTTTATTTATTTAAGTTATTAAAAGGCTAAATAATCTTGAGTACTGTTAATATACTAAGTTTAGTTACGTATATAGTTACTTCTAATCCACTAGTATAGTTCTGTATTTCTATTCTTATTTCTTAGCTTATACTTTAGCCTGTGCTAATATATCCTATACCTATTTATAATTCTTTCTTTTTAACTCAAATATATGTTTCTATTCTAGGGCTTTATTAGCTGTTATTGCTAATTCTTTTAGCTTTTTAGTTATAGCTATTTTATTATTACCGTCTGTAATATTATCCCTTTCTTTTAAGTCTTTATCTCGGAAGATAGTTTCTTTTTTCTATAAGTAGTATAAAGATAGCTAGTCTTTTACTTTATATTCTAGGCTATAAGACCCTTAACTCTCTTTCTTTTCTATTTAGGTTTTTAATAATACGTTGTCTGGAATTAGCTTTAATATATTTTTATTATTTAACTTTTAGGATCTGTAGCGCACCCTGTTACATGCTAATACTATACTTAAATTATTTTTATTAAGGTGAAAGTTACTTAGTAAATTTAAGCTCTAGTTATTACTTAACCTATAATAATTATAATACAAAGTATAACTTAATTATCTTATAGTTAAAATAGGATTATATTAATTATAACAAGAAAAAACTCCGTTATTAACTTGAAAAGGCTAAGGATAATTTATCTGAGTTATATTATATTAAAGAAAAATATTACTTTTATATCCACCGTCTTCGTCATAAGCTTATGAAAGTAAATTCTAAAGAGAAAAAGATATTTAATTAAGAGTTAACCTCTATTTATAAAATCTAAGCTCTTAAGAAGGCGGAAGCTTATTCTTAGGGTTAAGAAACTTATATATTATAATCTATAGTAGTAGTTTCTTCCCAACCCGCTTTATCTTCCTTCTCGGGTTTTAAGTGGAATATTCTTTATTCTTTATATTTCTTAGATTTAGCTTTAGAGTAAGCTTTTGCTGCTCCTAATAGTACTAGTTAATTAGCTCTAAATTATTCTTTAGGTTCCTAATTAGTTCCTAGGTGTTATCTTTAGGTCTGTAATTTTTTTATTTAACTAAATATTTCTACTAACGCCTAAACTATTAGTAGTTTAAAATCTATTAAACTTTATACTTAGTAGTGTCTTTCTTAAGTTTAAGTTTTATCTATAATTTAGCATCCTGTAGTGCTAGTTCTAGTTTAGAGACATAAAAAATTAAGTAAATCTTTATATCTTTAGGTAATTATAGTTTATAGTTTATAAATTCTATTTATTATTTTATTTTAAATAGTCCCAACTTAACGAGATCTAGTTTTCGTGATGGTTGTTTTATTTCTAAATTTTATTTTTTTAAGAAAATTTTATTCCTCTCCTTAAAGGTTGGTCCCTTAACCTTAGATTTATCCTTAATTTATTTACTAAGATTATCTTTATAGGTGATTTTTTATATAATATCTTTATAAAATAGTCGCAGGTTCTTAACCTTTCTTTTTATAGATTCTAATACTTTATCTAGTTTCTGTAGTTCTTAATAAGCCGTAGGCTTATAACTATAGTTTATATAAAATAGTGATTTTCCTGTTATTAATAACTTTACAAAGTTATATATAAACTTAGCTATTAGTAGTAAGTTAATTTAATTATCTTAATTATTTATTAACATACATCTATAAGTATTATTCTAATGTTTGGTTTATTTATTTTATTTATTTATTTATTTATAGGTGAAATGCTGTTAAGAGACGATACTTAGCTCCTAGCTACTTTATAAACGTTTTTTAGAATATTAACGTAAATAACTTGTCTCTGTCTGTGATAAATTCTCATGGCATTCCATATCATGCAATTAAAATTTTAATTAGTAATATAGCTAGTTTATCTACTTTAATTTCTATATAGGTTAGTTTAAAGTAAGTATACTTTATTAGTCTATTAATAATAACTAGTATCATGTTATACTATTAACCTCTTTAGGTGGTAATTATCAGTATTTCTGTAATAAAGTCTATTATAATTAATTCCTATAATAGATTTAGTGAAGATATAGGTTACATAAGTCCATACTCTTTATATCTTAATACTTTATTCTTTTTATAATTAATGCATTCTAAAAGAATTTTCCTAACCTTATTTTAAATTCCTGGAATTCAGAAGTGTCTGTTGATTCATTCTATAGTTTTCTTAATTCCCTAATATCCGTGCATTTCCGCTGAATATTAGTCTTTAATTAATTTGGTTTATAATTCATCTGGTACATAGATTGTCCTTTGGTCTAAATTCTATAGTAGTCGTCTATTATTAAATTCCCTTATTCATTTTTCTTAGGTGTTTTTGATAATGATTATGTGTTTAATATTAATTTATAAGCTTCCTAGAGATCTATCTTATCTTTACTTAAGTATTATATTATGAATTTCTGGTATATCCCTTATATAGTCTACTTATTAGCTAAGTGTGTTAACTACTGTATTTTCTTTTCCCACTTTATAAAGTATTTAAAAATCAAATATAGAAACTAATTCTTACTATCTAATTTATCGTTAATTTAACTTCTTTATTGTTATAAATGCTGTTAGATTCTTGTAATTTAAATACACAACAATTTAATGCTTGGCTTCTTCTAAGTAATGTTTCTATTTTTCGAATACTTAAACTATCGCTAACAGTTTTTTATTATGAATATCATAGTTCAACTCAGCAGTTATAAGTTTATAAGATAGGAAGTCTATTAGATATTTGTGCTTATTATCCTGTACTTGTAATAGAATGGCTCCCGTAGCTCTGTCTGATGCATCCGTATATATCTCTATTTAAAGTCATGGATTAAACATCTTTAATATCGGTGGTTCCTGGAACATCTTTTTTAGGGTTGTAAAAGCTTCGTCTTCCTTAGCTTCCCACTTGAATTATCAGTCCTTTTTAAGTAATTCCGTTAAGGGTGCTGTGATTTTTAAATAGTCCTTAATAAATTATCGGCAGAAGCCCGTGAATCCAAGAAAAGAATAAACTTCTTTTGTGTTTGTTGGTATAGGCCATGATAAAACGTTCTTAGCCTTATCCGGGTCGACTGCTATTCCATCTCAGGATATTAGATACCCTAAGAATTTGACTTCTTTTCTGTGGAACACACATTTCTCTGTTTGAATATATAGGTTGTGTTCCTTGAGCTTCTGTAGTACTTTCCTGGTATACTCAACATGTTCTTCTAGCGTCCCGTTCGTGTATATAAGCACGTCATTGAGATATGCTATCACAAATACGTCTAGATATTCCCTTAGCACATGGTTAATAATTGTCTGGAATGTTACTGGTGCGTTTGTGAGTCTAAATGGCATGACTAAGTATTCGAATAACCCGTATCTTGTCTTTAGTGTAGTCATCCATTCGTGTCCTTTGGATATTTGTATTCTGTAGTATCTATTCTTGATGTTGAAGAGGCTAAACCATTTAGCTCCTCAGAGTTTGTCTATAAGTTCTGATATTAAGGGTATGGGGTAACGATTTTTTACTGTGGCTTCGTTAAGGTGTCTGTAGTTAATACATAACCTTAGTTTACCGTTTTTCTTCGGTACGAAAAGTGTTGGTGATGCCATAGTGCTTTTGCTTTCCCGTATGTATCCTTTTTTTAGGTTTTTGTTTAGATATCGTCGTAACTCTTCTTGCTGATCAATGGATAGTTGGTATAATGGTCCCGGTTTTAGATCCGTTCCCTCTTTGAGTGTGATCTTGTGGTCCCAGTCTCGGTGTTCTGGTAATTGGTCTTTGGCTTCCTTAAAGAACTATTTTCTGAATTCCCTCTGGTATTCGTTCGGCACAATAAACGTGGTATCGTGAAGAGTCGTTTTCTTCATCCATATTGTGGCTTGCGTTTGTCCGTGGTAGTCCTTCCTAGTTCCTACAGACTTCGTTCTCCAGTTGATTAGTGGGTTCTATCGTGCTAGCTAGTCCTATCCTAATATAAGATCCTCGCTGCCTAGATCCATAATCTTAATGCGGCAGTTATCTGTGTAACCTGCTGCCTTAATAGTTACATTCTCCGTTTCGAGATTAATCAGACCTCTTTTGAATGTTGCTGGACTATCGTCTACGCGTACTACTCTTACAGGTTCCTCTAGAACTCTGGTTAAGATATGGTGTTTCTGTACCTACTTGTTTGATATAAGTGTTTCACTAGCCCCGCTGTCTACGAGCGCTTGCGTCCAAAAGCTGTCGATACATGCGTCCACGTATAGCTTGTTTTCGTGTCTTCGTCCAAGTCGTGTATAGTTAAGTAATAACTCCTGTGTTTTGACTTTAGATTAGCCCTCCGGCGGCATAGTCGTTGCTCGCTGGCCTTCTAGTTTTTTGTCGGTTGTTAACTCCTGAGTAGCAGTCGTTTCTTTGGTGTTTCCTCTTTTAGTCCGTGGATAGGGCATTATTGGAGTTGGTATTGGTCCTGTAATAGCATCTCATGCTCCTTCCTGGCTTCTTCTCCATGATTTCGGCACTTCCATCCTAAGAAACATTCCTTAGTTGTCAGTTTGGCATGCAATTCTGTGGCTAACCATCCATCTTAGCGGCGTTCGGCCCGGTGATATCGGCATCCTAGTTGGCACTTATCCCAGTCTAACTGTTTATATTTCTCGGTCTTTGGGTCCTGAAGTTCTTCTTCGGAATCCGTGTAGATCAGTTCTTGCTGTATATTAAGTTCCTGTTTCTGGGCTATCCGTTTCAGCACTCGTCTTATCATTAGTCCTTCAACTCATACAGCATGGGCTGCCCATTTACATTCTCGTCCGGTATATGTCTTTTCTCCACATATCCAGCACTTCTTTTACATGGTTCTCTCGGCGGCTTCTTCGTCCTGTACCCACAAGATAGGTAGGGTGGGTTCTTCCTCTGGTTTTTTGTTCCAGTCCCATCCTAACTCTGGATGTCCAACGGGGTGGTAATAGGTTGCATGACTCGTGAGTGGTGTTAGTTCTTATCTGTGAATCTCATTCATCCACGTGGCTAGTTTTTGTCCACTGAGTCCTCCGTGCTGCTTGTTACCGGCTGCCTGTAATACTTGTCGGCACTTATACATCCCGTCTCCTAAGGTAACTTCCCAGTGCTTGGTGACATAATGTTCCCCTATGTGGTGTTCTGATCCGCAGATCCAGCAGTGTTCCCAGCTTACTCGCTGTCTAATCATTATAGACATTAGCTCTTTGCCTTCCATTATCTCTTAATCCTGTTATTGTCTGAATTTCTGATCCTCTGCTCTGAAGGGTCCTCCCTTCTATTAGATTATTTTGTAGAATCGGTTGGCTTCTTCCATGGAGCTGGCCTGGTGTTGTTTGATAGCAGCTTCTTGTATAGTAGTAATCATGTCGTTAGCCTGTCCTGCTAAATGATCTTTAACTTGCCAATATAGTATTTCGCATTCCTGTCCGAGATGTGTGTGGCTTCTATAGATCCAACATTACTCCTTCTGGATTCGTCGTACGATAGCCTCTTTAGTTATCCAGTCCTTGGCTGGTTCCACTCGGACCATGGCAACCTTAACCGGCGCCTTGGTCTGGACATAAGCCTGTTTAACGTCCACTCTTCGTTATTTACAGTCTTTGACAAAGTGTCCTTTCTTTCCGCAACTAAGACATGCTCTGCGTGCATACTGATCCATTTGTTCCTTAGTTCGCTTATCTTGTTTTCGCCTGTCAACCCATGCGTTCTTGACTAACACTTAGTCGATTTCCATTGCATCATAGGTTCGGTTATCTTTCCTATTTTTTCGTGGTGCATGGATTACTGGCCTAGCGCTGTTTTTCTTTTCTTGTTCCCTCTAGTACTAATAGTTATCAATCGTCACCGCTTGCTCGATGATTCCCAGAAGTGTGCTAGGTCGTTTTCCTTAGGAAATCTTATCCTTAATCCTGTCTTTTAGTCCTACATAGTACATCATGACCAGGGGTTGATCCGCCCAGTCTAGTTGAGATTGGATTTACTTGAATTCTGCCGTGTAGTTGGCTGCCGATGTGCGTTGTTTAAGTCGTTGGAGCTTCTAAATTACTTCCGTTTCTTCATTAATTTCTCTAAAGACTACAATCATTTCCTTCTTGAAGCTCCCATAGTTTTCGAAGGTTCTTTTGACATCGTCGTTGCAGTTCGTGAGTCCTGCGGGTCCTAAGTTTGGGTCTCTTTTAGCTAGATAATTCTTTGCAAGTGGTTCAAACCATTTCATAGCTCTTCCTATCATGTTCATATTAGCTGCCAAGATCCGATCTTGGTCAGTCGTGAATAAAGATTGATTGAATCAACAGTAAAGGTCTATTGCGGCTATAAAGGTTTTAAGTTCGTCCCTATTACCGTTAAACTTTGCAGGAGGTTATATCTTTACTATTTCTTTCCTACTAGTCCTGCCTGCTGCTACTTATTACTGTAGATTAACTAGAGCGTTATATAACTCTATAATAGCTACTCCTTATTCTTAAATAATTTGTTACATACTTTTGCTTTCTCCTGATGTACTTCCTGTAGTAGATAAAGATCCTGCTATAACTTCTTCTTTACTACTACTTTCTTCTAACGAATAAAGTTCCTGTTCATCCTTATAGTGGGTCGTTATAGACTATAATTAGAAATTCGTTATTAGAGTCAATCTAACGTCCTCTCCTACACTTTAAAAGGGTAGTTATAATATTACGAGTTGCTTTAACTTAACGGTACGTTTCACGTTAGTAACTCTATCCTAATTAATTACTTAATAAGTTTTTAGTTCTTTCCGTATCTGGAACAGATAGCTCTAGGTTTAACAGGATAGAGTTTATGCTTTATCACAAGATAGAGAGAGAAATATATAATAGATTTAATAAAATAGTATTAAACTATTTCACTCAAGTTCAAGTCTTAACTTAGAGATAAGATTTTGATTTTAGAGTAACTATAAAGAATCTAAAATATCCCTAAGCCGTTCTATGTTTTATATTTATAGGAAATTCTTTATACGTATATTATATACCTGCCTATAGTATATTAAATACTGTTCTTATCTATTTAAGTTATTAGAAAACTAAATAACCTTAAGTACTACTAATATACTAAGTTTAGTCACGTATATAATTACTTCTAATCTACTAGTATAGTTCTATATTTCTGTTCTTATTTCTTAGCTTGTATTTTAGCCTACGCTAACACGTCCCGTGCCTATTTATAATTCTTTCTTTCTAACTTAAATATATGTTTCTATTTTAGGGCTTTATTAGCTATTATTATTAATTCTCTTAGCTCTTTAGTTATAGCTGCCTTACTATTACCGTCCGTAACAAAATAGAATACAAAAGATTTATTACGGGTAATTAAGTACAGAGAATTGTATTCTAGTGTCTAGTTTCTTTTTAAATAGTTTTTAGGCTTATTTAACTACTATTACGGCTTTTATTAAATTATATATATAAAATAATATATAGTTAAATATATAATAATAGTTATAGTTATTTAGTTAACTATATTAAAAAAATTTAGTAAAGTTAAATTAAATTATAATATTTATAATAAGAAACTACTTATTATAGTTTTAGTATTAAAAAAATAGAAAATATATTTTAAGAATATATAATACTAAGTAGTAGTTTACTTAAACTATAAGAATTTTATAAGTTTTATTATCTTAGTGTTGCGGCCTGCCCCGCTAGGTTTAGCGGCACTCGCTTAGCCTCTCTAGCCTCTGTCCAACCCCTCGCCGCTTTTCTCGTCTATAAAGGGCCCCCCGCCCACTTTGATCTTTGTTCTCACCCAACTCTTCTTTTCGTTCCACAGGCCAACTCTCTCCTCCCAGCACCTCGCCTTCCCCTCTCACCTCTGTTTCATTCCGCGGCGTTGGTAATCCCTGCGGTGCCCAACTGATTCACCCACACCTTTCCACCCGTCGACTCCCGCTGAGCCCTTCCAGTCCTCCTAGGCTTAACGCACAGCTCTTACACTACTCCTCTTGTTAAAAACCATGAGTCCTGTGCTTGCAGTTCATGAGATTCCGTCCCCTGACGCCTTCGGAGCCAGGTCGATTGCCTATCCCCGTGTCGTCCTGCCCTACTTCTTCTTTCCCGTCTCCTGAGACGATCGGCCCGCGCATGCCCGGAGGCCACCCCTAAAGGAATCCTTAACCTTAGGCATATGCTGTAATGAGACGCATAAAGCTCGCAAAAGCGCAGCAGATGCAGTCAGACGTGGTTAGTTTACAACCGCAGTAATCCGTCGTGTGGCACCCTATTTAGTCAAGAAAATGCCTTACGATGACGTGGCTACGCCTTCCTTCAGTATGCGCCTCCCTTAGTTGCGTTGCAGCTTCCACCGGACGGGGTTAGACAACATACGTGTCTCAGATGAACTCTGTCGCATTATGCGTGTCTGACATGATTAGGGCTGAATTTACAATAACAGGAAGCAGTATAATGTCCGCCTAATATCTATTTGACTGAATATAAACTCCACCTTGTTGGAACACTATCACGCGGTCTGCTGTGCCGTTCTGCCGATCCTGGACCATTTGATCGAATAGGGAGCGAGCTGGAGATTGTGTGACTTTAGATATGGGTAGTTCTAAAATCCTATACGCATAGTGGCTTGGCATACTTCCCTTTTACGTAGATGATTAGCGGTAAAATGAAATGGCTTAGTTGATATTAAAGCATAAGCCAGACGGTGAAGATGCGGTTAGGAAAGCTCTAGTAATGGACACAAGAAAAAGGCGAGAGAGTAGGAGACGGGATTAGTACGATCACAAGGGCTTACTTCTCAATCATCAGCGAAGCCGAGGTGGAAAAGGTTGCATGAGAGAAGGTGCTTACAACATCAGGCTAGGGGCAGGATTATAACATTAGAGCGGTGCAGGATATAGTAAGGCACTAAAGTTAACTTACAAGGATAAATACTGTTATACTCTGCAGTCTAGAAAGGTTTACATTTCAAATTATAAGCTTTATCTCTCAACTATATTAGAGCCTAGCTAATGCAGATTGTTAAGTCTAACTGTTTTTTTTACTTGGTAATCTCTCTCGCGTTCGTCTTTGACATTGCCGTGATAGTTATAGTTAATATAGAAATCGTAAATTTCTTCTAACCCTACGTTCCTGTACGTAGTCTATTCCTCTCTCAGCCTCTAAAACAACTAGTTCCTTATAAGAAGAAGGAGAAAAAGAAGGCGGCATTTACTTAATCTAATAATTAATATATCTTAAAGGCAGATAATAGAGGCCTTGTTATCTCCAGTAGTAATAAAAAAGATTATAATAAGTTTTCTATAAAACAGTTACTACTTTCTAAACTATCTATAAATACTGCTGTAGTTATGTCTTTAAAGTCTATATATACTCTTTACTACTTAAATAAGTAAGTCTTAAATAACTATAAAAAGCCTAGTGATAAAGTAGAACTAATACTGTCTTATTAGGTATAGAATAGAGAAAGTAAAAGCACCTAAGGTAAACTACTAGTCCTTTTATAATCTCTATATTAGCTTTTAGTAAGATAAGAAGTTATACACTAACTATAAACAGAAAACCTAATTACAATTAATAAGGATGATAATAATAAGATGTAATTAATTTTCAGTAATATTAGCTATATTAATACTAAGTAAGATGTAAAGCTACGTAAGAATTCTTTATTTAATAATATTATTTTTAAGCTATAAGCGCCGCTTTATCTCCCTAATTTACTTAACTTAAGTAAGCTAAAAAGAGTATTATCTTTAGTAAAATATAAACTCTCTCTTTCTCTTAATAACCTGCCGGTATAATTACTAGATGAGGCTAAACTTAATTCTAGTAGAATTACTTAAAATACTTAAAAGAAGTTAGTACTAGAAAATTTACCTAGTATTTTAAATAAAGAACTTACTAAGTAGGGTAATAAAGAACTTGCAGAGCTTCTTAATAAAATAACTTAGTCTTTAAAGAGTAAAGAAAAAATAATAGTAGCTATTTCTCTTAAGTTATTTCTTAATTTTATTATATAGTTATTTCTTTATATTAACAAAAAGTACCACCTAAATAAGTAGACTTTTATAAAATAGGCTAATAAACTAGTTAGTAAGCTAATTAATAAACTAGAGATATAAAACCAGTATAAAGAAAAGTAATGCTATTAAAATAGTATTTAAGAAATATCTAATAATACTTAGCAGCCCGGTAGCAGCAATTACTCTAATAACTTTTATAAAAAAAAAGAAGATAATAATAAAGAATAAAGGCTACTTATAAAACGGTAGAAGAAGTTTCTAAAATAGACTAATAATACTACTCTAATACCTCTAAGTAGATACTATTTATAATATTAACTTAAACATTATCTTACTTATTTCTTAGTTAAGTTTAAGGCTTTTCTAAACTCTAGATAAGATAAACTAAGTAGTGTTTTATAGACGTTTTAAAGTATCTCTACTATATAAGAGCTAATGGCTGCTACTGAGTATTAAAAATAGCCTTTTTAGGGCTTCTTAAAATACACTATAATTAGCAACAAAATAATATATAATATAGTATTTAAATTACTATATATTTTAGAGTATATTAGTTTACTAATTAACTTTATAGTACTTAGTATTTTTTCTAATAAGAAGATATTAACCTCTCCTGCAACTATTCACAGGGTATAATTATAACTAAAAATACTTTTAATAACAAAAAAGGCTAGGCCAAAGCGTGGTAAATAAACACTAAAAGAAAATAAAACTATATATAGTATAAGAGAGAATAGCTACTTTTAGAATAAAATACATAGTACCTTTCCTTATTAGATAAAAGGTATAATCTAAGTAAGATATTTTACTAAACTAAAAAATTAGCTTTATTAAATTATACTACTAAAGTTAACATCTTATGTATTACTTTAAAGTAGTAAATTAAGAATCATAAAAAGCAATAAATATATCTCTATATACTAGAAATAGAATAGAGTTAATTATAATAGAATTAGTCATATTCTAGGTTTAGTAAGTTAGAGTAAACTTAATAAATAAATTAAAATAAATACTATTATTATAAGCTATTAAGAAAATACACGAGGCTGTTAAGTGCTATAATTATATAAAAGTCTAATAACCTAAATTCTTTTTTCTTATTTATTTTTTATACTAGGAGTGGATAGAAGCATACTTAATATAGCTTTTCTATACTATTCTTTAATATAATAATATTACTACTTTCTAGTCTTAGTATTAAACTAGGACATCAGTTCCACTACTTAGCTATCTATATATAATATTAAAATCTTATTAGTATTAATCTAATTACTATGTCTGATATATAAAGGAAGTTCTTACTTATTACTTTCTATATCTAATTAAACTATTACTTAATCTCGACGATGTTACCTAAACGAAATAGTTTTTAAAATAAATTTTTAGTTAAAAAATCCTAAGACTATGGCGCCGTACGTTTAGGTAATTATCTAATATACTTAGAAACCTTAATAACTAGAAGGTTAAGATAGGAGAATATATCTTTAATAACCTATTAATATAATTAACTTAGTAATATAACTAGATATATTAGCTTACTTATCTTATAACTATTTAATGTCTAATTACTTCTAGAAAGAGTGTATTATCTAATTCTACTTAGAAGTTATTAGGCTAAACTTATCTCTTAACTCCCTAAGGCATTCTACTAATAGTAAAAGTATATTAATAATCTATTTATTAACGGAAAACCTAGCGGCTTTAATAGCTTTCTTAGTAATATATTAGAAAAAACCATAAGAGTCAGCGCCGCCATATAGAGTGCTAAAAAATATAATAACTAACTATATAACTAGTTATATAGTTACTAATTATAAACTTAAAGATATTCTAGAGATATTTCTAGTTATAATAGTAGCCACTTAATCTCCACATCCTAATAATACTAAGTTAACTTATTTAAAGTGTCTTCTAGTAGTCTATTTATGAACAATTAGAATATTCTAAGTAGAAAAAGTTTATTAAGATGCCTTTATTAACTCTAAACTAGCTATATAGCTCTACACCTTAATTTTATTAACCTCTATAAAAAGTAATATACTTGCTTTATAATTAGCTTCTAGTTTTTATAATTTCTAAACTTTTTATCCGCATGGTCCTTCGCTTATAGTCTTTTTTTTTTTTAATTCATTTACCCTGACCCCTCCTGAAGGATATGTAGGCTACTACTATTATTATCTATCTTTCTAAAATTACTATACAGTGTACTACTTTATGGAGACGAAATTTAAGCCTTATAAGGGCTTATATTAGTCTCTTTATCTATTATCTCCCTTATAGAACTAGTTTAGTGCTTTTAATATGAATTTTTTTAACTCCTCTATAAAGTTAAGCACTATATTAATTACGTTATTATTAATTATTTATTCTTTAAGTCCTTTCTAGTTTCCTTAAGGTCTTTTTTTAAGTATTTTTATAATACTATTAAAGGCTTCTCCTATCTTATTCTAAAGCTTTTACCTTTTTACCTTAAGTTTTAGGTAGTTTACTAAAATATGCTTTATTATTTCTTATACTCCGTATTTATATTTATTCTTCTTAGTAAAGCTAAATATTTTGGCGTGGATAATAAGCTATAAATAGCTAGTTCTAAATTATATAAGCAGATATACTCTGTTTTTTGATTAAGGGCTATAAAAACTCTATATACGTCTTAATAATAGCCTATTATCTATTCTTTATAAGTATTTACTCTTTTTTATAGTTTACCATTCTTTCTACCATTTCTTAAACATTTCTATTCTATTTTGTCTTATTTGTGTGGTGATGGGGTGCTTGAATATGTAGATTTTAATTAGTTTACTTACTACTTTCACCAAACTATTAGCTGCGTTATTTCCTAGGATTTTATTATATCTAGATATTTAGAATAAGCGTATTCTTATTTACCGTGTCTTTATATTCTCCACGTTATTAAGAATATTTCGTACTATCTACTAGCCTAATTTATTAGGGGGATTCTGTAATGCCTAAAGGGCTAATCTATTATTACTTATAATAGTAAATATTCTATCTTACTAAAGTATTTTGTTGTTATATATTTTACTCTTAATCTCTTTAGTAGCATAGTATATTATGATGAGCTCAGCTATATAAGTAGACCAGAATTTCTTAAGGCTAATACTAGTTTTCTATAATCTAGTAATTTTGTTTTATTAATTAATTTTAACTACTGTAGCTCTAATATTAGGTTTTTTTTTTATAGTATTAGTAAAGATTATCGTCTCTAGAGTATCTATTAAATTAATAATCTTCTAAATAGCTTTTTCTTCTTCTTATTTAATATTAATTACTTTGAATACTAGTTGTCTCTATAGTGCCAGGGGTTTTAGGTTAATTCTTTTTAAGTTTTTAATAGCTTTTAGGTTTAGTGTTTTAGTTACTTTAACTAGTGAAAACTTTATACATGTTCCTTTTTATACACGTCTTCTTTCTATTTACTTTAGAACGTTTTATATTAGATACTCTTTTAGTAGTGTGTGTAGGTTAATAATAGTATTCTACACTTATTACTTTAATTAAAAATATATTAAAAGAGTATAAAATTCTACTTCTAGAGTTTATATTATAACTATTTTAAATACTAAAAGAGTCTTAAGCAGTGCTATCCTTTATACTAAGTTAAGTACTTTAAGATATTCTTTATCTTTATTAATATTATACTAGATTATTAATATATAGTCTATCTTTAGTGTAATGCATACCTAGTATAACTATTTTATTTAGGTTAGACGGAGGTATTTAAGGCCTTTTATATTAAATATAGTTCTAGTAGCTCTTTTTACTACTTACTATATATATTACTTTTATCTTATTTTCTAATTAAAGACTATTCTTAGAAGTTTAGCTGTAGGTGCCGCTTTAATTATCTTTCTATATATAAGAATTTTTCCTATTCCTAGTTTTTTCTTTTTTCTGGTTAGATAGATTAGTTTTGTTTTTTTAGCTATAAAGTATAAGCCAGTCTGTCTTACCCACCCTTTAATATATAGAATATTCTTTTCTTAAATTTTCTAAAAATTCTTTTCAGCAATAGGTCCGGCCCTTTATCTAAAATAATTATTAATATATATTAATGCTTTTTTTTTAGTGTCTACTGATTAATCTATAAGGTCTAAATTAAAGAAAGTAAAGAGAATTAGTAATAAAAGAGATTCTTAAGCTAGACTTATATTCTCTAAAGAAGCTACTTTAGTCTTAAAGTTATTAAACTTAATACTTACTATTCTTTCTTCTATAAAACTTTATATCTATTTTCTTGCGATTGCTGGGATGCTGTTTTCCTTTAGGTATATATTTAGTATTAGCTTATTAACGCTGTTAAAGGCCCTCTTAAGGTTGAAAGTAATTAGTATAATTACTTTATTTTTAAACCAGGCTTAGTTAATAGCGTTAGCTAGAATTAAAAGTGCTTATTCTATTATATATTCTAGTCTTCCGCTAAACTATATATCTAGAAGTAGTTTATATATCTTTATATAATATAAGAAACATTAGGTGATTACTACTTCTAGTAACTTCTCTAGTATATTAAGAAGAGAAATTAGCTAGTATACTCCTAGTACTATATAGTCTAGCTTTCTAGACTTCCTTAAGACGATAATTATTACTATTTTCCATTTCATTAGATAGTAGCCAAGGTTAGTGGATGCTTTAAAAATTCAGATTATAATATATAATATATATTTTTATGTCTTCTTTTAGACTAGTATTAGTAGGCTGTTATTTCTTAAGGTAGTATTTACTTTTATAGCTTTTAGCACTCTTTTAATCTCTTTCTTAGTAATAGAGATCTATAAGATCTCCTCTTTTATTATAGTTATTACTTTAGGGGTTAGTTCGGCCATTTTTGGGAAAAAACTCTCTAGAAATACTTAGGTCTTATTATCATTATTAATAGCTTTACTACTTTTTATCTTAAAAGAGAGTATATTAGTATAATTGTTTCTTAAGTCTATATACTTAGCTACCTTCTATAGGCTTTCTAATCTAGCGTTATTAAGAAATTCCTTTTAGTATAAAGCTTTTATTTACTTAATTATTTAGGTCTACTCTTAGCGTTTAGTCCGTATTTCTGTGAATAATATTATTATTACTAGATTCTTTTTTTTTTTTTTTATACAGCTCTCTTACTATTTCCTCCGCACTCTATTAACTTCTATTTACTATATTTTGAGTTCTGGGGTGAACTATTGTTTAGAATATGAAAATAAATTCATAAATAGTGTATATTTCTTAACTGCTTTTAAGATAGCCTAAATTAGGTTATTAACCTGCTGCTTTAGCTAGGCTATAGTTTTAATATTTTAGAGATTACCTAGTATTATTTATATTATCTTTTTAATGTTTTTTTATTCCGCTCTCTTAAATACTTTACGTGGTTTTTAGTTTACTTTTAGTTTTAATTAAAGGTCCTATTTATAGTAAGTTACTTTATAGTTAGATCTATAGTTCTTATAATAAAAGTAATATCTAAAGACTCTTTTAGGTATATCTATTAGATTCAGGTTAATAGTTAATTTTATTTTAAAATAAGATAGTAACTAGAACGTTAAGGTTCCGCTTAGTAAGCACTATTATATTTTATTATTTTAAATAAAGGTAAGTAGTTCTTTAGCGTGTTTTAGTAGTAAATAATTAACTACTTTATTACTTTATATAGGATAGTAATAATTGAAATCTCCTATAAATATAATTTAAATAGGTTTAGCATCTATTATAGCTTTTTTAATTATAGTCTATATTTTATCTAGCGTGGTTTACATTGAGATTTCCTCTAATATTTATTAATAGCTAAGTAGTAGGATGTATACTAAGAATATTAATAGTTTAGTTTTATCTATCCAGATTTTTACTGCTGTTATGTCTGGGCTGTTATATTATAACTAGTAATAGCCTAACATAGAGATCTGCTTATTCACGTATAGTAAGCTTTATTTTCTAATATTTTCATCTATATATGTGAGCAGATAGAGTTGCTATTCTTAGTAGTTAATATAGGTTTTATATATGGTAATTAATAGCTCCTGAATAAGTAGAATATTAAGGTTTTATATTTATTTATTATTAATAAGGGCTTTTATGCCTGCTTTAGATTTCATGATATTCAGCTATAGGGTCTAGAGGTTTATTGTATTTATTATCGGTTACTAGAAGCTGTTTAGCTCCTGTATATATGGTCTCTAGTTAGGTGTGCGCTATTACAGTCCACGTATTTCGCTTCTATATTAGGAAGGCACTCTCTGCGGTCGTGCTTCCTTATGTAGTGTCTATATCTCATTACTTTACTATAGGACTATACTAGATGGCCTAGTTCCTGGCATTAATAGCATCGCTTCTTCTTGACTTGATACCGCTTAATGCTGCTAATATATCTCTGCCCAAATACCATTCCGTTATTGATCGTCCATTCTGCTGCTTCTATCATTTCAAACCATACTCCTAAGGTTGCTACCTTTCCTAGTGGTTTGTCTTATCTCTTTAGCCACGTGACTTCTACGATTTGGTGGCTTCTACTTCCCATGTCGTTTTCTTCCATGATTTTCTTAATGACTTCTGATTGATCCTCTGGTAGGGCAATATTCTCTGTTAGGACACCGTAGACCACTACTCTAAAGCGTGGTGTAGCAAGTTTTGTACTGTTTCCTAGCGTATTGAGCCATGCGGTGCAGGACTTAGCTAGTTGGGTAGATTTTTCGTCTCTAAATCTAATCACGTATCCGGTCTTTGTTGTTCTAATCCCTACTACCTGGACTTCTTTCATCATGTCGTTATTCTGTAGGGCATTCTGGATATGAGTATTTGCTAAGTCTGTTAGGAGGTACCTCTTAAATACTTCATTCTCCTCGCCTTTAGTGTCAGTGTTACTTCGTTGTGTGCTGATTCTGATGCTTTTTGAGTCCCTACTAAGGCTCTCTTAGCTGGTTATTCGCTTAAAGGTAGCTCCTAGTGCTATTACGCTTTAGTCTCCTGCTACCACTAATGCCCATGATCGCGTTGAAGGGAGTGCTACTGAAAGGATGTTAAGTCGTGTCTTCAGCTCAAGGATCTCCTCTTTGAGCTCTGTATTCTGGTCCCTTAATTTCTGCTGTTCAGCTTTTACTTCTTGGATGATAAGGCTTTGCTAGATGATGATCTCCTTTAGGCTTGTTGTTAGTTATAGGATCTTGGTAACCTTTTCTGCTTGGCTTTGTGATTTTTTAGGCTTGCTAGCTGCCGCTTCTTGTGTTTCTTGGGCCTTTTAGGATAGTATTCAACCCTGGGGGGCTGGTGGATCTTCCTGGGTTGCCATAAATGGGTTACGTTTAGGGGTTGCTGGGGCCATTAGGGCTCCGGGTTCCGCGACGCGTTACCGCAGCGGCCGCTGAAGAGCGGGCCTAAGAGATAAAGTAACAATAATAAGACTAAGAGAGTGTCCGATAATAAAAACCTTCTTCCTATAAAAGAAGGATATAGTTGTTCTGCCCGCATGTACAGTCGCTCTTCGCTTATAGTTGCTTATAAAACCGGCTTTCTCTCCCAGCGCGCCGCGAGATTTTCCCTGCACCACTCTTAGCAGCCACCTTACCAAACTAAGCTAAGCGTTAAATAAGGGTGGTACTTATGGCGTGGCGATCTGTTAGACCTAACCTCCCCCCCCAGTGTGGCGGAAAACCCTATGTCCCGGAATAAGTTAAAGGTACCTTAACTTCTAATCAACCTAGAACCCGCCTATACATAATTATTTCTATTGAATTATTAGCAGTTATATGCAGCAGGCAATTAAGTTATACTGCAACTCTCACCCAAAAATTACACAAGGTTCGTCGCCTTATCGCGTGGTTTGCGTTCAACGTGCTTTGGCTCTACGACCGTACTTTTCACACAACAACGCCATCTCGTCTTATCGCAAGCTTAAAATTAAGATAAATAACTCTTTAATGCATGCGATACTTTATACAACATTTCTAGGTCATTATCAACCATGGACGTGGTGCAAAACGCAAATCCGCCACGGAGGTAGGTACATTCGGCAAGCTACAGCCACATAAGCGGACATGGCGGTATCATTATGTAATATAAGACATACAGCCGTGCTCTTTGTTGCCAGCTAGCCTGCTGCACTCATCAGCCACAGCGATGACTAAGAGGCACGCTGCTTGGCGGTGCAGCGTGGCGCAGTCATGGTCCTCCTCGCAGCTGCCTCATCGTCGAACGTCAACTGCGAGACGAACCGCTCATCCATCCTTTTATTCCCATCTCCTGCATCACTGCAAGGCCATGGTCGGAGCGGGTCGGCCGTCCTCCCTGCTAGCGTGATCGAGGCGTTTGTTTACCTCTGGCCAGACTCAAGTGGCAAATATTTAACATGTAATTCTGCACGTGGACATCTTGTCATTTGATCTAGAGTATGCTCGAAGCTTCGCTGTGGCAAATTGGCAAGCTATATATTTACGTTGATCTCCGGCCCTCTATGAAATAGAGAGAATAAAAAATATAGTATAGTAAGTTATCATGATATAAATGTTCTAAGACTTTAGGCTAGACTCAACTTTACATATCCATACCCTTCCAGTTCTAACACCAATACTAATCATCTTCTCTAATGCCGCTGAACATAATGGTCGATACTCTAAGGGTAGCCATAATAGGTTCTCTGAATTATATGTTATCCATACATCATCTGCGCTCAAAGCTAAGCCTTTATATTGAGGACTCTGAGGTTTTGAATTGGATGGAAGTGGTTTTGAACCTAATAGAGTACTAACTTCGATAGTGCCAATATCAGTGTGAAGATATGAGTTACTAATGTCAAATGAGATGCGGTCAAGTGCCTTACTAATAATAAGTGTCTGGAGGCACTCGCCGCTTCTCGCATCCCAGATCCTGACCGTCTCGTCGTACGACGCCGACGCGAGCCGGGCCGAGTCGTGGGAGAAGGCCACTGAGTAGACGGAACCGCTATGGCCCTTGAGCGTCCGGAGGCGCTTGCCGCTGCTCGCATCCCAGATCTTGACCGTCTCGTCGTACGACGCCGACGCCCGCCGGGCCGAGTCGTAGGAGAAGGCCACCGAGCTGATGGAACCGCTATGGCCCTTAAGCGTCTGGAGGCAGGCACTCCACTGATCCCCTATAGCTGGCTTTATTGAGATCCACTTTAGTTCTTCTTCCTTAAAATAACTCCTTATAACTCTTTATAAGGCTGCGGTCTGGACTAAATATAAGTGCAGATACGTATACTTGAAGAGGGCTGTTCTGTATTGCCTGAATGTGATGCATAATAAATAGGCGCGCATCTTGAAGTAGTTTTATGAAGCTAGGTGCATCTGCTCTTCTCTAGGTTATATTAGCATATATTATATAGAGCGTTGCTACTTTAGTAGTTACCTGGGCTAAAGCGTTAAGTTTTGCCATTGCAAGCACACCCTCTGACATGCTTCTACAGAGGCTTAGAGCCTCGAGCCAGTAAAGGTATTTCTTTCTTATGAAATTCTCGATAGCGCCTTTGTCCTGAGAGTCGATCCCGTGGTTTACAAATGAGTTGGAATTCCAGTCATGTAGGTGATCGACCCAATAGATACTCGAGTAGCGTGACGCTGCTAGTGGATCTGGGTCCGGCTGTTTAACTTGATCTATAGGATATCCCAACGCACCTACGTTGTACATGTCTCGTCGTAGCGTCCTAGACATGACCTGGAGCGATCTCGAGAAGATTGCGTAGTGGGCCTCCTCCGTTCCAGATGGGAAGATTTTGTTGGCCTCTGTGAATAGAAAGTCCTTTGCAGATTGATGCACAAAATAGACAGTATCTCCTCGGATGGCGAGGAAAGAGCCACACAGGCCAATGATCTCTCGTAACGACTCAAGATCATCGGCCATGTCTTCAAGCGTCTCAACAAGAGATGTCAGCTCTTTCAGCGTAATGGGTCGGTACACAATCGCGATTAAGGCCAGTATCCGCTTGCAGAGATCAGCATAGTCCGAGTCGCATATTTGCTGCATCATGCGCTCGTAAAGTGAGTTAAGTCCCGGCGGAAACGCGTCTAATTTTGCAAGAGTCGCCCATCGTGGAATCTTTCCGAGATTTTGGCAGACTAAAGCTACCCAGAGGAAAGTGTTATTTGCATGTGAGGATAGATGGTCTAACACAGCGTCTCGCGTTTTGTCGTCGTACTTCTTTCTTTGCGCCAGCTGAAGCACTTTGTGCCGGATGTATATGCCGACGGCCGTAGAAACAGACTCTGCGTTGAGTTCGAGGCACAGCCTCACCTTATGTCCCGCCATCTCTAGCCGTTCCTCAATGTCGGGCCAGTTGCGGCTAGAGACGATCCACTTGACACGAGAAGATACACACGACTTCTGGACGATGAAGTCTAAAAGTTTCGGCAAGTCTACTTCGCATTCGTCAAGCGCATCAACGATCAAGTACGTGCTGTTCAAGCTCGAGTCTTGCAGGATGTTTGTGAAGATCTCGGACAAGGCAACCCACGCATTTGCATCCTCAAAGAGCGCTTTGCCTGCGTGATCGTGCTTTTTCCGAATATGCGAGACGAGCGATGGCTGCTGATCGACAAGCAAGTACAGCAGACCTCGCAGCACGGCCGTGGCGTTGTTAATGCGCGAGTCCGTGGCCTGGCAGAAGAAGCAGGACAGAAGATCAGTCTTGACTGTTGACTTCTTTAGCTCGTTGACAATGCCGCAGAGCAGCATCGTCTTACCCTTTCCAGGGTCGCCTTTAATCCATAGCAGTCGGCTCTGCGGGTCGTCACGCCATCGTTGGAAGTCGGAGTTTTCAAGAATCCAGTGATACGAGTCCTCTAGCAGCCCGCCTTTGGTTTCCTCAATACGCTTCTTGTCATCACGGGGGTCGGTGAGGCGTAAGTCTTGGATACACTTCTCTAGCTTGCCGATCTCGTCCAGGAGCCGTTTAAACGCTCCCCCCGTCCCCTCGCCATAGATAGGGGATATGTAGACGCCAAAAATGCCAAGCAACGAGTATGCTTTATCTTCTTCGAGCTTAGTGTGCCGGCGTTCTTTCCACGACAACCGCTCGTTGACGCTAAACTGAGACAAAGGGGCTCCTTGAAGCGCTGAATCAGGAATGCCTGTTATTTCGTGAATTTGTTGCTTTAGCGATCCTTTGTCACCAAGTCTCTTCCATTCTTGGGAGAAGAACTCAACCGAACCCGGGGCAAGAAGCTCTTGGAGCGTCCAACCCCGAGTAAACCATCTGCTTTTCCGGAAATCTAATTCCCACGGCGGCGGATTGAACACTTCATTAGTGTCAAAGGGAGAGCTGGAGACATCCGATAAATAGACGTAGCATCGAGTAGCGTTGCGGTACCAGCGAAACATAGAGTTAATAGCCTGCGAGAGTTCGGCGTCGTTTGCCTTGTTAATGCAACAGGTATCAATCCAAAAATATTGCAAGCCGTCTTGCCTAGCTCGTTCTCCACAGAAGCGAATCTTTTCATAGCCAGTCTTGTCCTTGCCAGTGCCATTTGTCAGGTCTTCGAAGGTGACCTCCTCGGTGTCCGCTCCCCATGTATGCGAAAGTATTGCATAGGGAGGGCTGGCCTCGTCGCCAACCTCAGTAAGACTGAACTCGCCAGTGTTGCTGCGTCGCAAAAGACGCATTGCTTCGCATGGAGTTGGACTGGGGCAAGCGGTAGGAATGGATCTCGGTCGAGTTCAAAAGCGGCAGCCTAATTTGAAGAGAGCAGGGTAACTCGCTCGTCCGGAGAGAATATCAGTCCTAGCTGTTAATGTTAGCGAGCATATAGGAAGATAGGACGGTGAGCTATACCGAAGATTCGCATCTGGAAGCGAGACAGCGCAAGAGTGCTGTGACCGAATTCTGCTCTGCCTTGCCATGTCCTCGGTTTCGTGAGGAGGGAGTTAGAACAAGCTCAGCTCGGGGCGGGGTGCGGCTGATTGCACCGGCCACACTGTGGCGTGGTAAGGCTGAGATGCAGCGGTCATACTGCAGCAGGAGGCGAATTTGCAAGCGACAGACTGATTATACTTATATCTTGAGAAGTGGACGAACACCTTGACTACACTAGCAGGGAGGGCGCCCGACCCGCCCCGGCCATAGGGTTGCGGTGACGCAGGAGATGGGGATAAAAGAATGGATGAGCGGTTCGTCTCGCAGTTGACGTTCGGCGATGAGGCGGTTGCGAGAGGACCGTGACTGCGCCATGCTGCACCGCCAAGCAGCGAGCCTCTTAGTCATAATTGTGGCTAAACACGCCAGGTCAACTTAACGACGGTTTAGGCTGTTTCTGTCATCTTCGGGCGACAGGGGCGCAGTGATCGAAGCTAGAGCTGATATGGCAAAGATCTTGCCAGGCTGTGCAGGGGGCACGCGGGGTAAAAGTCCGAACAGTCTCGATATTACATAATGATACCGCCATGTCCGCTTTTGTGGCTCTTGCTTGCTGAATGTACCGACCTCCGTGGCGGATTTGCGTTTGGCGTTTTGATAGCATGTACCGCCCTGTGTGGCGAATTCGCCTCCGAGGTACCAACTGAGTTGGCGATACTGCATGAGGCCTCTGAGAGGGATTGGACCTCTCAATACGATTCTTTTACTACCAATTGAATCACCAAACGAAGCACAAAGGTCCTGCGGCCGATGTCGCGACCACCAACGCGTGGAACCGGCGACGCGTCGGGCCCACGTGAGGTACAGCAACCCAACAACCACGAACCATCAGGTCGACCGACGCGAAATGCGCCTCGAATTTTCACCAATGGCACAGTACCATATTCGATCAACTGCAGATCAATCACCCAGGCGCTTGAAGAGAGTGAGGATGAAGCGACAGAGAACGCACAAGAAACCATCAGCGTAACACCCCAAACTCCAACCGGCACAACCCACAACCTCCCCCAAAGAAAGACGAGAAAGCCCCCAAAGATGAACATACTCCAAACGCAAGCGTCGGTAGCACCGATAGTAGCACAGCTCCAGCAAAGAAGAATCGACCAGACGAAAGGACTTCAAGAGGCGGTCAACAAGATTATGATAGCTATAAAGGAACAAGAAGTGCTGGCCGAGAGAAGACATAATGAACTACGAACCAAGTTGCAAGAGGTCTGAGCCCAAAACGAACACCTCAAGCAGGAACTGCGCGAATGCAAGGAAGAACTACAAGTATATAAAGACACACTCTTAAGCAGAGCCAACAGCCGACTGACCTACACTACAGCAGTAGCAGGAAACAGGGATTCTCCTCAGCCAGGCCATCAATCCCCTAGTCCCTCGAACAACCCTTCGGATACGCTGCTGAGCCTCCCAGGTTTTGACTTGGACATAACGGAAGCATACAGTATGCATATTGAGAATGCTAACGTCAAGAACATTTAAGAGAGGATGTAACAAGCATTCAAGAGCCACAGACCAACACAGGATATTAGATGGGTGGGAATCGCAAGACGAGGAGGTAATTTAGTGAGGGTCAGGGTATGCCTCCGTACACACGAAGATAAGAGAAAAGTAAGGATTTACATAGATTGGATTAATAGCTACTTCTAAGAGGCACGCATTCATGGTGAATAATAGCATATAGTGAAAGTAGACAGGGTAAACAAAAATGCTATCTATAACAGTACCTGAATACAGATCTATAAAGAAGCCTATGCTAGAATAAGCGCTGAGAATAGAGTAATAATTAACAAAATACATTTCCTTAGCTAACAATCCCTAGATAAATTGTACTGCTTAGTTGTAATCTACTTTACTAGTAGAAATAAAGCTAAGAACCTTTTATACTATAAGTTTATAAAAGTTAATAGAGAACTAGTTTATACTAAACTATACATATAAATGCCCACGCTATAATAATACTATAACTATTAGAAATTTAGTAAATATAAAGCATACTGGTGCCCAGCGCCGGAACTAATCTATAGAGTATATATAAAAATAGGCTATATAAACTATAAATGTATAGCTAGTAAGCTAAAGTATACTAACTATAAGAGATTATACTAAACTAGTAATTAAGATTACCCAGTCTACTAAAGGCTCCGGAGGAAACTAAATACTATATTTAATATATAAAGAATTTAAAATTTACTAAGCGAATGTAGGAAGAATGTCTGAAACATAATATAATATTATAAATATAGAATATCTAAAGAATTTTATTCTCTTTCTTATTTAAGAACTTTACGTTTACTAGGACGAAGAGAAAACGTAGTAACTAGAGCCTTAAAAACATATATATTAGACCTTCTTATTTCTAGGCTTAAATAGGGAAAATAGTTGACCTAAAGCTATAATCTAAACACATAAAAATCTAACAGTAAAACTAATAAACATAAGCTCTTTTAACTTAATAGTAATATTAATAGAAATTAGAGATAAATAAGCTCTAGTAATCTCAGTTTATATTCTACCTAAAATAAATAGAAGAGATTCTGAACTATCTGAAAATCTCTATTATATTAATAGAATAGTTATTAAGACTAGAAGAAACTAGAGGAACTGCGTGGAACTTATTATAGCTAGTAACTTTAACTAATATAACTAGCTTTAGAGAGGTGACTATATAGGTATAATAAACTATTTATTATAAGTTATTTTAACTTAATAGTATGTTTCGCGTTTAGCAGCTCTGCCTTAACTAATTACTTAATAAGTTCTTAGCCCTTTCCGTATTTAGAATAGATAGCTTTAGGTTTAACAGAATAGAGTTTGGTCTTATCGCAAGGTAGAAAGAGGATATATAATAAATTTAATAAGATAGTATTAAACTATTTCACTTAAGGTCAATTCTTAACTTAGAGAGGAGATTTCGATTTTAGAGTAACTACAAAGGATCCAAAATATCCCCAAGCCGTTCTATGTCTCATATTTATAGGAAATCCCTCGTGCGTACATTGTATACCTATTGGCAGTATATTAGATACTGCTAGAGGATGCTAGAGGATGCTAGAGCTTGAGTGAGCTCGCCTAACCTCTATCTTTCTTATTCGTTCTCTGCTTACCAAGCTTTTGCTTGCTATGTACACTACTACTCCTAATCTGCTGGCATAGTTCTATATCTCTGTCCTCACTTCTTGGCCCGTACCTTGGCCTATGCCAATATATCTCGTGCCCGCTTACAGTTCTTCTTTTCTAGCTCGAATATACGTTTCTATTCTAGCGCTTTATTGGCTGTTGCCGCTAGTTCCCTTAGCTCCTTAAGTGTAGCTGCCTTACTATTACCGTCCGTAACATTATCCCCCTCTTTTAAGTCTTTGTCTTGGAAGATAGTTTCTCTCTTCTATAAGTAGTATAAAGGCAGCAGGTCTTTTACTTAGTGTTCTAAACTGTAAGACCCTTAGCTTCCTTTCCTTCCTGCCTAGCTTCTTGATGATGATATGTCCTAAGTCATCTCTAATACATGCGCGCCGTTTAGCTTCTTGGATCTGTAGCAAACCCCATCACATGCCGATACCCTACTTAAACTGTTCCCGTCAAGGCGATAACTGCCTCATGAACCTAAGTTCTAGTCATTGCTCAGCTTGTGCTGGTCGCAATATGAAGTATAATCTGGTCGTATCACAACCTGAGTGGGATCATATTAATCGCGACAAGAAAAAACTCCGTTATTAGCTCGATTCTCTTGAAGATCAGCGTTCTGAGCTTCATGCTCGCGAGCTGCGACTCTGTCGTGAATTAGCAAAAATGGATTCCAAAGAGAAAGAAATATTTGATCGAGAGATAGCCTCAATTCGTGAAGTTCAGGCTCTTGAGGAGGAAGAAGCTTGTTCTTGTGATCAAGAAGTTCGCACACCGCAACCTGCAGTGTCTGGTGCTGCTTCGCCTTCCTTTTCTAGTTTCAAATAGAATGTCTTGTATTCTCCTTATGCTTTGGATGCGTCTTTGGAGCGAGCCTTTGCTGCCCCGCCTAATGGTACTGGTCAATCAGCTCCGAACTGTTCTTTAAGTTTCTAATTGGTTCCTAAGTGTCGTCCTTAGGTCCGTATTCTTTCTATCTAACCAAGTACTTCTACTAACGCCTAAACTGTTGGTAGTCTAAAATCTGCTAGACTTCATACTCAGTACGATCCTTCTCAAGTTTAAGTTTTGTCTATAGTTTAGCATTTCATAGTGCTGGTTCTAATTTGGAGACGTAGAAAACTAAGTAGATTCTTATATCCTTAGGCAGTTATAGTTCGTAATTTACAGGTCCTATTTGTCATTTAACCTTAAATGGTCCTAATTTTACGTGATCCAGTTTTCTTAATGGTCTCTTTATTTCTAAATTTTCTTTTTTTAAGAAAACCTTATCCCCCTCCTTAAAGGTTGGTCCCTTAACTCTAGTTTTATCTTTGACTTTCTTACTAAGATTGCCTTTGTAGGTGATTTTCTGCGTAATTGCTTAATAAAGTTATTATAGTCCCTTAACTTTTGTCTTTGCAGACTCTGATATTTTGTCTAGTGTTTTTAGTTCTCAATAAGCCGTCAGCTCATAACTATAGTTCGTATAGAATAGTGATTTCCCTGTTATTAATGACTTTGCAGAGTTATATATAAACTTAACTATTAGTAGTAAGTTAATCTAGTTATCCTATAGTTTATTGACATACATTTGTAAGTATTATTTTAATGTTTAATTTGTCTATTCTGTTTGTCTATCTGTCTATAGGTAGAATGCTATTAAGAGGCAATATTCAGTCCCTAGCCGTCCTATAAATATTTTCTAGAATATTAACGTGAATAACTTGTCTTGGTCTATAATAAATTCTTATGGTATCCTGTGTCATGTAATTAGTATCTTAATCAGCAATAACGCTAGTTCATCTGCCTTTATTTTTATATAGATTAGTTTAAAGTAAGCGTACTTTATTAGTCTGTTAATAATAACTAGTATTATGTCATACCATTAACCTGTTACGGTAGTAATTATTAGTATTTCTATAATAAAGTCTATTATAATTAATTTCTATAGTCTGTTTAGTAAAGGTATTAGTTGCATGAGTCCGTACTCCTTATATCTTAATACTTTATTCTTTTTATATTTAATATATTCTAAAAGAATATTTCTAACCTTACTCTAAATTCCTGGAATCTAGAAGTATCTGTTAATCCGTTCTATAGTCTTCTTAACTTCTTAATGTCCGTGCATTTTGGCTGAATATTAGTCCTTAATTAGCTCTATTTATAATTCGTTTAGTATATAAATCATTTCTTAGTCTAAATTCTAGAGTAGTCGTCTATTATTAAATTCCCTTATTCATTTTTCCTAAGTATTTTCGATAATGACTATTAATTTAATATCTATCTATAAGCTTCCTAGGGATCCGTCTTTTCTTTACTTAAGTATTATATTATGTATTTCTGGTATATCTCTTATATGATCTGTTTATTGACTAAGTGTGTTAGCCGCTGTATTCTCTTTTCCTACTTTATAAAGTATTTAGAAATCGAAAGTTAATAGTAATTTCTATTATCTGACTTATCGTTAATTTAACTTCTTTATTATCGTGAATGCTGTTAGATTTTTATGATCTAAATACATAATAACTTAATACTTAGCTCCTTCTAAGTAATGTTTCCATTTTTCAAATACTTAAACTATTGCTAATAATTCCTTATCATAAATATTATAGTTTAACTTAGTAGTTATTAGTTTATAAGATAAGAAGTCTACCAGGTACTTCTATTTATTATCTTATATTTATAAGAAAATAACTTTTATAGCTCTGTCTGATGCGTCTGCATGTATCTCTATCTAAAGTCCTAAATTAAATATCTTTAGTATTAATAGCTTCCTGAATTTCTTTTTTAGCTCTGTAAAGGCTTTATCTTCCTTAGCTATCCACTTAAATTATTAATCTTTTTTAAGTAATTCTGTTAAGGGTGCTGTGATTTTTAAGTATCTCTTAATAAATTATCTACAGAATCCCGTAAATCTAAGGAAAGAATAAACTTCTTTTATATTTATTAGTATTAGCTATAATAAAATATCTTTAGCTTTATCTAAGTTAACTGCTATCTTGTTTCTAGATATAATATATTCTAGAAACCTGATTTTCTTTCTATAGAACATATATTTTTCTGTTTGAATATATAAATTATATTTCTTAAGCTTTTATAGTACCTTTCTAGTATACTCAATATATTCTTCCAGTGTCCTATTCGTGTATACTAAGATATTATTAAAATATACTAGTACAAAGACATCTAGATACTCTCTTAGAATATAATTAATTATAGTTTGGAATGTTACTAGTGCGTTAGTGAGTCCTATAGGCATAACTATATATTTATATAATTTATAACTTATTTTAAAAGCTATCAGCCATTCATGTCCTTCTGCTATTTATATTTAATAATATCTATTTTTAATATTAAACAGACTGAACCATTTAGCCCCTCTAAGTTTATACATAAGTTCTAATATTAAAGGTATTAGATAATAATTCTTAACTATTGCTTTATTTAATTATTAATAGTCCATATAAAGTTATAGTTTCCTGTTTTTCTTTGGTATAAATAATACTAGTAATGTAATCTCGCTTTTACTTTCTTATAAATATCCTTTTTTAATATTATTGTTCAAATATTATCGTAATTCTTCTTATTATTTAATAGATATTTGATATAATAGTGCTGGTTTTGGTTTCTCTTTTTCTTTAAGTATAATCTTACAGTCCTAATCTTTATATTCTAGTATTTAGTTTTCTTGTTTTTTTGTAAACTATTTCCTGAATTCCTTCTGGTATTCGTTTAGTATAATAAACGTAGTATTATAAAGAGTTGCTTTTTTCATCTATATTATAGCTTTTATTTATTTATAGTAGTTTTTCCTAATTCCTACAGACTTCGTCTTTTAATTAATTATAGAATTCTATTATACTAGCTAGTTCTATTCTAGTATAAAGTCCTTACTATTTAGATTTATAATCTTAATGTGGTAGTTATCTATGTAACTTGCTACCTTAATAGTTATATTCTTTATTTTAAAATTAATTAAATCTTCTTTAAATGTTGCTGGATTATTATCTATGCGTACTACTCTTACAGGTTTTTTTAAAACTTTAGTTAAAGTATAGTATTTTTATACTTACTTATTTAATATAAGTATTTTATTAGCCTTGCTATCTATAAGCGCTTGCGTCTAAAAGCTATTAATATATATATCTATATATAGCTTATTTTCGTGTTTTTATTTAAGTTATATATAGTTAAGTGTTAATTTTTATATTTTAACTTTAAATTAGTTCTCTAGCAGCATAGTTGTTGCTTACTGGTCTTCTAGTTTTTTATTAGTTATTAACTTTTAAGTAGTAGTTGTTTCCTTAGTGTTTTTTCTTTAGGTCTGTAGATAGAATATTATTAGAGTTAATATTATTCTTATAGTAATATCTTATACTCTTTTCTTGTTTTTTTTTTATAATTTCGGTACTTCTATTCTAAGAAACATTTTTTAGTTATTAGTTTAGTATGTAATTTTGTGGCTAACTATCTATTTTAGCGGTATTCAGCCTAGTGATATTAGTATTCTAGTTAATACTTATTCTAGTCTAACTGTTTATGTTTTTCTGTTTTTAAATCCTAAAGTTCTTTTTTAAAATCCGTGTAGATCAGTTCTTGCTGCGTGTTAAGTTCTTATTTCTATACTATCTATTTTAATACTTATTTTATTATTAGTTCTTTAACTTATATAGCATGAGCTATTTATTTATATTTTTATTTTATATACATTTTTTCTCCGTATATTTAATACTTCTTTTATATAGATCTTTTAGTGGTATTATTATTCTATACTTATAGTATTAGTAAAGCAGGTTTCTTATTAGGTTTCTTATTCTAATTTTATTCTAGTTTAGGATGTTTTATAAGGTAGTAGTAAGTCACATAACTTATAAATAATATTAGTTCTTATCTATAAATTTTATTTATTTATATAGCTAGTTTTTGTTTACTAAGTTTTTTATACTGCTTATTACTAGCTACCTGTAATACTTATTAGTACTTATATATTCTATCTCCTAAGATAATTTCCTAGTACTTAGTGATATAATACTTTCTTATATAGTATTTTAATTTATAGATCTAGTAGTATTTCTAGTTTACTTATTATTTAATTATTATAGATATTAGCTCTTTACCTTTTATTATCTCTTAATTCTATTATTATCTAAATTTTTAATTCTCTGCCCTAAAGGGTCCTCTCTTCTATTATATTATCTCATAAAATTAGTTAGCTTTTTCTAAGAAGTTAGTTTAATACTATCTAATAGTAACTTCTTATATAGTAATAATTATATTACTAGTTTATTCTTCTAGATAATCTTTAACCTGCTAATAGGGTATTTCATATTCTTATTTAAGATATATATAGCTTTTATAGATTTAGTATTATTCTCTCTAAAGTTATTATATAATAGTCTCTTAAGTTATTTAGTTTTTAGCTAGTTTTATTTAGACTATAGTAATTTTAATTTTTTTTAGTACTCTAGTCTAAACATAAGCCTACTTAATATCTACTATTTATTATTTATATTTTTTAATAAAATGTTTCTGTTTTCCGCATTTGAGGCATGCCTTATGTATATATTAGTTTATTTATTCCTTAATATACTTATCTTATTTCTTTTTATTAATCTATATATTCTTAATTAATACATAATTAATTTCTATTATATTATAAATTCAAGTATCTTTTTTATTTCTTTATGGTGTATAGATTATTAGTTTAGTGTTATTCTTCTTTTTTTATTCTCTTTAGTATTAATAGTTATTAATAGTCACTGCTTGCTTAATAATTTTTAAAAGTATATTAAGTTACTTTTCTTATAAAATTTTATTCTTAATTCTGTTCTTTAGTCCTGCGTAGTATATTATAACTAGTAGTTAATTTATTTAATTAAGTTATAATTAGATTTATTTAAACTCCGCTATATAGTTAGCTGTTAATGTTTATTACTTAAGTTATTAAAGCTTTTAAATTACCTTTATTTCTTTATTAATTTTACTAAAGATTATAATTAATTCCTTCTTAAAGCTCTTATAATTTTTAAAGGTTCTTTTAATATTATTATTACAGTTCATGAGTTCTGCTAATTCTAGGTTAGAATTTTCTTTTACTAAATAGTTCTTTATAAGCGGCTTAAACTATTTTATAGCTCTTTCTATTATATTTATACTAGTATTATAAGTTGCCTTAACTAAATAGTACGTTTTATATTAGCAGCTTTACTCTAACTAATTACTTAATAAGCTTTTAGCTCTTTCCGTATCTGGAATAAATAGCTCTAGATTTAACAGAATAGAGTTTATCTTTATCGCAGAGATAGGAGGGGTATATATAATAGATTTAATAAAATAGTATTAAACTATTTCACTCAAGGTCAAGTCTTAACTTAGAGATAAGATCTCGATTTTAGAGTAACTATAAAGAATCCAAAATATCCCTGAGCCGTTCTACGTCTCATATTTATAGGAAATCCCTTGTGCGTACATTGTATACTTGTTGGCCGTATGTTAGATACTACCAGTAAAGATGAGGGAAGATGAGTCCTTTCTTGGCATTATCTTCTTTATCTGCACTCATCTGCCAAGCCCTTACTTGATCACATGTGCTACTGCTTCTAATCCTTAGGCATGGTTCTATATCTCTATTCTTACTTTCTGGCCTGTACCTTAGCTTGTGCTAAAGCGTCCCGTGCACGCTTACAGTTCTTCCTTTCCAGCTCGAACATACGTTTCCATTCTAGAGCTTCATTGGCTGTTGTTGCTAGTTCCTTTAGCTCCTCGGGTGTAGTTGCCTTTCTGTTACCGTCCATAACACTATCCCCCTCTTCTAAGTCTTCGTCTCGGAAGATAGTTTCTCCCTTCTATAAATAGTATAAAGGCAACAGGTCCTCCGGCCTGTGCTCTAAACTGTAAGATCCTTGACTTCCTTTCCTTCCTGCTTAGCTTCTTAATGATGACATGTCCTGAGTTATCTCTAATACGTGCTCGCCGTTTAGCTTCTTGAATCCGTAACGAACCCCGTCACATGCTGTCACCGTGTTCTCGCTGTCGTGACAACGGTCACTAATGTCTAGTGCGTCTCTCCTCTGGGTGTTGTTCTGAATGCATTAATCGGAATGCAAAATGCGACCTTGTCGTGTCCCAGCCTGAATGGGATTGGTTGGATTGCGACAAAGAGCGCCTTCGCCGTTAGTTAGAAAAAACCCAGGATGATCTTCTCGATCACTGTCGTCGTGAGAAAGAGTTGCGGGCTTACGAACGTCGACTTCATCATGAGCTAGCCCAAACAGATTCTCGGGAGAAGGAAATGTTCCAGCGCGAGCTTGCTTTGATTGACGAAGTTCGTGCGATGGAGGAGGAAGAGCAGAATCGTTAGAATCAATCTGGCACACTGCCACCTGCAGCGTCCGGTGTCGCCTTATCTTCCTTCTCAGGTTTTAAGTAGAACGTCCTCCATTCTCCTTACTCACTAGATCCTACTTTAGAGCAAGCCCTTTCTGCTCCTTTTAATAGTACTGGTCAATTAGCTCCAAACTATTCTTCAAGTTCCTAATTGGCTCCCAAGTGTCGTTTTCAGGTCTGTAGTCTCTTTATTTAACCAAATATTTCCACTAACGCCTAAACTGTTAGTAGTCCAAGATTTGCTAGACTTCATACTCGGTACGGTCTTCCTTAAGTTTGAGTTTTGTCTGAAGTTTGGCGTTACGTGGTGCTGGTTCTAATTTGGATACATAGAAAACTAGATAGATCCTAGTGTTATTAAGTAGTTATAGTTCGTAATTCACAGGTCCTATTTATTATTTAACCTTAAATGGTCCTAATTTTACGTGATCCAGTTTCCGTGATGGTTGTTTTGTTTTTAAATTTTCTTTTTTTAAGAAAACTCTATCCCCCTCCTCAAAGGTTGGTCCCTTAACCCTAGTTTTATCCTTAATTTTCTTACTAAGATTGCCTTTATAAGTGATTTTCTGTGTGATTACTTAATGAAGTTATTATAGTTCCTCAACTTTTATTCTTACAGACTCTAATATTTTATTTAGTGTCTTTGGTTCTTGATAAGCCGTCAGCTCATAACTATAGTTCGCATAGAATAGTGATTTTCCTATTGTTGATGACTTTACAGAGTTGTATATAAACTCAGCTATCAGTAGTAAGTTAATCCAGTTATCTTATAGTTTATTAACATATATTTATAGATATTATTCTAATGTCTGATTTGTCCGTTCTATTTGTCTATCTATTTATAGGTAAAATGCTGTTAAGAGGCAGTATTCAGCCCCTAGCTGTCCTATAAATATTTTCCAGAATATTAACGTGAATAACTTGTCTTAGTCTATAATGAATTCTTATAGTATCCTGTATTACGTAATTAGTATTTTAATTAATAACAACGCCAGTTTATTTGCTTTTATTTCTGTATAGATTAGTTTAAAGTAAGCGTACTTTATTAGTTTATTAATAATAACTAGTATCATGTTATACCATTAACCTGTTAAGGTAGTAATTATTAGTATTCTTATAATAAAGTCCATTATAACTGATTTCTATAGTCTATTTAGTAAAGATATTAGTTACATGAGTCTATACTTTTTATATCTTAATACTTTATTCTTTTTGCACTTAATGTATTCTGAAAGAATATTCCTAACCTTACTCTAAATTCCTGGAATTTAGAAGTGTCTGTTAATCTATTCTATAGTCTTCTTAACTCCTTAATATTTATATATTTTAGCTGAATGTTGGTCCTTAATTAGCTCCGTTTATAATTTATTTAGTACATAAATTATTCCTTAATCTAGATTCTAAAGTAGTTATTTATTATTAAATTCCCTTATTTATTTTTTCTAAGTGTTTTTGATAATAACTATTAATTTAATATCTACTTATAAGCTTCCTAGGGATCTGTCTTGTTTTTATTTAAGTATTATATTATATATTTCTAATATATTTCTTATATAGTCTGCTTATTAACTAAGTGTGTTAGCCACTATATTCTCTTTTCCTACTTTATAAAATATTTAGAAATCGAAAGTTAATAGTAACTCCTACTATCTAACTTATCATTAATTTAACTTCTTTATTATTGTAAATACTATTAGGTTCTTGTAATCTGAATATATAATAACTTAATACTTAACTTCTTTTAAGTAATGTTTCTATTTTTTAAATACTTAAACTATTGCTAACAGTTTCTTGTTATGAATATTATAGTTTAATTTAGTAGTTGTAAGTTTATAAGATAAGAAGTCTACTAGATATTTCTATTTATTATCTTATATTTATAAGAGAATAGCTCCTATAGCTCTGTTTAATACGTCTATATATATCTCTACTTAAAGTCTTAAGTTAAATATCTTTAATATTAATAGTTTCTAGAATATCTTTTTTAGGTCTGTAAAAGCTTTATTTTTCTTAATTTCCTACTTAAATTATTAATCTTTCTTAAGTAATTCTGTTAAGGGTGCTGTAATTCTTAAATAGCTCTTAATAAATTACCTATAAAATCCCATAAATCTAAGAAAAAAATAAACTTCTTTTATATTTATTAGTGTTAGCTATAATAGAATATTCTTAGCTTTATCTAGGTTAACTGCTATCTTATTTCTAGATATAATATATTCTAGAAACTTAACTTCCTTTTTATAGAACATATATTTCTCTGTTTATATATATAAGTTATGTTCCTTAAGCTTCTGTAATATCTTTTTAATATACTTAATATATTCTTCTAATATCCTATTCGTGTATACTAAGATATTATTAAAATATACTAGTATAAAGACATCTAGATATTTCCTTAGAACGTAATTAATAATAGCTTAGAATATTACTAGTGCGTTAGTAAGTTCTATAGGCATAACTATATACTTATATAATTTATAACTTATTTTAAAAGCTGTCAGCCACTCGTGCCCGCTTATTATTTATATTTAATAGTATCTATTTTTAATATTAAACAGACTAAACCATTTAGCCCCTCTAAGTTTATATATAAGTTCTAATATTAAGGGTATTAGGTAGTAATTTTTAACTATTACTTTATTTAATTATTAGTAGTTTATATAAAGTTATAGTTTTCTATTTTTCTTTAATATAAATAATGCTGGTGACGTAATCTTACTTTTACTTTTTTATAAATATTCTTTTCTAATATTGTTATTCAGGTATCGTCATAACTCCTCTTATTATTTAATAAATATTTAATATAATAATGCTGGTTTCGGTTTCTCTTTTTCCTTAAGTATAATCTTACAGTCCTAATTCTTATATTCTGGTATTTAGTTTTCTTGTTCTTTTATAAACTATTTTCTGAATTTCTTTTAGTATTTATCTAATATAATAAACGTGGCATCGTGAAGAGCTATTTTCTTTATCTATATTATAATTTTTATTTATTTATAATAGTTCTTCCTAATTCCTACAGACTTTATTCTCTAGTTAATTAGTAAGTTTTATTATACTAGCTAGTTCTATTCTAATATAAAATCCTTACTACTTAGATTTATAATCTTGATGCGGTAGTTATCCGTGTAACTTACTACTTTAATAGTTATATTCTCTATTTCAAAATTAATTAGACTTCTTTTAAATATTACTAGATTATTATTTATGTATACTACTCTTATAGGTTTCTTTAAAACTTTAGTTAAGATATAGTATCTTTATATCTACTTATTTAATATAAGTATTTTACTAGCCCTGCTGTCTATAAGTGCTTGCATCTAAAAGCTATTAATATATATATTTATATATAATTTATTTTCATGTTTTTATCTAAGTTATGTATAGTTAAGTACTAACTTCTATATTTTAATCTTAAATTAGTTCTCTAGTGGCATGGTTGTTGCTTACTGGTCTTCTAGTTTTTTATTAGTTATTAACTCTTAAGTAGTAGTCATTTCCTTAGTATTTCTTCCTTTAGTTTATAAATAGAGTATTGTTAGAGTTAATATTATTCTTATAATAGTATTTTATATTCTTTTTTTACTTCTTCTTTATAATTTCAGCACTTTTATTTTAAGAAACATTCTTTGATTATTAGTTTAGCATGTAATTCTGTAGCTAACTATTTATTTTAGTAGTATTTAGCTTAGTAATATTAATATTCTAGTTAGCACTTATCCCAGTCTAACTGTTTATGTTTTTCTGTTTTTAAATCCTAAAGTTTTTTTTTAGAATCCGTGTAGATCAGTTCCTGCTGTGTATTAAGTTCTTATTTCTATATTATTTATTTTAGTACTTATTTTATTATTAGTTCTTTAACTCGTATAGCATGAGCTGTCTATTTATATTCTTATTTTATATACATTTTCCCTTTATATATTCAGCACTTCTTTTATATAGATCTCTCAGCGGTATTATTATCCTATACCTATAGTATTAGTAAAGTAAGTTCTTTTTTTAGTTTTCTATTTTAGTCTTATCCTAACTCTAGATATCTAATAGAATAGTAATAGATTACATAGCTTATAAGTAATATTAGTTCTTATTTATAAATCTTATTTATCTATGTAGCTAGTTTCTGTTTATTAAGTTTTTTATATTATTTATTATTAACTGCCTGTAATATTTATTAGCACTTATATATCCTATCTTCTAAAATAACTTCCTAGTACTTAGTGATATAATATTTTTTTATATAGTATTTTAATCTACAGATTTAGCAGTGTCTCTAGCTTACTTACTATCTAATTATTATAGATATTAACTCTTTACCTTTTATTATTTCTTAATTTTGTTTTTATCTAAATTTCTGATCCTCCGCTTTAAAGGGTCCTCTCTTTTATTATATTATTTCATAGAATTAATTAGCTTCTTCTATAAAGCTAGCTTAATATTATCTAATAGTAGTTCTTTATATAGTAGTAATTATATTATTAGCTTGTCCCACTAAATAATTTTTAATCTACTAATATAGTATTTTATATTCCTATTTAAGATATATATAGCTTCCATAAATTTAGTATTACTCTTTCTAGATTTATTGTGTGATAACCTCTTTAGTTATTTAGTCCTTAGCTAGTTCTACTTAAACTATAGTAATTTTAACTAGTATCTTAGTTTGGATATAAGCCTGTTTAACGTCTACTTTCCGTTATTTATAATCTTTAATAAAGTGTCTTTTTTTTCTGCATCTGAGGCATACCTTACGCGTATATCAGTTCATTTATTCTCTAGTACGTTTATCTTATTTTCTTTTATTAATTTATATATTCTTAATTAATACGTGATTGATTTTTATTGTATTATAAATTTAAGTATTTTTTTTATTTCTTCGTGGTGTATAGATTACTGGCCTAGTATTATTTTTCTTTTCTTACTCTTTCTAATACTAATAGTTATTAATGGTTACTGCTTGTTTAATGATTTTCAGAAGTATACTAGATCACTTTTCTCATAAAATTTTATTCTTAATTCTATTCTTCAGTCTTATGTAGTATATTATGACTAATGGTTAGTCTATCTAATTAAGTTATAATTAGATTTACTTAAATTCCGCTGTGTAATTAGCTGCTGATGTTCTTTACTTAAGTTATTAAAGCTTCTAGATTACTTCCGTTTCTTTATTAATCTTACTAAAAACTACAATTAATTCCTTCTTAAAGCTCTTATAACTTTTAAAGGTTCTTTTAATATTATTATTATAGTTTATAAGTCCCGCTAATCCTAAGTTAGGGTCTTCTTTTACTAGGTAGTTCTTTATAAGCAGTTTAAACCACTTTATAGCTCTTTCTATTATATTTATACCAGCTACTAAGATCCAATCTTAGTTAGTAGTAAATAAAGCTTAATTAAACTAATAGTATAAGTCTATTATGGCTATAAATATCTTGAGTTCATTCTAATTCCTATTAAATTTAGAGAATAGTTAAATCTTTACTATCTCTTCTCTTCTATTCTTTACTGCTTTAACTTATTACTATATACTAATTATAGTATTACGTAATTTTATAATAGCTACTTTTTATTTCTAGATAACCTACTATATACTCTTAATTCCTCCTAATATACTTCTAGTAGTAAATAAAGATCCTACTATAACTTCTTCTTCACTGCTACTGTTACTTAATAAGTAAAGTTCTTATTTATCCTTATAATAAATTATTATAGACTGTAATTAGAAATTTATTATTAGAATCAATCTAACGTCCTCTCCTATACTTTAAAAGGGTAGTTATAATATTATGAGTTGCCTTAATTAAATAGTATATTTCATATTAGCAGCTTTACCCTAACTGATTATTTAATAAGCTCTTAGCTCTTTTTATATCTAAAATAAATAGCTCTAGGTTTAATAAAATAGAGTTTGTCTTTATCACAGAGGTAGAAGGGGTGTGTATAATAGATTTAATAAAATAATATTAAACTATTTCACTTAAAGTCAAGTTTTAATTTAGAGATAAGATTTTGATTTTAGAGTAACTATAAAGAATTTAAAATATCCCTAAGCCGTTTTATGTCTTATATTTATAGAAAATTCCTTGTGCGTATATTATATACTTATTAGCCGTATATTAGATACTACTAGCAAAAATAAGAGAAGATAAGTTCTTTTTTAGTATTATTTTTTTTATCTATACTTATCTGCTAAGCCCTTATTTAATTATATATACTACTACTTCTAATCCTTAGGTATAGTTCTATATCTTTATTTTTACTTCCTAGCCTATACCTTAGCTTGTGCTAAAGTGTCCTGTGTATGCTTACAGTTCTTCCTTTCTAGCTTAAATATACGTTTTTATTTTAGAGCTTTATTAGCTGTTATTACTAGTTCCTTTAGCTTCTTAAATATAGTTATTTTTCTATTACCGTCCGTAATAACTAGCTGCTAAGATCTAATCTTAGTTAGTTATAAATAAAGCTTAATTAAATTAATAGTATAGGTCTATTGTGGCCATAAACGTTTTAAGATTATCCTAATTTTTATTAAATTTAGAGAGTAGTTAGATCTTTATAATTCCTTCTCTTTTATTTTTTACTATTTTAATTTATTATTATATACTAATTATAGTATCACGTAACTCTATAATAGCTGCTTTTTATTTTTGGATAATCTATTATATACTCTTAGTTTCTCCTAATATACTTCTAGTAGTAAATAAAGGTCCTATTATAACTTCTTCTTTACTACTACTATTATTTAATAAGTAAAGTTCTTATTTATCTTTATAATAAGTTATTATAGACTATAGCTAGAAATTTGTTATTAGAATTAATCTAATATCCTCTTCTACACTTTAAAAGGGTAGTTATAATGTTATGAGTTATTTTAATTTAATAGTATATTTCATATTTAGCAGCTCTGCCCTAACTAATTACTTAATAAGTTCTTAGCCTTTTCTATATCTAGAATAAATAGCTTTAGGTTTAATAAAATAGAGTTTAGTCTTATCACAAGGTAGAAAGAAAATGTATAATAGATTTAATAAGATAATATTAAAATATTTCACTTAAGGTTAATTCTTAACTTAGAGAGAAGATCTTAATTTTAAAGTAACTATAAAAAATCCAAAATATCCCTAAGCTATTTTATGTTTTATATTTATAGGAAATCCCTTATACGTATATTATATATCTATTAGTAGTATATTAGATACTGCTAGAGAATATTAGAGAATACTAGAGCTTAAGTAAGCTTACTTAATTTCTATCTTTCTTATTTATTCTCTACTTATTAAGTTTTTGCTTATTATATATACTACTACTTTTAATCTACTAGCATAATTCTGTATCTCTATTTTTATTTCTTAGCTTATATTTTAGCCTGTGCTAATATATCTCGTGTCTACTTATAGTTCTTCCTTTCTAACTTAAATATATGTTTTTATTCTAGTACTTTATTAGCTGTTACTGTTAGTTTCTTTAGTTTCTTAAGTATAGCTACCTTACTATTACCGTCTATAACACTATTAAGATAAAGTAGAAAATATTATAAACTTAATAGTAAATATAGACTTATAAAGTCTAGCGCTATATAGAGTTACTATTTAGTACTTATATAATAATATAAAAGAAATTATAATTAACCTTATACTTATTACGCTTAAGTTAATGAATAAGGTGTATTATTATACTATTAATAAAACAGAGTATAGCTTAGACTATAGTGTAATTTAAATAGAATTAGTAATCAAATAGCAGGGCCCAAACACCAAACTAAGAAAACTATAGAAAAAAACTAGATAGATAGAAGTAAAATAGATAGTAGAAGTTATAAAATATACCTACTCTAAACCATAGAACCGCGATAATGTTAATAAATACTATAAGTATATTATAAACTTAGTATTTTCTATAGTAAAGAGATACGTCCCAGTAGTAAAGCTATCTCCGTATATAAAAAAGTAGTAAAATAAGAATTTTATAAAATTATAAGAGGACTATATCTTTTAGTGTAATAAAATAAAAGTAAGAAGAAAAACTAGAATAGAAAATTAACACATCTAAGAAATAGTTAACTTATATCGTAAAAGGTTTTATAATATAGCATGAAATTAAAAAAAAACTTACTAGCTTAACTTTATCACGGACGCTAATAATATCTAGACTATAGTAAAATATATAAATCTAAACTAGAATAGAAGTTTTACTAAGATTCTAGTGCTTAAGGCTATATAAAGTCTATTATATATAAAGAATATAAGTATTATTTAAGAATTACTTAAAGAATTCTTCCCATAACTACTACTAATTATAGAAACCTTTAAAGAAGGATAGTAATATAATAAGTTACCTATAGAGCCCCTGTTAGAGGAAGAGATCTGTAAAGTAATTTTCACTATAAGTCTATTTAAAGTATCTAGAAATAATAGGTTGCCTATAGTGGTATAGTAAGAGCTCTAAAAGATTCTTAAAAAGCATATAATAGTACTCTATTAGCTATTATTTAAAACTAGTAAACTATTATAATAATAGAAGATAGTAATAATTATCTCTATTAAGAAAGAAGAAATAAGAGACTGGATAAAGGCCTAATTATATAGACTAATATTCTTACTAGCTATACTAGGTAAAGGTCTAGAGACTATTATTATAAAAAGACTAGTTTATTTTATAGAGAAGCACTATTTACTTCTAAAGAGCTACTTTAAAGCTTAAAAAGCTTAATTAGTAATATAAGCACTTACTATTTTACAAGAGAGCACTTTTTAAGCTTAGAGAGATAATAAAATCTTTAGCTTAATTAGTTTCAATATACGTAGCGCGTTTAATAGGGTAGATATTAAGATACTTACTTAAAGACTAAAAAAGTAAGAAATACTATGCTTATTAGTTAAATAGATCTAGAACTTCTACACAGGAAGAAAGGTCTTAGTAATAGTTAATAATAAAATAACTTTACTTACCGACCTATTCTAATTAGAGCTATCTTAAGGATTAAATATTTTTTTAATTTTATTTCTATTCTTTAACACCGACCTTATCTCATTAAAGCAGAATCGTAATAAGGGGGTAATAGCTTTTGTTAATGACTATATAGCATGGGTTATAAAAGGCTTAATAGAAGTTAATATAATAAAACTATAAATAGTAGTTATAGAAAGAGCGGAAAGGTAGGCTCGTGTAAGTAGAGCAACCTTTAAAGGTAGTAAAATAGCCTTTATATATTTTATATATAACAGTAGTAAGCTTTCTAGCGCACCGCTGTTAATAGACAGAGAGAAAATTATACCTAAACATGAAGTTAAGGTCCTAGGAGTAATCCTTAACTAATAGCTATAATATAAAGAACATATTATTTGAGCTGGAAAGAGAGGATTGAAGGCAGTACTTATACTAAAGTATATAAAAGAACTGAATCTACAGACAGCACGGACACTTTTCATATTAAAGGTTATAATAGTAATTAACTATACCTCACCTATTTAGTCCTTAAAGGCGGTAAAACAGATGATAAAGATATTTAACCAGGTATAAAGGCTAGGAGCGTAAGCGATAGTAGAAGCCTTCTATATTCTAAGACTAGAGTAAACAGAAACCGAATCCGGCATCGTCCCGATACAAAATCAGTGGAACTATTAATAAGGTAAGTTCTGGGTTAAATACTATACGCTGCTAAAGAAGCATCCTTTCTAGCGTTTAAAACAACAGATAGATACACGAAACAAACGCTTTCAGTCACCTTTACAACATATTATAAGCAGATTCGAAAGAATAGATCTCTTAAACCTAGAAACCATTAAGCCTTACTGTAAGGCACCCTGGCACGCCAGCTTTAACATTATGATCTAAGAAAGAGAGGACGCTATCAGATAGGCGAACACAATAGAGAAGAGAATACTCTACATTAACGCATTATACCGGGAAGGTAATATTAGCGTAGGGATTTACTTTAGCCTCCAGTACAACCAGCACATAATCAAGGACAAATAATGCCTAAGAATCAGCCGAAATGAGCATATCACAGTAAGCCATGCTAAACTTATTATGATACACAGTGCAATAGCACACATTGAATGCGTATAGGACAATTTAGCGAACTTCCCTTAGGAATTAAGGAGACTAGCGTTACCTACTATTATTATAAGCGATAGTACTACAGCCCTCTATGCCTTAGCCTAACCCGCTAGATAAAGCAGATAGAGTGTTATCAGAGGCACGTGTGAGATAGCGTAAAGATTGAGAGATTAAGAAGGACCAGTAATCCGCCTGTAATAGGTGCCAGCGAGATCAAAGGTTGATGGTGGCGATATAGCCCATAACCTTGCCATAAATGCAACAACGGAGTCTCTACCTACTATCCATACGATAATAATAGCTCCTGCTCTTAAGCAAGTAAGAAAAGTGATTGAACTAAAGTAGAAAGGGAAATTCGTAATCGACACCGCACTACCGGGGAACCACACGAGACTATTGTACGACAAATGCTTATATGACGAAGCTAAGGCAATCTGTCAGCTCTGAACGAAGCACAGCCACCTCAACAATGACCTAGCACGAATTAATGCTGTGGAATTGGCAGAATGCGAATGTGGACCGACACGAGAAATAGCCAGACACTTCCTGTTCGAGTGCTCGCGGTGGACAGAGCAACGGAAGCCCCTATTAGAAGTTACGGGAACCTGCTGGGGAGACCTCTCTTTCTTCCTGGGTGGAAGGACAGAATGGAAAATAGCCTCTAGAGAATACCTGAATGGACCGCCTGAATCTTGGAAACCAGATATAGAAGTTGTTAATCAAACCATACGATTTTCCCTGGCTACAGGACGACTTGAATAAATAGTATCTGCCTGAAAAACATAAACCTGGAAAATAGTAAGTTGGCCGGCCGTTATTCTGATAACCAACACGTGGGAAATTGCTCTCAATGGAACCAGAATCCAGGGCGGACAAGGTGGGTACAAACAATAGACAGCAATTAGAGAGTTCACAGACATAGGTATTGAAATATTAGCATCACAAAGGGAAGGACTAAGAATGAGATGATGGGACCAAGGTTTTCAGAGTTCGCACTATTGTATACATCTTATGGTAGCTCACCGGGCCTATCGGCACCCGAGGCGTAAGAACAATCAAATCAAATCAAATCAAATCAAATCGGATTTGCGTTTTGCACCCACGTCCGTGATTAATAATGGCTTAAAAATGTTGTATAAGGTATCGCATGCTTCAGTGAACTCATTGTTTTAATTTTAAACCGGTAATAAGACAAGGTGGCATTATTGTGTTAGAAGAACTGTCGCAGCATTAAAGCCCGTTAAGCGCAAATCAAGCAACAAGACAACAAACTTTATATAATTTTTAGGTGAGAGCTGCGTTATGACTTGCCCGCTTACTACATATAACACTACTAATAATATAATAGAAATAATTATATATAGGCGGGTTCTGGGTTAATTAGGAATTAAGGTAACTTTAACTTATTTTAGAACACAAGGTTTTCCGCCACACCAGGGGGAGGTTTACATATATATATAAATCTATATCCGTTCCCTTAGGCTCTTAGTTCAATGTATGTTAACTTATCTACCACTACTAAGAATTAGAAGCACGGTCTAGTCATATGTACCTGATTTCTATCTCTTTTTAATATAGGCGTTGCCCCCACCAGCCTCTAATTCACCTCCCTATCTTGTAGAAACTAGGTGCCTATAATTGATAATCGCTATATATAACTCTTAGATTCACGCAAACGTTAACGCTTAGAGCTGCCTTAACTATATAAAACATTATAACTAGTATCAAAAAAGTAGAAGCTTAGCCCCTCAGCGGATCTCAATAACTACTAAAGACAACTTATTAAAGAGCTGGTTGACTAAACGTGTATTAAGAGAACTAGACTAAAGCCTAGTTTGCTGACACGCTAAAATTTTATTTAAGATTATTTTAATAATAAATTTTTCTCTATATTTTATTTTATGAACGCGCGGTTTAATGTTTGCTGTGTTAATAATAACTTAAAGACACAAAAAATAAGAGAATATATACATGCTAATAAGTACCTACTATCTTACCTATTTATTATAACTATAGTATTAGTACATGAGAGACTTATAGTAACCTTTACCAGAGTAGAATACTACAAAAACGTGCAATAAAATCAGAATAAAGAAAAGAGATAAGAGTTTAGGCAAGTATATTATTAACTAACTTAAAATAGTTATTTATAGTCTTTAATAGAAGCAGATTGGCTATGACTTTCACTCTAGTATACTTAGTTATATGCTATAGTCTTTTCTTATCTGACATATATTAACTAAAAGGTTAAATATATAATACCTAGATTTTTAATATAATCCTAGTCACCTTACCCTGCTATAGTGAAGTGCTTGGTTTTTAAAAACAATTAAAATAACTATTACACAGGCACATAAACCTCACTCCTAAAGATTTCACGGCATGAGATTCGGATAAATAAATAGTATATAAATTTATCTACATATATTTAGTCTATTAAAATTACTAATGCTACTACTACTACTATTTACGGAAAGGCTAGACCGCTAAAGGTTAAGAAGCTAGGTAATACGTAAGAAAACGCACTAACTAAAGCTAGGATTAACACCATAGTTATATAATCATACTATCATACCTATTTCTATAACTTTAAAGTGCTGAATATACTAATTTCTATAGTAGATATATGATTTACACCACACGCATGATAAATAATGCCTATAAATACTACAGAGAAGTATAATGTACTTAGGAAAATAATTTACATTAACTTTTAGTAAGTAAAAAGACAAGACAGCGTTATTATAGTAATAATAGTATTATAAGACTAAAGCACGTCAAGCGCTAAGCAGTATATTAGATAGCTAACTTTATATAATTTTAAGACAAAGTCTTTAATATAAATTAATTGCTATCAGCATACAGCGTTGTCTATATGTATATTAATAGTAAAGATATATAAGTAAATTAAAGTTACTAACTATAAAGTTAAGGTATAATACATCTTGTTTCTTTCAGGATACAGAGGTCCTTCGCTATACAGAAAGAGAAGATAGCTTAGCTATAAGTAGCAGAGTTTATTTTCAGAAGACTCTAAAGAAGTCCTAAATTCAGGTATTTAACATTCGCTATTATATCTCTCTTTTACTTAACTACTTTCTGCAGGCACATCTTTCTCTACCTTATTTAATTATTATGCTTATAGTCTATTAAGTTTAAGGTAATCTCCCCCCCTACATAATAGGACGCCTACTGTGCTAGGATAAATTAGAGATACTTTAATTTTACACTAATTCAGAGGCTGCACACACGCTAGGATTTTTATATTATTATCTCTATTATGCATTATCCCTACTGCTAAATATCTAGGACTATATCTATCTTAAATATTACGAATGTGTGGCTGCCTGTTAGCTGAATTCTATAGAGTATATAAAGTGCGCCTAGAAAGCCGCTATAATGATTTCACACTACAACACCACCGTAATCGTCTTTACTTTTTAAATTTTCATAAAAGAAACTAATCGAAACTATATAATCCTATTACCATACTAAATGACCTTCGCCTAACGTGTATGTAGTGTTAGAAGTAATTTTGAATAATTCCACCACGTAGGTTAGTACTTTATTCGTTTATTTGTTGACTCCTATACCCTTATGGGCCGTCTGCTAAAGCCTTTGGTAAAGGCACATTTTCTAGCGTGAAGAAATGATTTACTAATATAGCAATATCACAATTTCTCTGCGCGGAGGAACGGATCACTTGGCATGTTCTAAAACAAGCTAATTGAAATCGAGATAACTAATGAGATTTAATATGTTCCTTCTAATAAAGCAGCACGAAGTTAAAGCACGAGCCGGATGCTTCTTTCTGGCACATAAATACACGATACCCTGAGGTCATTATCGGAGTCACATACTTACAGAAGGCGAAGAGGTTGGGCCGGCTAATAGAAGATTACCTTTTGGATTCAAACGCTAACGTGTAAGTAGTTGTGGGCTTTAATATTAAATATAGCCGGAAAGGATTACGGAAGGTAATTATGTTGATATAGCAGACCTAACTAGTTGGCCCTCCTGATAGGAAAGAATTAACAGGTGTCTAAAAGGTTAAGAATGAAGTAAGTGTTAATTCATTCCCTAGTCCCATTTGAGGGTAAATAACCCTTATAAATCAGCGTCTTTTAGTAGCTTACAATTAGCCTTATGATCTCTCTTATTCCAACCAGTTCTCTAACAGCCCTTACCATAAAAATTTTAGTAATTTCCTTAAAATTACGGGGAGTATTGATTGCGGTCTTATATTATTATAATACCAGAATAATAAGCACTTTCTGTATTGGTTTAAGGAGGCTACCTTCTTACTACACCCATAGCACGTTCTGATTCCATTAACTTTTATTAAAAACTATTGAACCTGGTCGTTCAACTCCAGTAACTTCTTCAGTAACACTGGGAAGATCTTCGTAACGTCGAATTACGTTAGTAAACTTAATGAAGCTTAATTATAAGAATTAGTAGTATGTACCTTAAGCATCTAGGGATTCTCATGACGAATACCAGAATCTCTATACATAAATACGTAACGTTGTGCGTACAGAACCGTAACCGAATACCCCTTTTAAATCTACTTAGGTGCCAATTCACTGCCTCGGCCATTAGTGTTAAAGTGTAGTGGAATTTTCTTATCATCAACATCCGTGAGCTCTAACTCTAGATAATGAAGCATAGTAAAGTCGATAATTTCTCCCAGGAAGCACCAGTAACGCAGTGGTTAATAGATACCATTAACTTTCTTATAGAAGTCTAAATTAATACTGTTACTGTTTGGGAGAGTAGCGAAGCTAGGAAAGATCTCATAGTTATAAAGATCTATTAACTATTCTAATTATTCAAGCTTCTTTGGCTTCTCTCTCCTCCAAAGCCAGTCTTCAAAGTCATTCAGGTCAAGTCCCTATAGAACCTCATCCAATAATGTCTTCCACTTCATGGAAAGTCCGTATAGCTAGAGTTTAGCGGGATTTTATGCTAGTGAACCGTGCTTAATCACCTCTTTACTATCACTACCATAGGCCGTCCGCTATCCTTCTACTGTCTTCTCTGCAAAGATATGTCCTCTTACTAAGTTACTATTAGTAATAGTGATTTAAGCGGCATTAAGATACGCGCACGGCAGACTAGAGTTACCTGGTCCTTATTCATTATAAAGACAGACCCGTTTATTAACATAGCAAAAGGTTCATAGTAAAAAGTTCATCCGCATGCTATCGCAGCCAATAAGATCATCCAGCTAGTCAATTCTCTCTAACCTTTTATTATTTTCCTAGCTCTATTCTGTTGGTAAGGAGCACAGACGGCAGGAATATAGAAATCTAAACTTGTTCTAAAGTTTCTTTTAGCGGATTACGCGGCTGCTATCGAGACTTAGGTAATATATTATAATCTCCTCGCCCTTGGGAATGTCTCTCAAAGCATGGACAGTATGTCATTTAATGAACTGGTTTCAGTATTTCTGTGCATTGTTATCACAGGCGTGGTTGATGCGACAGGCTTCAAGAAAGACTCCCCCTCCAATTCCGTTGGTCTCGATAGGGAGGCCGTTCATTCGAATGATACCAAGAGACTGCTCGGCGACATTCTGGTATGGATAGAGATTATGCATAGAAAGAAACGATTGTCGTTGGTATTCACTAAAAGAATCAACTTGCTGGGATATGTGTGTCTTTAGCCACTCATCATCCCATTAGCGTTCAGGTGTCGTGATGACTGGCTACTCCAAGAGAATTCACGTGCCTTTAGGAATATTTTCAATCGCGACGAGGCCTTTGCCCTTTCCTGGCACATCTCTTAAGGCATACATTAAGCTGCCGTTCATGCTCTGCATGTCGACACGTGCTCCAACTCTCGCTCTGTAGTCCAAAATAGAATTCAGGAAATAAGTCTCTGATCATAAGATTTATAAGATTGGAAGTAGGGATTGGACACAAGTTTATAAATGTCGGCTTGATGGTTCCTTAACACTAGCTATATGAGCAAAGCGTCGTTTTACTCTCGTAATTATAGTAGTACAAAGTAGAGATGCTAATTTTACGATCCAATCATTTCTCTCTTCCTATCAGGAAGCGCGATAACAAGGTTTGAACGCTCACTATAACTATTACGTAACGAGAAGTAAAAACCAAGCAAGTAAGAAGACTGATGCAGCATATTCCTTCCGTATTCACGAAACGATGGAACAAAGGCGTATCTGAAATATATAGGTGTGGTAGCTGAATAAACTTTCGGGTGGCAGCCAATCACTTATTAGAGGCCTCTATACCATTGTTTGACGCTTAACTTAGTTCAGTAAGGCTACTGCCAAGAGATCTGCTAATGGCGCGGGCGCTTGAAGGGAAAGCCAGTTTCGCTAGCGACTATACCGTCTCTAAAGACGCGAGGAGATGGCTCCAAAGACACGGTCGAATACTACAGAGAGAAAGAAAGGGACCTCTTTCACAGGCGACCCGAATCCTTACTCTCTACTATCACAACGTTCTTCGCACTCTCGTTCTCCAACCCCAACACGCTCCCCTATATCACCGCAACCTCCTGAATCACCGCTCCCACCATGCCCAGCTACATATCCACCAATACTTTCACCATCAACCCCAGCCTCCAGCTATAACACGAACCCTCCCGTAGAATATCCATTGGTAGCAGCTGTAATCATGATCAGGCCCGTCGCTTCCAGCTTACGGATCCTATCAAGCAAGGTCAGCAGTAGCCGTACATAATCGATAATATTCGTAGGTTCACTTACAAACTACACCAACAAACACAACAAGATCAGCAGCGGCCGCACATCATCATTAACATTCATAGATTCACTTACAACCTACACCAACTCGGCGGCGACGACCACTTTGACTAATTGGGTATCAAATATTAAATATACCAATTAAATTCCAAATCAAATCGACTCTTAGAGGCTTTCAAATCAATCAATTCAAATCAGGACTTCGAAAAGTATCAAACAATCAAATCGTCGACCTCAAATTTGATTGATTTGATTGATGCCAACTCTGGAATAACCCTTTGTTCCTCCACAAGTTTGAAGTAATCGCCGTCTACCTATCTAGAACTTAGTACTTAGGCATGAACTCGATGCCGACAACCATCTTAAATTCCTCCTTTTAATGAGCCTACTCTACATGGAAAGAAGCGTTATCCATGACAAGAACAGACCTCGGCTCTGGCCATCTGCCGCAATGACAAAGAAGCTGCTCTATGAAGTCTTCAAATACTTGACTGTCAGTAGAACCCTGGTATACGCGCGAGAGAAGAACCCCGTCTTGTGTATAAGCAGGTAAGATATGATGGCGACGACCACGATGGAACCGGGCCGTTTGGACTGGCGCGACGCCTACAGGAGACCATCCAGTCCGCCTAAACCCAGCTCTCTTATCGCATCCTGACTCATCGACATAGACGACCTGATCGGAGCGAAATGTCGACAAGTTGTGCAGATATAGGTCTCGCAAATCTGGGTTTCGCTCCTTCGCCACTCGGCGAATAACTTTCTTTGACCAACCTATGCGATCTAGAGCCCTACCAATGGTGCTAGTCGCAACAAGAACCCCAAACTCGCTCTGTAGTATGCCAGCCATCTCAGTCAAATGCAAGCTCGGCTTCTCTGTTAAATGTTCTCGTAGGCCGTCTAGCATTAGAGGAGTGATAGATCGAGGCCGTCCGACGCCAGTAGAAGGAGCGTTGGTGCTGCTGAAGTCGCGGAGGTTGGAGCGTATCGCGGTGATCGACCGACGGCTACAGCCTACAGTTCTAGCTATTTCACTATTTTTGCACTTACGCTGAATCATCGCATGGATTGCTTTATGCTGCCAGGGCTCTAGATTTGGTGCCATGCTTAAAGGTCTCCGTCGCAGAGAAGCCGTCGGTACTATGTGAGGCGAAGCCCGCGGGCTTGGCGCACTCGATGTCGGTTATTGATGGACGGGGCGAAAAGTTAATCCGAGCGGGCCTACGCACGGCCACTAGGCTGAAGCTGCAGTCTGCTTGACGCTTATGCCCCAACTGCCTTCCCCACATGCATTCCGTTAAATCGCTATCTATCAAGTCGACCCTCTAAACTTTACGCATAAGAAGACGCCACTGTTACACTTTGCCTATTCGCTACGCGCGTTGTCGCTATAGAGTTCTACCTCGTCCATCCGTCCCCCGTTCACCATCTCCGATCCATCCATCATCGATCATCGCCTTGCCGACGTTTATCCCCTACCGATTCTACTTCGCGCCTTATTCCTCCTCCATTTAGGAAAATGCAACTTCTCCATCTTCCGGCAGAGTTACTCTTAGAGATAGCGACCTATCTATCACTGAAGTCTCTTGCCGCGCTCTGCCTAGTGAACCGGCAACTCTATTATACCTTTATCAAGCCGCTCTATCGTCAAGACTATTCTTGTTCGGCGTTGTTATGGGCTGCAAATGGTGCCAATGAGAAAACGATAGAATTATCTTTACGTTACGGAGCGGACATAAACACGACCGATGAGAACGGGTGCACGCCGCTTTCATTAGCGGCCAAACAAGGACACCAATCAGTGGTTGAGCTTTTGCTTGCAAGAAACGAGCTGGAAGTATTCTCCCAGGACAAAGGGTCGCGAACGGCGCTATCGTGGGCGTCAAGGAGCGGACACGGAATGGTAGTCGACCTACTCTTATCCAAAGATCCGGAAGATCTCATTTATCACATTGATGATACCCTACTAGAGGCGGTATGGTTTAGGCAGGCGGCGATAGTTGAAAGGCTACTTGCAACAGAGCTAGTGGATATATCCCATTGTGGTGCCGGAGCGGCGTCATTGTGTTCTGCAGCAGAGGACGGAGAAGAGAGAATAGTGGAGCTACTTCTTGCAGCAGGAGTTTCTCCAAACGTGTATCATGGCCGGAAAAAATCAGCACTCCTATTGGCAGCAGAGGGCAGACATAGTGGAACTATGAAGCTCCTTCTTGAAGCTGGAGCTTATGTGAATAGCAAAGATTTCGAGGATCGAACACCACTAATGCAAGTCGCAGAACAGGGATACAAGGAAGGGGTAGAGCTCCTTCTTGGAGCAGGTGGCGTTAATTTGAATGCTAGAGACGTTGACGAACAAACTGCACTGTCGTTAGCAGTATTAGGTGGACATGGGGAAACAGCTGAACTGTTAAGTGTAGCGGGTAGAACCAATGTGTATTATACAGCATGTCACGCCTAGTAAATATTTAGTCTCTAATGCTTATTTGAATAGCAAAATCGTCTTTGCTTAAATATTGTCTACTTGTAGCAGTTTAATTAATATTCTCTTTAGTTTAAGTCTTTGTCTCTGTACTTATAGTTCTTACTTTAGTACTATATATAGTAGTTAATTTAGTTAATAAGCGAGTCACGCCTTTATTATTCTAAACAAATAAGTGCTTGTTCTTATTAAACTGACGTATTAGCCGCATTAGTTACCTTCTAGATAAAAATGTATAGAGTTAGGTTATTATTTATCATTGGGTAGAAACATAGAGTTATGATAATTTTATAGTCGTTATATAGTCATACGATATTTTCTATCCGTTAGACTATAAGTAAATTCTCTAAGCATGTCTATTATATTTAGTAATTAGTTAATTCCTAAGTCTCTATTCGTACTAGAGGAAACTTATTAATTATATCTGAAAAACTAAGTTTACTAATAAACTATTAAGCTATATCTTTTAAATATTTTATAATACACTAGCTTAGTTTTAGTAAGTTATATTTAGTTTTAGTTACTAAAGTATTACTGCTTATAAGATAGCGGGGACAAGAGCCTTACTTAATTAAAAATAAAATAAAACTCTAAGAAAGTATTTAAATAAAAGCCGATTTTGTAAACGGCTATACATATATAACTAACTATATAGTTAACTAGTTATATATATACTATAAATTACGGCATGTTTTTTTTGCTGAAATCTGATTGCCAGAAGCTGCCGGCCCTAAGGCGCTTACTTTCAGACTATAAGCTTAAGTATAAGAAGTATACTAGTATACTACTTTATATATTATAGTGGGATATAAAAAGAAAATGTTTTACTACTAAAAAAAAAAAAAGAGGCAATAATCTTCTCTATAAAATTTATGAGTTTAAGACTAAGTTATATATGTAAATGCAGAATGCGGGTTGCCTTTTATGCTTAGAATTTAAATAATATAACTTAACATTAACTTAAAGAGGCTACGTTAGGGCTAGAAATAAACTATCTATATTAGACTTAAGTAAGTATCCTAAACTCAAATTCTTTCTTACGATGTCCTATTAGTTAGTTAGTTAACTATAAATAAAAGATTATTATATTTATTCTTCTAGTTTAGAGCTTTAACTAAAACTGTTGTAAATTAAAATACGTAGCTTTTAATACACTTACGCTCTAGTTTAGGGATTAAATATATATTTAAGTTACTTTAGGCTAATTTTAGAGTTAGTATATCTAAATTCAGAGCACGCATAATGCTATCTAGAGGTGAAGTATATAGTCTAGTATTAATATAATTTACAATTAGTAACTTTATTACCTTATATTATTATATATAACTAAGTAAGGGTTTTTATTCTATTATTATTTTTATTCCACCAGGAGATTGCAAATCCTCTTTTATTAATATTAAAAAAATAGGAATCTTTATTCTAGCTTATTTTATTTATTATTTAAGTAAGATAGTTATCCTTAGTTTTTTAATTAATCTAATTCTTATAATAATTTTTATAAGTATTTCTAACGGCTAAATATGATCTTTATAAGGTTATAAGTCTAGCTAATAAATCTTATATATCACTTATTTTCATATAACCTAATCTAAATTATCTATTAATTAATTCCTTACGGTTGTTAAAAATGATAAAAGATACTAAAATACTAAAGCTTAAAGGAGCTGTAAATCTTGCTATATAGTTATTTAAACTTAAAAAGTATATAACAGTAAAAGGTATATAGAATGTAGTTAAATTTATTCCGTATAACTAAAGTATATAGTAAAAGTCTTTATTAATTTTATGTTAAAGTAATAATAGAACGTTTGTTACTCTTAATAGCTTATTATAAGAACTAGTTAGAGAAATAATTAAGACAAAAATACCTACACCTAAATAAATAAAAACTAATTTAGAAAAGAAGCTGAAATTTGGAGCTATAAGTGACTACTAAAAATTCGACTTTAGCCTAGAATTTACAAAGGACTAAAATAACTGAGTATTATATTCTAATAATAGTAAAGCAATTAATAATATTATTATCTACTATAAGGATATACTAGCACGAAAAGTTAATAGAATTCTAGCGGCTTAATAGGTTATTAATATTTTTATTAAGTACTACAAGATTAACATAAAACTCTAAAAGTATCTAGTTATTAAACGGATTTAGACTACGACGTACGCTTTATGCAAAGACATAGAAGACTATACTAATAAGTTTAGAATCCTTATTTAAGATATTATATAGTAAAAGATCACAATTAACTTTATACTTAAGTATATAATAATCTATAATCTTGGAACATACTTTACGTTCTTTTAAGAATGAAAACGTGATATAGGTATTAAATCGCTTTCGTATAATACTCTTATAAGTTAACTCTATAATAAAAAGCTTATAAATAAATCTCAATCCAAAGCTACTTCACATGTAATAAAAGGTAAGAATTAAAGTTAAAGTAAATTACTTAGTATAGGTAAAGAACATAAGTCAAAAACTTACCTATAATATAAAAAAGAAGATAAGAAAGAAGAAGACTATTAGTTTAAGTATCCAGAAAAGGCTACAGACAGCTAGCGTAAGAAGTAAAAGAATTTTCGAAAAAATAAAAATAGTAAAGTAATATAGCTTACCCTAACTAATACCCTAATTAATATCTTTTTAAGCTTTTTTATTTATAGTAATAAAAGTAAGATAATATATAACACTTTATTAAAGATTAATATCTATAATAACTTTACTTAGTTTATTAAAATATATACTACTAGCGGGACTTTAAGCAGAACTAGAGAAACTATACAAATTTTAAGTAAAGAAATAATATAGCTTTTATATTAGCTTTAGAATAATAAAACCTTTTTTTATATTATTAAAGATATTTAGTATTATCTAGATAGCTCTATTAATATCTTATTAGCCATAAGAATAAAACGCGGGGGCTATACTCTTAATTAAAAAAATAAAGAAATTAAAAATTAAAAAGACAACGAAGTGGCTATAGTATATAAAGAAAATAGAATTATTTTTATATACATAATAAAAACGGTAATAGACCCGTATATAGTACTAGTTATAAAGCTATTATTAACTAAAAAAGTATTAGTAAAGCAGCTCTATTAAATAATAGAATATATAAAATATAGTAATTTTATAAAGCTTATAAAGAATACTACTAGACTAAAACTAAAGAGCTATTACTATAGTATCTATATATACTACCTAAAATCTAAGCTTTAAAAATAACCGTTTAGTAAATAATAGTGTGTAAAGTGAGAAGGAGAAATTCTCTATTTAAATCTCATACTAATAATTAAACTAAAAGAATATAATTAAAAGTATGGATATATTTTTATAACTAATAACTATACTATTAGCATAGAAATAAGGTTTATTCGCTTTAAGAATAAAGCTTTAAATTATATAAAAAAGCTATAAGCTTACTAAATAGCATAAGAAAAACTCTCTATTACGTATATTTTCTCAGACCAAGATTCTATATTCATAAGTTAAGACTTTAAAGAATAGATAAAAAAAAAGGGGATTATTTACCAGCCTATTATATAAAACACTTTATAAGAGAATAAACTTACTAAAATTATTTAATTCTATCTCTATAAAAAAGTAATGTTAATACTAGTAAATTAGAATCTTCTAAAATTTCTCTAGCTACTAGTAATTAAATATACTACTAAACTAAAAAATAAAAGTCTAGTATAAAGACTTAATAGCAAATTGCTATATAAAGTTATTAATAGATACAAGCCAAATCTTTCCAAAATCCTAATATTTAAAATAGTTATATACTATTAGAATAGTTAAAAAGCTTAATCTGAGAAGGTTATACTATATAAAATTAAAAAAAAATTTATTAGATTTATAAACAGATTTAATAGATTAATTATTAAAGTCTAGAAAGAAGAAACACAGCAGATTATAAAGAAATAAAATTTTAAATCTAATAATAACTATAAACCGTATGATAGACATTAATCTACAGAAGATAAAAAAAAACTTAACTTTAAAAAAAAAATATAGTAATCTTTAATAGGAACTTATAGTTAATTATTAAATCCTCTACCTAACCTACATCCTAAACTAGTAATTAATAGTTAAATAGTTAATTAATAAAGAGTATATAAATTTATTATTAAAATAATTAGGTAAAGTTTATTTTATAAGAGGGAGCTAAATAGGCTATATAAGCTAAGCCTTATACTATTAAAAAAAAAAAAAACACTTAATATAATAAAGAACGCATGTAAAGTGTGATTTATATTAGACTATAAATAATTAAAAATACTAAAAAAGAAGTATAATAAGGTGCTATAATAAGCCCTAAAATAGAATTACTAATTTAAAAGCTACTCTTTTTAGTAAAACTATTATAGTAATTAATATATAATAATAAAGAGCAGCTACCTCATAAATTCTATAATAAGTATAAATATATAATTTTAATAAAACTAGTAATAATAGAAGCTGTAGTAAGCGTATAAAAAATAATTATACTTACTAGAGCCTCTAATAAGCATTTTTATATGCTATATATAGTAATACTTAATAAAATTAACTACGCCTATTAAAGCTTCTATTTATATCTTAATAATGCTTTAGAGTATGCTTTAATTATAGCTAATATAAATATCTATAAAAAGCTACATCTAAATAACCTAAAACCGAAATTATTTATAGTAGTAATAAAATAGCTAGATAGCATGAAATGAAAAGAAGTAACAGATATTAAGATATAGCAATATTAAGAAAATAGAATATTTAAACTTATTAAATTACCCACAGGGCGTATAGTGCTAGATGGAAAGTAAGTATTTAAAATTAAAAAAGAAGCCAATAATTAATTTACTAAGTACAAGGCTAGATTCATAAGAAAAGAATTTATATAATAATTTAGCATTAATTATAACTAGATATATACTAAAGTTATATAAGTATTTTTAGTACGAATAATATTCGCGCTTATAGTACTATTTAATTATAATATTATACAGCTTAACTTCGTGACAGTATACCTTAATTTAGATTTTAATAAAGAAATCTATATTAAGCAAGTACCTAGTTATATTTAAAAAGATAAGAAATATTTTATTTATAGAGTTAAGAAAGGTTTATACAGACTGAAATAATTAGCACGTAAGTAGGTAAAATAACTTATAAGCTTTCTTATTAAAATCAGATTCAGGCTACTTACGGTAGATAATAACGTATTTATTAAAAATACTATCTATATAAGACTTATGATTATAGTTTATATAGATAATATTAAGCTTATTAGTAGTAATAAGCTAGCTATAAAGTAGGTTATTAATTAGCTAAGTAAGAAATTTAAGATAACTAACCTAAAAAGCATTAAGTACTACCTTAGAATAGAAATTAAGTATAACTATAATATAAAGATAATTATACTTAGCTAGCAAGCATATATCGAAAAGATTCTCAATAAATATAGATATAGTAAGTATAGATATAGGGTAAAAACGCTAATAGTAATAGGTTAATATCTTAAACTATTTAACAGTATTACTACTAAAGCTTTAAGACAAGAATTTACTGCCTAGCTAGAATTAATTATATATGCTATAATTATTACTTAATTAGATATAGTATTTACAGTCTTATCTCTTATATAGTATATAAATAACTCTAAACCTGAGTATTAGGACGCACTTAAAAGGATCTTTTTTTACCTACGTAGTACGATTAATTACTGTATCATATTTAGTAGAGAAAGTAACGATAAAATTGCTGGGTATATAGATGCTAGCTTTACTGAAGATTCTGTAACCAGACGCTTAACAGGAGCCTATATTTTTACCCTGAACGGAGGACCTATCAGCTGGACTTTAAAGCGTCAGTTGACAGTCGCTCTGTCGACTATAGAAGCAGAATACATGGCTATGTGTCAAGCCATCAAGGAAGCCACCTGGCTCAGGCAACTGCTTACTGAATTGGGACTTCATTATGAATCCATCAAGGTTCATGCAGACAATAAAAGCGCTATAGCTCTGGGTAAGAACCCTGAATTCCACAAGCGCAGCAAGCACATCGACGTACAGTACCACTACGTATGAGAGCAGGTGCAGAATGGACGAATCACCGCGCCCTACCTGCCAACCAGTCAAATGATTGCAGACAGCCTGACTAAAGCTGTCAGTCCAGAACTGCATCTTCGATTCATTGATCATTGCCGGCTTGACCCAGACAAAGCAAAGAAGAGGCATGATTAAAGCTCCCCAAAGGCATCGTACGCAAGCTTGAGAGGGAGTGTTGGCGCAATTTGCGATTGGCAACCTTGCTACCTTGCATCATTATGTGTAACCGAGCAAGGGTTTTCATTCCATTATTATTTTCATTCCACCAGGAGATTGCAAATCCTCCCTTGTCAACATCAAGAGGATAGGAATCCTCATTCCAGCTCATCTCACTCATTATTTAAGTAGGATAGTCATCCTTAGTTTTTCAATCAATCCAATCCTTATGACAATCTTTATGAGTACTTCCAACTGCCAAATATGACCTCCATGATCCAGTTACTTCGATGGGTTGTGGCTGGCCAGGTGATCATTGGGGGAAGAGGCCTAAGTTACATAGTTACCTAGGCGCGCTGAGATTTCCACGAAGGTATTAGGTATATACACAATTCTAGAATTGAATTAGCATCGCTGGCAATTGAATCGCCCATTAATTTTGGCCAGAGATTTTGATGGCTTGCCGTGGACATGCGTGAAGTAGTTGTCCAGTGTGCTGCCCTTCCCAGCCTCCCGTCTCGTCCGTCTAGGGGGTTCCGGCTCCACCATTGCATCATCTAAGCCACCTGTCTCTCACACCACGCATGATAACAGAGTGCTGATTCTTGGCTGCGCCTTGGAGGACCTTTCTGATCCATCCAATTCTTGCAATACTGGCTCCGATGAGGCAGCCCATGACGTTGCAACGGTGCGTGTGCCAGACTCAAAGAAGACCTGGTTGCCCCTGGGGATAGGCAGAAGTCAAAGTATCACAGTCAAAGAACATGGCAAGACTCGAGACTAGCTGGCCTTACACGCCACAACCGGTGAGCATCTACCCAGTCCTCTTTTTTAGTTAGGCTGCGGCGTTGACGCGAAGTAAACAATTCTCTTCTTATTCTATTGGCCTCCACGCCATAACAACCTTCCAGCGTGTCACGCCACACACTTTTTCAAAGGGCAAATGGTTAACGGCACATGCGACCTTAGCACTGCCTAATCCCTTAGATTCGACATTACATTCCCCAACTAATCGATTAGTCCCGTTGTCTTTAAGCACAGTACAACTAGCCAACTTCTAAGTTACCGTCTATATTTTAAACCCGCACGAAAAATACGCAGCAGCGAAGAATATTAGCCGAAGTGCAATGGATCTACACACGCCCGCCAGCGTTAGCAGCCCTGGGTCGATTGTCTTATTCTCAGACTCGCCTGCTACCAGCCACTCCTCTTTAATCGCGCGCGCAAAACTATGGAACCGCCAACTCAAAGGTAAACCGATTTAGAACCCTATCCTATACCAGGGCTAATGTGACCTAAGCAATAATGAACTCGATTTTGATCCTAATTACGCCCGCGAAATACAAGCATTCCGCAACTCCCTCCGCTTGATGAACAATGAGGCCGACAAATTCCAGGCATGTATAGAGATGCGGGACGAGCTTCTCAGCCGGCAAACGAAATTGGAATGGCTCTGTGCGAGTGTAGAAGAGGTAAGAGGTGTGAAAGCCGGCAATTTTTCCAGCCCAGGCCATTCGCTACGAAGTCGCAAGAAGTCTACTAGACACTCCGCAGCCTTCTACAGCCACCAAATCCCTCCGCCGCAGCACTAGAATTGCGGAAAGAGAACAACAATTGTGTACCGCGATCGCGGTATCATCCGATAGCGTCAAACCTCCCCATCAAAGGACCCCCAAGCCAACGCAGATGCCAACGCCTCCCTTAACAGAGCCGCAAGAGCCGCCGGCAACAAAGAGTGCAAAAAGAAGCCGCTCAAAACCGAGCAGTCGGTGTGACATGTCAAAACCGCAGGGAATATCGAAGAAGAAGAAGAAGGGCAGCCCCCGTTCACGACCATCAAGCGACTGAGGCGGCCAATAAGGAATAAGAACGGCAAGTATGGCAGGAATTCATGGTTCGGACCACCTGTCCCAAATCCTTGAGTGGGAGGACTGTGGGCTTTTCACGCAGTTTCGAGAGGTGCAGCTGCTTGTCGACCACGGCGCGGACATCAACGCGACGGATAGGTTTAAAAGGACGGTGCTGCTCAATGCAGCTGCTTGTCCACCGCGGCGCGGACATTAACGCGAAGAGTCACAACGGATGGCCAGACCCCTGGCATTTACGCGGAATTCAGAAACAGCAGAGAGTGTACACAGACAGAATTATAGAGCTTTTTTGTTGGGAAGTGAATATTGAAGCGTGGATCTTGGAGTAGAGGTTTTGGTTAAGTGAAAGGTCGTTGAAATGTAGAAGAATTGTAGGGGCAGGAAGAGCAGCAGAATCGCTACACCAGTTATTAGCTTAATTTAATTTGACTCATTAAAAATGTCAAGGTTCACTTACGGCATTGGGTGCAAGGCTGCGGTTGAACAAGGCTTCGAAAATCAAAGAGGTTGGTAGATGGATGCCAGTGTTTTCTAATAATTTTGACTCCTCGCCCAAGGCAAGTAACACCCAACCAAATCCCGCCTTTAGCTATCCTAATTGGCAAGGTTGGTTCCATCTACGGTTTCATGTAATATGGCTTAACTACTCTAGTAGTCCAGCCTCGCTCATTTACGCGCTAAAACTTCACTTTTTAATCGAAGTTAGTACCAGATATTGCGTTATTTCTTATTTATTGGAATTGTTCTTTACCACACATCCCTAATGTGTCCCGAATTCTCGCAGGCACTTATAGTGTACCAGGAGTCTCTGCGAGGCAACGGAAGAAACGCATCTATGCTATGGAAGGTGGTTGAAAAGACAGCTCGAGAGTGTTCGACAGGTTGTATTCACTCGTTACCAGACACAATACTAGAAAGCAGCGAATCACGAGAATTCGGGACACATTGGGGATGTGTGGTGGGGAACAGTTTCAATAATTGAGAAATAACGCAATATCTTGTACTAACTTCAATTAAAAGGTCCAAATGTTCGCTTTATTAGGAACGAAGTTTTATCGCGTAAATGAGCGAGGAGTCAAAATTATTAGAAAACACTGGCATCCAATCGTTTAAATGTTCTACCAACCTCTTTAAATTATGCACCCAAATCTAAACCTATCTTGTTGGCCAATCTAATTTTCAAATTTTCGTGCAATCCAACATTGCCTAAGTAAGGCCGCGTTATCACGTTACCTAGTCGGATATATGATTTCCCAACTAGATAACGTGATAGCGCGGTTTTACATTGCTCCAGCCTCCAATCCCAGTAATCACTCCCCACAACATGAAAATACACGAAAACAGCGAGAACTCCAGTTTTTGGAATCTTTTGGAATCAAGAAGAATGTCAGAGTAATGAGGATGAATGATGAAGAGTTCTCACCCCTCCCTCCACTATGCACGGGATGAACCCTCTTTACGCGTTAAAACGTGGCCATTTAGCCCCTCTTCTCTCTGCCAGGTATCTCAACCAAAGAGCCCTTGGTTGGAGCGAAAGGGAGCTCTAGGAAGACGGCAGCCAATGGGTTGGAATGTCCTTCCACACGTTTCCTTGAATTCTCATCGGCTGTTTTCTTGCAAGAGCAGACCGCCTATCATCGTATATGACCAATCAAACCCCACTACCTGGAAAAATTGTGAGACAGAGGATATCGTGCCTTATTCCTATCACGGTGTTTTCCCCTCAGCCTTATCTTGACACAGACTAACAGTAAAACAATGACTCACATAGGCGTAAAGAGGAGGGCATCAGGCGACGGACGACCTCCGTAACTACAGCCCTGGATCCTACTCTGAGTGCATAGCTAGTCAACAATATTTTACGTTTAATCATGGAGGTGGCTGATAGTCTCCCCACATTATATCTTGCAAGAATAAGGCGCTCTGGGGATTTGATTAAAATTGATCCTCTACCGCGTAGGAATCCTCCTAAACCACCTTATTAGTTTTCGGTATGACTTATATAGAGCGGCTCAGCCTATTAATATTACAGCGCACGCCTCGCTCTCGATAGAATACCTTCACTATTTCAACGCGCTAAACCGGCGCTTCTTCTCCCTCTTTCACTTCCCATGCGTTCATCCTCGTCTTCCACTCTATCCCAAGATGGAAACACCCCAGTCTACCCCAGAAATGACTGCTCTACCAACCGACCCGTGCTCACAGGCATCGACCATATCCTTCGTAACTCTACCACCACTCCAACCAGGCGAGCAACGTGCTTTACAGGCCGTTTTGCCTTCGTTTTTGCAGGTACGTTTCCACTCGAGCATAACTTCGCCTCGAGGCATGCTAACGAGAACTGTAGCTACTTCGGAATGTGCGCGAGCCGTCTCCTCCAGCGTGGAATGACAGCAAGCGTAGGCGCATCGACCCTGCCTTTGACCCTACCCCTCGGTCTTCAGATTCATCCGAGCACCCATCATACGACAGCCGGAGGCCAAGCGTGACCGATCCGGCAACGTCTTCCACTTACAGTTCCCCAAGGGCGTCTTATTCGTCTACCATGCGTGCAGTGACTAATCACTATCATCTTCCGAGTTTGCCATATCCTCAACCGCCACCACCTACTATCACGCAAGACCGCTCACTTGCTACTCGATCCCATTCACCCGCATCAACAGATACGACAGAACTCCCTGGGTTCGAGTCGACAGTCAATACCGAGCAAGACCGCTCACTTACTACTCGACCCCATCCACCTATATCAACAGCCGACACAAACCCCTATGTGTCTTCTCTCCTCCATAGTGAGTCGTTGTCAGCAAGCGATCTATCAGAATATTCCGTAACATGTGGAGAATGCGGCTTCGTCTTACAGGGGATTTATAGTAATAGTAACCTCGCCCGACATCGAAAATCTCGGAAATGTGCATCCTCTACGGGGAGAAAGATATACTGGTGTGATCAATGCGAACGGGATTTCCAGAGATCTGACGGATTGCTGGCTCATAACCGCAGGAAGCATGGTATACCACGGGCAAAACCAAAGAAGCCAGATATGATAGATTCCTAGGTTCGAGCCAATAGTCAGCGATACCGAGCAAGGCCGGAGTAAACTGACGCTTATTTAAATGTTCGGAAGGTTCATACCTAAGTTGTCCACCAGTTGGCTGATCCGTAATTAACGATCTTCAGTTGTAGAAATGCCCAAATCCAGAAGGAATATGACGATTATAGGGAGTAGCATCCAGACACGTGACTAGATGTCACAAAGAAGACGATGCGGAACAAATAGATAAGGACTCCTCTTCATCATACTGAGCCTAGGTATAGACTATACGCAGAGGGAGGTGTCTATAAGTAGGAGTCGGATTGCTTAGAATAGTTCGGTGTGTTCACTCTCAATCCTTAAGTTAATAGTTTAATACTATCGTGTTGCCTACATAACATTCGTCTATTCTCACTAAATATAACCTCCACAACTGTTTGCAAGTAACAGTTCTAGTTACAAGAAGGGCCGATTACTAATAAAACATCGATTGGACGTGATTACTCAGGTAAGCCCATCACATACGTTAATAAAGTTTTAACTTAAAGAAGCTAAGCGTTTCAATATTTAAGGCTTTAAACTAAAAGAGATAAGCTAGTTAAAACTCGCTAGAACTTTTACCTCCACTACTTTATAGGCGCGCTCCTGACTAATTGAGGTCAGATGTAGCCTCTATTAGAATAAGGCTGGAACATCTTATTTAAACCCTTGCTCTTTCTAAGTTTTCTAAAGCCCGGAAAGCAGAAAACGTTTTCAGATATCTCAGTTGTTGGAGTAATGCAATGCCAATTGCTGAGTCAGCTGAGCGACTAGCCAGTTTATGTGTGCACAGCCTACAAGACACGATGGATTCGAAGTGTAAGGGTTTGATTGGATTCCGTCATGCTTCCATTGGAGCAAACATTTTTGTGATGCTTGTATTAAGCTTGTACCAACATGTAACTTCGCACGGGCCACAATACTTCGTCGAAGAATACTTTGTCGAAGTATTGTGACCCATGCTGAATAATCACGTGACTTGATACGCTCGTCCCTAGACCAGCAGCTCTCTCCTAAAAATACATTATTCCTTAATCTTGCTATATTTTTGCGCCTTTATATTGGAAAGGGAATGACTAAGTCAAATATATATATTAGAAAACACTAGCATTCAATCAACACTCGCAGTAGTCTCTTTAAAAGTTCCACCAACTCCTTTGCTGCCTACAGCTTAGGGAGATTGGAAGAGTTAGTTTGGATGAATTTTGATTTTGGATGTCCGCCTAAGCCCTCTTTCAGTCGTTACCCTCATGTTTCTCGCGTATGCCGACGAATAAGAACTAGAAAGCTCTCCCATGGAAAGAGGTTGGCCGGAAAGAATTGCGCCCAGATAATTTGTTTACTTCTAACTGTTGCTAGTCGCTTGGTCGCGTCTACGCACCGCACTTTGATTTAGAACCAGCACTGTCCAAGAAATAGCCCACTGCTTTACAAATCAGTTTGAGGGTGAAGGACGCCTGTTTTAGGACGCGATGGATGGGTCATTGGTAAGCACTCTGGTTGGTTGATGATAAATGCCACTTTAGTGAGACGATGGCCTGGCTTCCGTACTTTATTGGATATGCGTGCTTGTCTCCTTAATGTGAATCATTAGATCAGTCTCCTTATGTAGGGACAATTTGACGGGTTCCCGATGTAACGTTCCAGCCTTGGTCCGCCATTAGTTATTGCTTTATCGACGGTCCATGTCCTTTAGGTGGATAGATAATATTCGCCCCAAAGCCTTGAAGCTATTTCATTTGCTATGCTAAAGCGTGAAACAATGAAATAGGCAGCTTCCTGCGCGTCACTACCTCTTAATTTTGTGGATGCGGTACTGTTAAAAGCGAGAAGAAAGGATAAAGCGAAGAAAAAACTTGTTGGGCATGTCAGAGAGTCACTACAAAAGGACCGCTCTTATATGCCATTACCGACACGCCAACTCGGTTTGCTTTACTGGACCAAAATATCCGACCCTTCAGAAGGAGGAGACAGAACCAAATTTCTCAGCACAACCACCGTGAGTCCCATGACTACTCGTAAATCTCAGAGCTGCGTACTAAACGTAGTACTTGAACACAGGACCACATCTAGCTCTCCTTCACCGGAACGACCAACCAACTCGCCTTACCAGATGTTCCGTTCTTCAGCTTCAAGGACAGATTCCCAGGATATCGAACCGCACTGTGAAGAAGGCGACATGTTCTCGAAACAATATACGCGGCAATTGTCCATCGACTCGCCACCATCATACCACTCCATACTCACCAGCACCACTCTGGAGTCGCCTATCTGTTCACCGCAACCACTGCCATTAATGAATGTAGCGGAATGGGAGATATTGGAGCCGGCCCCTAACATGTGGTCATGTGACGACAGCATCGAAATTGGTTACCCAGCCAGCGACTCTTTGGCATTACCAGAACCACCCCTATACCAGACCCTCCCAGCGGCTAAGGACTTTGACAATCAAATCATGGTTGAAACCACAGAGACCGGCTCATTATATACCCTGTCAAACACCGCATCGTCGAACATACCTAGTCGCATATTTAGAGTGCCGCTGAGCGTTCTCAGCGTGGGAGCTCCATATACGGATCAGCAATTAGAAATACCTCAGGGTATGCTTTCTGAAAACATGATGTCAGAGGCGATGCTGGATGTGAGAGGAGTGCCAATGAACTCAGGCGACATAAACGGTAACTTTAGGACATACGAGAGTTGCAGCTCACCTTTTCTACAATCTTCACAGAATGTATCCGTCGACATCAAAGAGCCTGGGCGTATTAAGGGAGTACCACACGTAGATGATTCCGCGGAAACCACTCGGCAGTATAAGTGTCGTAATTGTACACGCAGTTTCGTGAAACGGCGTTGGTTGGAGCGACATGAGGTCATTCATTTAAAGCCGCACTTATGTAATATCTGCGGCATGCGTTTTGGAAGGAACGACCAACGCAAGCAGCACTACCTCACCCATGTGGCAGGTCTCAGCAAGAAATCGTAGGGCAATACCAAGATATCATTTAAGGAGATTTTAGCACTCTGTGGTGACGTGAAATTAAAGGAGAAGCTGTGGCACAGCTATAAAATGAAGCTTACAAAGGTTTGTACTGGAGAAGAGTTATTAGATCACCTAGCGGACTCTTATATAGGCATGTATAATGGTAAGTCTTCTTTCTAGAGATTTAAGTGTTCATTTTAACACTGTTGTTGGAGCAAAACGAACCTCTTAAGGGAGCAGTAATTTAGCTTTGAAACAACTTGCTACTAAGAAGGGCAATAAGGAGAAGGTTATTCTATCTATGGCAGTTGGAGAGGAGGAAGGTATTATTAGGAGAAGCAGGAGGCGACAACGCCTCCCCAAACGCTATCAAAACGTTAATAACTAGCTAAAATATAAATTTAAACTGGATAAGTTTGTTATACTAAAATCTTATATTTCTGTAAAGAATTTTCTTTTTTCCCTTGCTTATTTCGCATCTCTTGTAATGGCAACATTTTTGTTGGGCACTTACCACAGCAGAAATTCACATGACCGCTAAGATTCATTTAATTCTAAACAAATCTTAGCAGTGAAATAATTTAAATAATTCGCGCCAGCGGATTTTGTAGTTATGACCTTCTCTTATAACATGCGTTACTAATATAATCTGCTTGTAATAGTAATTTCTGCTTCATGAAAATCAGAGAACAGCTAATAGGCACAGATGAAAAAGACCTTAAAAATAAACGGCCTTTTCACCACTATATATATTTAAGTAGTAATTTGTGTGCCTGCTTTGAATTTTTGTTTTATGTTTCATAACTTTATTTTCCTCCTATGTGAATTATGAGCTAGTCGTGGCGTTTTGGCTCTACTTAGTAATAACTAAAGTAGCTGGTGATTTTCTGCACAATAGGTCACCATACTGCGTTTATCTCTGGGAGGCGGAAACTCAGCTTTAGAGTGATAGATAAGTGTATAACTAGGTATATAAATTCTTACAAGAACGCTCTTAGCTTAATAGGAAGAGTGGACGCTTACAAGTTGGAAACGTTAGCTATAGCTAAAATCAGATAATCTACGTTTACTCGCGTGTAAGAAGAAGATAGGTAATTGACGTAACTTTTTACCTTATTCTCTTCCACGAGGAAAGTAAGGTTGTGGGAGCTTTTATGTATATTTAAGGACTCATATCTTCTAAGCTAATACCATAGCTTCCTAAATATCTTCAGCGGCAGGGTCGATGAAGAAGTTAGATATAATATAGGAAACAGTTAGAGTTATATTATATTAGAGAACTTACTATTAATTTTATATACTCTTTTTATACTAATCTAGACTTACTGGGATACTTTAACGATAAGCTTTAGTAAGCTAAAGTCTGGAATATTATACTGAACTGAAGCTAACAGGTTAGATTTAATTACACACGCAAAAAAAGAAAATTCGTTATTTAAATGTCTTTACTAAGTACCTTCTCCTAACTGAGAAGAAGCCAGAAACTTTGTCTCTAGCTAAGGAGATGTTGAATATAAACTGTAAGGGAAGTATTTAAACGCCCAACAGTTCATCTTAAAGTAAAAATAGTAACTATAGATATATATAATTATTATATTAAGCTCGGACTGTGGGACTTAGGAATTGAGAAGCGTGTAGTGGCGTGGAGGCGCGGGAAATATATAACCGAGTGCACTAGAGTAAAGTTATAATCAACTAGATATATAGAAGTGCTTTAAACTCTTTTATATTAAAAGCTATTTCTCTTCCCTCTCCTTGACTATCTATGCTTCAGGCTGAATTTATAAGGCAGTATTGACTTCCTTCAGACTACGAGCTTGCTAGGGTGGAGATTTAATGTAGATCCGCTTTAGAAAGCCTCCATCTCTCTGGAACGACCTTATCAAATGGCAGAGACGGTTGACGGTCGTTTCTGATTCCGAAATACCTAAAATAATCAAGCTTTCCGATATAACAGCCGTTGTAAGGATGGATTCCAACTCCCTGAAAAAGATCTCCTTAGCCACCTTCTGGTTGACGTCCTCATTAACGATAAATCTACAGTACTTGACTTTTCGTTTCTCATCTGCTGTTAAAGAGTGAAGGAAGAGATAATCGAGCCCGCCATCTTCGGATACGTCTTCATCAATGTACATCCAGAATTCAGAATTCTCGTATATGGCTTTCTGCAAGCCTTTACAGATAGGTGGAGATGGTGTGAATCCTCCCTCAAGGATAAGACTGTATATCTCATTGTGGCCTGGTATCCTTGTGCGGATGTACTGACGTCGAAATTTCTCCGGCTCCGTGAGAACATAACCGAAAATCTTATCCTGAACCTCTTGCGGAAGGCTCAAAAGCATCTTGAGATCCCGGGAGGCTCAAAGCGGAGGAAAGGAGAGGCGTGCGATGGAGAGAATAGTGTGACGGAAACAGACGATAGGCAATGGAGAGGTCGAAAGAGAGGCAGGCAGCTTCACGCCAATCTGGAGGCTGGTATTATTTTTAGAAATGCCTAAACGTAGCCTTTCCTTTCACGCTCTGTGTCCCTCACCTTTGCCCTCTCTTCGCTTATCCAACTGACATACTGTGTATGCAATATACAAGACAAGGAGCGATAGAATGTATCTCCGTAAGTCCGTCGAGAATCCGTCGTTAAGTCTGTCGTAGGTTGCCTGGAATTTCGGATCGTTCCTACCCTCGGTGCAATGCAGTCTCAGAGTTTTTGCGGTCCAGGAGGTCGATATATCAACGTCGCAGAGAGGTGGCTGGGAGCGGGTTTGCACTAAGGCAGGGCTGTGAGCTTTCAAACGCAGCTTGCAGCTGTCCGGGACGTGGACAATTGCTTCGTTCGTATTACAGCCAATGATTGGAGCGTCCTCAGGTGCTGCGCAAGGGGAGCTGATAGCTTTAGTAGGCTTACGCAATGCTGCATCTTTGCATCAACATGTGATTTTGCACGGGCCACAACACAGCGACGCTGTGATATGAATGGTCACGTGACTTTATTGCACCCAATGATTCTTCACTCTGGGTGTTGCGCAATGGCTCAAGGACGGAAATACACTAATTACTGAGGCGGAATTAGGAGGATCTTCAAAGTGACGATAGAGGATGAGGTCGTTTGGGAATACGTGAATCCAAGAATTAAATCGAGGGTTACTTTAACTATCCAGCAAACGCCCTGTGTAAAGCATATAACCATACCTTTTGGGCCTGGAGGCTCAAATTCCTCAATTGTAGACTTCACCCCATTTGAATTATCGGCTAAATCATAGAGAACTCTTTCTGATAGCTTGGAAACGCTATATCCTCTTACGATGTGAAAAAGATAGGCACAGACGGCACACAATAATTCAATCTAGCTTGCCCGCTGTTTAGCTTCTAGCCTTTTAGATCCTCGTGGCGGGGATCGCCTTAGACCAATAGTCTCAAGGACACTTTCTGTGCTCTCTTCCTTCTTTTTGATCCGATTCTTCTGAGCGTGTAACTTCACCCTTTTCCCCGTTCTCGGTCATCTGCTGAAATGCGACTGCATCTTCATAAATCGTACAAAGCGTCTCTAACAATACCACAATCTCTGGGTCTTGTATGTCTTGAAATTTTCTCGCGACTTTTTCACAAGTGAAATCTCTTAGGGAGAGTTGCAGATCTGCTCCAGTGACAGTATTACCATCCTCGTCTCTAAATTCCTTTTTAATTTTAGCACAAGAACGATATTTCGTGGTAATGGCGGGACACACCTTGTTAAGGACGCTCGCCATAACTGCTACTCTTTTGAGGCTATTCAATTCGTCCACTTCTGCGCGCCATACTGAGAAGGTAGCAGCAGCCTTGCCTAATGTAGCTTTCATCCCTTGCCGACGTTGCTGCATCTTCGCCGCGTATATGTCATTCAGATTCACCCCGACGACAGTTCAGATTGAGCCTTGAGATCTCTGGATATACTCGCTTGCCAGCTCCGGTAAATTTAATTTTCTTTGAGACCAAGCTATTTCCATGACAAATCCAGGAAACTGACAATCTCTGTGCTGAAAGGCGCTGTCCGGCGATTTGCCATCCATTTTGCCCTTAGATACCGGAAATTTAATTTTACTTGTGCCTTTCGCTTTGATGCCGTTGGTGGCGTCAATAGCACTCTCATGATAACGATCAGTGCGCTTTCTAACCTCCTTCAGCTGATCATAGATGTCGCTCCAGATCTCTGCAGCTACAGTATCATGCAGGTCCGAAGACATTCGAATGACGAATTTTCTTTTGTTGCGTGTGTAGTCGAATCTGACCTATTAGCTCCAGTTCGGTATAATATTCCGGGCTTCAGCTCACCGAAGCTTGTCGTTGAAGTATCCCAGCAAGTCTGGATTGGTTGCTATTCTATCAAGCATCCGATCGTACGCAGCACCGGTGAGTGGTCTCTCGATTAGGAGCTGTTTGCTCGCGTATTGGCCATCACGAACGTCTTCAATTAGCTTGATAACACGCTCCACCTGGGCATTGGATGCCCCAGTACGCCTTCGGGCTGCCAGCCTAGCGAAGAAACCTTTCGGCGAGTTTGGAACCTTGGTCTCCGAATCTTGATGCTTATGTTCTTCTTGATTCAAGCCATTGGAGTCTCTGGAAGAAGGCTTGGGAAAGGTTGGTGTTGCTTGAACTGGTTTAAATACTCTCAATTTTGATGACGAAACATTCCAAACTATTTCCGGCGACGATGGCTCGGATTGAGGTGGCGTAAGAGGAGCAGACTTTAGTGACAGAATGTTGAAAGGAGCTGAACAGGAAGATGCCCCCGCGTAGTTCGATGTTTTTATCTTAGGAGGTGAGAATTTAGAGAGAGGGGTGGTCCTAAGGGTAGGCTAGCCTTATATTGAATGGATGAGAGTGATGGGTTTTAATGCATGCATGCTGCAAACCTGTTTGCTTACTAGATTTGCTAGATGATTAGACTCTGCAATACGTTCGGCGCAGTGTAGGGGCTAAACAAGGCGGCTAGATACAACCGTTCGCCAGGCCACTTTTCCCAGCTTTTAGAGCCCTTGGTTGGAGCTGGAGGTTAGGGCTAGTAGACTTTTGTGGCTACTAGCAGGATGACTGCAGCTAACAAGAGTATCTCTCAACTCGTTTCCTTGAATTCTTATTGGTTGTCTTCTTGCAAGAAGTAGTCCGCCTCTAGTCACATATGACCAATCAAATTTTAGGACCTAGAAAAATTAAGAGAGGGGCGTAATCTGTACATGATCCATAGGCTGCTGCGAATGTCGATTGAATACCAGTGTTTTTTAGGCTGAGACAATATCACCCTTCCAAGACCGTGCTCTCAAAACTCTAAGTGTTAGCCAATCAACGATATTTTTACGTTCAATCATGGAACATCCAATTTTAGCCAGTACAATTAATTCGCCTACACGATCTTTTAGCCACCCTAGCTTGATATCCACTTCATCGTCACAGCGTAGTCCATATAACGTATATTCAGTCCGCGTTCGAATTTGTCGATCCACTGTTCTCGCAGCTCTCACCGAGGTCTTGATTCCCAACTCTTGGATCATCTCATCAAATACATCCAGGTCCCGCTTCCTTTCCTTTCTAGCCACCTATTCCGGGAGAACGTTAAGCACACTACGTCCGACCTAAGGAAGGATGTTGACCCTATACTCAAAAGCGAAGTGGAGGACAATCTCAGAACTGACCATCCCGACGTTTTTACCACGTTCTTTGGGCAAATTTCACAGCTTCATGACATGGCGACGGCCGCGTTCCAGAGCTGCAAGGATGCGGAACCGCCGGCTGTACAAAGAAGATGTTGGCTGGCTAGAATGGCTAGAGGTTTGCAAAGAGGCTTGCGAAGAGGAAGACGTATTGAAATTCCTTCGCCGCCACATCGACCAATTTCTGCTGTTTGCAGATGAACCCATCACAGCATGGTGTACCCACCACATGGATTCAAAGACCACGCCGGGCCTTAGGGATGTGTTCACTCAAAACCTTTGCCAGAAGACCGCGCGATTCCATGGCTGATTCAGAGTCACCAGCACCCTAACGAGCATTACTTTAGTCCGATGGATTGTAGACTAGATTCAATCCGTGACAATCCAGTAGGGATAGTCTTGTGTCCTTGGAAGAGAATTTTGTTGCGGTGGATAGACTAACTGCGTATTAGACGGCGTCCCTACTCGCATTTTGATGCACATCGCACTGGTGCCTCCAGAATTCTTTGAGCGTTGTCAGATCTGTTGGCGTCGTTGGACGAATCAGCGGTGGGACTAAAGGTTGTGTTGGTCCAGCATCATTATAATGAGAATCAGTCGCTACACAATTTTTGTGCTTGCCCTTCTTGTACCTGCCCCTATTGCGAACGCTAAGTTCTTCCCCGCACGCGCACCTGTATGTTGGACCCTTTCGGGACACTCGACTGCGACTATGATCACCATGCTTCCTCTTCCTGTGACGGGGCTAGTTGGCCTTTGAGTGTGATCTCCCACAACAGAATAAATCGGTGTCAGGGGTTTCTTCTTGACTCGTTTGTTGCATTATGGATGAGGAGGGATGATGAGGAGGGATGATGAGGGAACAAACAAAGTCGTTTACGATATCGGGGGCGGTCTCACGAAACTTCAAGGCTCACTCGAAGCTGGGGCAAGGAACCAAGGCAGATACCACGAACTTGGCGGTCCAAAAGAGTGTGAACTTAGGTGGGGCATAAAGATTCGTCTTTGCAAACTCAGTCTTCATGAATGAGGGGGATAGTACCACTGGTTGGGCAGCCCTCGGTTTGGGGTGGGAAACTATGATAGAGATAACAAACTCTCTTCTTCAAACCCAGGCTGAACAGTCTCATCAATACTCTCCAGCAAGCCATTCGGGAAGTACACATCAATATACCTTTGAACGAATCCAATTCAAATCGGCAACTACGAACAAGGGGGGAGATGGGCTCAGCAACAATACTATCACCTAATTGTAGAGCTTTGAGCAAACGTTCAGAATCTACAAGAGCCGCAATGGGTTAAGATCGCAACTCGATCTTCCCCTTCCGTCGTTGTCAGTGTGAAAGTGGTCAGGTTTCACCTCTTATCAGGTGTACTGAGGATGATCTACTCTCCTTCTAGAACGTTCCTATTTTGCCTAGTTCTTCTGCACCCAATCAGGCACTTTAATAATTCCAGCTAGTTTCCACACCGTGTATCTGTCCGCGCCGCGGTCGATAAGCAGCTGCACCACCGCCTCATGCCCTCTCGAAACTGCGTGAAAAGCCCACAGTCCTCCCACTCGAGGATTTGGGACAGGTGGTCCGAACCATGAGTTCCTGCCGTACTTGCCGTTCTTATTCCTTATTGGCCGTCTCAGTCGCTTGATGGTCGTGAACGGGGTCTGCCCTTCTTCTTCTTCTTCGATATTCCCTGCGGTTTTGACGTGTCACGCCGACCGCTCTGTTTTGAGCGGCTTCTTTTTGCACTCTTTGTTGCCGGCGACGGTGCCTCTGGCTCTTGCGGCTCTGTTAAGGGAGGCGTTGGCATCTGCGTTGGCTTGGAGGTCCTTTGATGGGGACGTTTGACGCTATCGGATGATACCGCGATCGCGGTACACAATTGTTGTTCTCTTTCCGCAATTCTAGTGCTGCGGCGGAGGGATTTGGTCGCTGTAGAAGGCTGCGGAGTGTCTAGTGTAGACTTCTTGCGACTTCGTAGCGAATGGCCTAGGCTGGAAAAATTGCCAGCTTTCACACCTCGTCCTCGCTTGTCTGCCAACTTAGTCAGTTTCCTTTCTCCTCTCACCGTCCTTGATGCAGCAGTTTTAGAGCCATGTGACCCTCCGGTTGCTGCCGTTGTGTCCACAGATTCAGATGTCTTGCGGTCGGAGAGGCACCGGTTTTGACCGTTATGTCTTGACCGCTTAGATGGCCGTTCTTCGTCAACTGTGTCATGGCTGCGGCGCTTACGTCTCTCACCTCCTTGGAGAGTAGAGGCTATGCCCCCGTCATCACTGCTCTGGTCTGTGGGACTCTGTTCTTCACCGAGTTCGCCGGCTCGATCGAGTTTCAGTCTCCTCCTGCGACCCCTCCCGTCCGAGTCGTTCCCGGCCGTGTCGGATTGCTTCAATTCAAGCTCGATCAAAGGGAGTTGCTGTAGCATCCATTGTAGTAGTATACTATGACACTCTGCATCTTCCTTGGCGATCCGGATATTCTTTGTCCGCTCAGTGAATTCGTCAATGAGACTATTTCGTCTCTTGATCGAATCGTACTTCTTCACTTCCGCGTCCAGCTTGGATTGCGCTTCAAGCAGCCTTTGTTGAGACTCTTTTGGGGAACGATAATTGCGTCGTGGATCAGAGATGGTTTTTTGGGCCAACATCACAGCCGACTTCGCAGATTCCACAACCTCCTTAGCCCTGTCTTCTTCGTTCTGTTCAAGAAACCCAGATTCAGTACTGCATATAAACTCCTGCGTCTCAAAGGGCCTCAATACTTTCACATCAACGAGCTTCTTCCAAGCATCGTCAAGCCGTTGCTGTTGACGCTTCGAAAGTGCGTACTGGTCGTACCACCAGTACTCGTAGCCCAGATATTCGATCCATGTCGTCAACTTGTCTTGCCGAGCCGGATCTTGGTCGAGCTGAAATGTCCGTGTGAACCCATGTTTCGTGAGCCGGTCCTTCACCGCTCTGACATATATGGGAAAGCGCCCTTCCTCTCCCGTCGTGGGCTGTTGGCGCCCGACAAAATGGTCATGGCTGAAGTGTTCTGGAAACCTGCCGTGAAATCATTCTTCCCTTGGATATACCAATAACACATACGACCCACCACCTCCATGTGGCCATTTACACGCCAGTTCTGAAGTCCAAGCTATGGCCCAGCCCTTGTGCAATGTGATCTTCACTGTGTCAATAGCAAAGATTTCATTAAGTGTTCGAACTTGTGTTATCTTATGTGATCGGCGGACAAACTCTGGCAGGCCTTCATCTGGGGACAGCCGTTCGGATGTCGCGATGGTGACGTAAACGGAAGATGGAGGTCCGGCGAACCTGCTCTGCCTCTTGCTCGTGTCAACCAAGTATTGGCCAAAGATGATTGCCTTAGGAGCCTTCTCGGCGTTTATTTTCGAGACGCCGAGGTCGATAAGAGGTTGCTTCGAGACATGCTTGGGAAATTAATATCATAATATCGCAATTAGTTCGAAAGCATACCTTAACAAAGTGTTCTACAACCTGGCCGGGAGTGACCTTCCCAAATACCTTGTATTGACCACTCGGAGAGACTTCAAACTCGTTCTCGTCTACCTTTATTTCAGTAATTATGTCCTCGGGTATCGCATGCTTCATGACGACGTAGCCATCGCTCTCAGCGTCTCCGTACTCGGTAGCGTCAGTTTGAGCATTGTCGCCAGCCGATTTTGCAGTTATGACCTCCTCTTGCAACATGGGTTCGCCTTCCGTAATCTCCGTATAAGGGGGCATTGTGTGTGAGAAAAGAGGGCTTCGAAGCTTGTATGAGTGTTGGACAACGCGGTCAGTGAGAAAAGTTCCATGACTCATCCTCGCTTAAGACTTAGGGATAGAACTTTATTAAATTGCTTGGCTAGGAGGGAGACTCGACCGCCTCCAACTCTGCCACGAAACCCGAACACGAAGGCCATCCAAAATCTACCTCGCGAGCGGCCCGTCAACGAGCTTATTATAATAATGCATGCCTCCTTTCGACTCCCTCAAGAGCACGCTGCCTCCGTCTACGAACCGCTAGCGTGCACCGCAACTAACCCTTTACAAGCCCGCTTTGGTCGACCCCTTCTTGGCTGGCCTAGTGACAAGGAAAAAATCTTTTAAGGTGTCAAACGCGTTTGCGCTTCTAGCGCCAGCGCCAACTGTTCAACAACGTCTTGACCGATATGACGAGCTTGGGACATCGTGGGAAGTAGTGATACAGACTTCAATAGCCAAGGGGGGTTGGGACAAAGATGTGGTGCGGTGGTAGATATGTATGAGAGGGTAAGGCCGTTCTCCGTCATGTCTCCGGGCTCTCCGTTGTCCGCCGCATAGCACGGGCCACGGTGCTTCGCCGAAGCACTGTGGCCCGTGCTCACTAAGTCCCTCGGAACTGCCTGCAGAAGCGAGGTTGCTTACTGTGGTATCCGGCATATATATTGTACATTGCTCGCTAGCGTGGCAGTCTCGACCTTCAGTCAACATCTTCTTTGTTTCGCACAACGTTGGCGGATGCGACATGGTTTCCCAACGTATTCAACCTCTTGATATTACCCGCTAAGCATGTCAACTGCTGCAATCGACCAGTTTGATGAACTGCCGAGGATTAGAGGCACAAAGCTTCGGCGCTTCAAAGACGGCCATTATAAGAGAATTGAGTACCTTGAGCTACTTGGTAGATCTGACGACGAGGAACAATTACCGAATGGCGACCATGGCTATGTCTTCAGAGTGCGGATTGACGGTGAGCTCTACGCGCTGAAAATTGTACGTCTCGGAACATCTACTACCTGTTGGAAACTGACAGCAGCCAGTTTCGATTCTTCGACCTGGGAGAGGCTCTTGTAACGCTAGATCCAGCTGGCAGGAGCCAGGTATCCCGAGAGGACATCGAGGGCCAGAAAGACCCATTCTACGCGGAATGTCGAGCGTATCGACGCATCGCGTCGAAGCCACGAAAACGACCTATCGCAATCGCATGCCACGGCTTCATTAGCATACCCGCAAAGCAAGAATCCTTCTTCGCCCGAAAGTTCAACATCACAGACTGGAACCGGCCTGAAGAGGAGCTTTCCTTGCCACCCGCAAAGCGACAGCCTCTCCGAGCGCTAGTCTAAGACCTGGTCGAGACAGACCCTGAGATCACAGAGAAGTTGATAGCGTCAATACGGCGAGAGCTCAAGGCTTTGAACAGTCTGCGAATATACGTCATGGACGTAAGGTGGAGTAACTATAAAGGGGGTCATCTGGTGGATTTTAGTTCGGCGTGGACGGAGTCGTATTTTGAGTTCCGCAAAGACGTTAATTCGGAAAAAGATATCAAGATTAATAGACAGATTGACTTGGCAGCTTTTGACAAGATGGTGAAGGAGGAATTGGGCATGGACGTGTTGGTGAGAACAGAACCGAATCCAGATCTCATTGCGCGGTTGCGCCCACGACGGAAGAGGGAGGATTGATATACTCATCGTAGTTCAGCGAACACACCTAATAATGCCTTGTGACGAATTTGGTAGCAAATAGCCGCTTGCTTGTTCATATCGTTTAGGGGGGGCTTGGTTCTATATGCCAAAGTAGGAGCAAATAGCGGTAGGATTGTACACATCTTGTTTGCCCTCTGTTCTTTGAAAGAAATTGAACGAATCATATGGGTAGATGCTATTGCATCAACCAAGAAAATGAACGAGAGAAAGAGCAACAGATTCAGCTTATAGCGAAGATCTTGTTTGGCTTGGAGAGGCGGCGGACAATAGCGACCAAGCGCTCGAAGAGATACGCGTTGCTGGAAGCAAGAGGGCTACAAATTCTTCAATCCACGAAATCATCCAGCCAGCAGTTCTCGCGCTGTTTCAACGACCGTGGTTTCGGCGCATCTGGGTAAGGGAACAGACACTCGACAACATTTGTAGAAATTACTAAAAAAGTCAATTTAGGTACTTCAGGAAGGGATGTTGACGAAGAAAAATGCGGATACTGGGATAAGGTGTATTTTACTGATGAGGCTCACTACAACGTTACCAGGCAATATCAAGCTCCCAGAGTACTTAGAGAAGAAGGCACGCGCGCGAATCCTGAGAATATCGCTCAAGAGCATGAGCAGGAGCAGGATTGGGCTATCCACATGTACGCCTATATCAATTGGTATAATAAAGGGCCACTCCACATCTATAGCGATCATGACGCCGATAACAACCTCCTGCCAAAGCCAAAATACCCAGGAAAGCCACGCCAACGTAAAAATGAGACTGGAGAGCAGCTGCAGGCTCGCATTACTGAGTGGGACGCTAACAGGCCTCCAGAAGTCGAGCAGGAGATTAAGGGCGCTCACATGACCCAGAAATACTACACCAAGCACCTCCTACCTACATACATCGACGCTATACACAGGGCCAGAATGCGCGACCCTTTATCAACATGGCTTTTACAGGAGGATCACGATCCTTCTCATGGCACAAAAAGCCTTTGGAACGTAGCCTTCACAGCAAAAGTACATAACTGGGTTGACACTACATTTCACCCCCCACAATCACCAGATCTCAATCCACAAGAAGGCCTATGGAACATCCTTCTGCAGAGGGTAGAGCAGAGAGTCCTCCACGGGAAACTACTCTTCTCTAACAAGGAAGAGTGAGACGGTACGAAGGCTCATCTCAAGGAAATACTACGTCAAGAGTGGGATCAAATCCCTATGAGCTCTGTACGAGCTCGGATAGCTGAGATGCCCTGGCGCTGCAGAGAAGTGGTGAGAACTGGAGGACTAGCATGTAAATCAAAGCTCTGGTGATTTCTCAACACCAGAAAAAGTATCACGACTATCTAATTAGGCAATCAGAGCAATCCGCCATCAATTCCAGCTTATTTGAAGTCAATACATGAAGTTTTTGTTGAAATATGGTGTATTTTCTTCAGGCGCTGCCAAATTTGTGAGGGGCCTCGGAATTCTTGGCATCGGCAATGAATTAATGCACCCCGGTGTCACTGTCACAACGCCTCACCGCACGACGGCCAGCCACATTTGCCCATTTCCTCTACTTTTCTTCAATCAATCTTAGAAAGTAGACCTTTGCGTGCGAGGCGCTAATTTTCCTTCGCGTGGATGAAGAAAAAGAGTATGGGGTAGACGTTGTTGCCACTTGATGGCATATGTATGATATGGGATGTGCAGTGGCTTCAAGAGGTTCTAAGCACCAGCCACGACCAGATCGGATCTCGGGAGGGGGGGACCTGGAAGCTGGCACTCGGAACGGGGTCCCCTGCGGGAACCAAAACGGGACCCACACTTGGCCATGCACAGCCCAGACATGCTTGTGATCTTTGATGAGCTGTACTCACTTCATATGTACAGCGTAGGGTTCACGAGCTCCATGTTGCATTACGGTAGCGCTCCAGGGCCGAACGCACTGTCACTTAAACAAGAGACATTTGGGGCTCCGTCCTATGTGGGGGCGCCTTCGCAATACTAGAGTGTGAGTAGCACGGACGCTAATAGTTGTAATGGCCGGGCATAGGAACGGATAGCAGTACGTGGTCCGAGATAAGGAGCGACCCGAAGGCCTCACAACGGGAACCCAAACGGGCCATGGAATCTAACCCGGCTTTTAGTAGTTACATATGAACTGTGTAAGCTTAAACTATATCCTTTCTTTTCTTCGCTATTCTTCTATCCTAATTACTCTCCTTGATTCCATGGTAGTTTGACGACATTTAATGCAACGAAAATTCCATTAACTGTTGCACACAGACTACGTAACTAGCCAGACTTTAAGTGCCGAATTGATGCTCTACCTAAGTCCCTGCTAACAAATACGAAATTTGTCCGTCCGCCTCTACATATCAAACTTCATATCCGAGATGGTTACGAGATGATATCGGAATAATCAGCTATTATTCCTACCCAAAAAAGCCGATCGTAACCCCGAACGCACCGAGGACCGGTTCGATACCTTCCACTGAGAGGCATCTTTCGCCGTTTCTTTATGGCCCGCCTCCAGAGAAACAATTCGTGCTGTCAGGAGCTCAATCTCCTTCCGCAACAGGCTGACCTCCTCCACAACTGTTCCATCACTGGTATGCGCGTTTGGGTTTCTATTCTCACTTTGCTGTGGTCGAATGAGAGAGGTATAAGTCCAAGTGGAGATATTGCTGCCAGGAGTGGACTGAGGGGTGACTTCCGGTTGAGGGGAAGGAGATGGTGAAGGAGTATGCGCGCTCGATATGTTTGATCCCGATTGTGTGGGTGGTGATAGGCAGTTAATTGTTGCGCTCCACTCTGTCACCTTGCCCCTAGCTTGGATCCCGTGGTTCGGGCATAGAGTGAGGCCAGCAAGAGCTCTTAGAGACTGGGTTGCGCTTTGTGGCGATGAGATCGAGATGTTGTCTATCAAATGATTGATTTTGGATGCTCTCTCCCCCCTAAGATGGTAGCCGCAGGAGTCTGTTGTTCCGTTTTTAACACCCGAGCAGGTGAAATGACCGTCCGGTTTCTGGTCAATGCCGAGGGTTGCGATGGGATCCCATTGCGGCACCGATATAGGCGAGGATACCATGGGCTGAGTGGCTTGGGACATTTCCTTGATCTATCTAGAGAGTAGGTTGGCGAGAGTATTGTAATTGCGAATATAGAAGAGAGAGGAGAAAACTTGCTAGCTCGTTGATGGTGGAATCACTCCACGTTGTGGAATTCCTGGAAACTTATGTACACCATCCACACCGACACTTCCTCTCGAGGAGGGGGCGCAGTGCTGGCTCGCCGGCGAAGGCTGGACGGAACCGGTGCTGTGGACGCGCAGTGTGCAGCCATCAACACGACAGATGTCGATCGTAACTTGCTAAACCAGGAGCTTAAGCGATGTGGCAGTAGAGATAAGCTAATTGTTTTGTAGGGCCAAAACACATGGACCATGCATCGACGCGTCGATATGTTTATTCCCTAGATCCGACCAGCGAAGCTGATTTCGTCACATTACATAGAGAAGTACCAGGTCTAAGGGACGATCTTAGTGGGAACAAAACCAACGAGGAATAATCACTAGCTGGCCATCCTGCATTGAAGAGGGTAAATTTCCATGGGGAAAACGATAGGAGTCAGCTATTGTCAAGCGGTCTCCACGATCTCACATAAGAAGGCGGGGTTTTCGCCAACATCCGGTGAAGCTTATAATAAGCAAGGTAAATTTTACTCCGGTTCAAGCGAGCTGCGCCCTCTCGACGACTGGTCATGCGGTGTTCTCCTAAGTTGTCAAGCGTGTCTATCAAGCGTCAAAGCGAGTCCGAATGACTTGCCACGAACGTGGACGATCAGGGCGCCGCCTCGATTGTAAGGTTCTGCCAGTCTCAGGTGTCTGGCTCGGGTTGCCGGGTGCCTACCTGTCCTAGTTACATTGCTCAGCAAAAAGCCCAATGTGGGTTGTGGCTGTGCCTGATTTAATAGGGCCCGTTCTGGTCCCTACTGTGGATCCCGTTTCTGGTGCCCAGTTTTGGAACTTGCTCCTCTATTTTTGACTGCAACCTTGGAATCTCTCGGTGTCCGCCTTTACCAATATTCTGTTCCAGCCTCAGATTTCCTGGATTGTGCGGAGGAAGTGGTTGAGTCGGTGTTGGATGAGTGGAGGACGGGATGGTGAGCGAGCGCGTTTGTGTACGAGCTGGATGGGGCGACGTTGTCTGGAACGCGGACTGCGGAGAATGCAGCCGGATCTACTTAACAGAGATATCTAAGCTCGGGTCAGGTTTCACTGACGAACTACAACAACCAAGCACACCAGCGTTAGCCATCCACTCGACGGAGACATCTACCTAGCTCGGGTCGGGTTTTGTGGGTTGAGAGTCTGGGTAGGGGACCAGGCAGGGATCGGGGAGGGGAGGGTAAGCGGTTGAGGCCTCTACCAGCACGGAAATAGGACTTATTCGCTCCAAGGACGAAGCTCCAAACCATGTTAAGCTTTTGCAAGCACGCCGGAAGGCTTAAAGCAAACCATCCATCACATACATATTCTTAGATCGAGATAGCGTTTTCATGAGCCATGACTTTCACGAATGGATGAAGGAAGAAGGGATTACTCACCAGCCCACGGTGCACGACACTCCACAAGAGAATGGACTTGCTGAAATAGTCCAATTCCACCTCCATGAGAAAGCAACGTCAATGCTGGCAGACTAAAACCTTCCACGGTTTCTCTGGCCACTAGCAGTCAAATATGCTGTCGAGCTGAAAAGCAGAAGCCCAGCACGAAGACTTAATGGCAAAATGCCGTACGGAGCAGGTGCTTTTGACATTCGATCGCCGCCACAGTGTCTGAACGAGAACAGATGCCGAGATTATGTACCGACGCTCGACCTATAAAGCGTAAAGCAGAGGACGATGTGAGCGAGCAGTCTACCCAACGCTGGGAAAATCGAAGAATGCAAAGCTGCGAAGACAGGGGAGAAGCGGAGGTGACAGCTAAGCCGCTTTTGTTGAATCTCCCGACGGAACTGCATAACCTTGTCTTCGACGATCTCGACATTGGAGACGTCCTCAATCTCAGCCTCACCAATCGATATTTCTGGAGCATTGGTCGGAAACACATTCAGACTTATTTTATGTCGTTCCTGGGGCCGTGGGCGGGCGAGAACATCGTCTGTGTAGGACAATATATTGAGGCAGGAGACTACCCGCCAGATATGCTCACAAAGGACGAGGAGCATGAATTGTCTCAACACCAAGATGAGAATGGACGGCTGATGACTCTCTTTGACTTCACTCGGGAATACTACGAGGAGATTAAAGGAAATGTCTCGATACCCATTACGTTACTAGGCCAGCTTCTCGACAGTGAACAGTATTCTCGAATGTCAGGCTCCGGCCGTTCTCAAGTAATGGATACAGTTTGGCTAAAGGCCTCAAAGTTCTATCCCAGCGACCAACCATGGATCCTTCGAAACTGCGAGAGTCCTCCTTGTTTTGCCCAAACTATAGTCCTGTCATCATTCATATGAAACCATCGCTCGTATGTCTCATCCCATGTCCAATAATCCCCACCCGCTCCACCGCTCTGGGATTGTACACTTATGGCCGTGCTGCCTCTTCTGCGCGACAATGAGGATTTGCGTCTCTTACCACTACTAGTCGCCGAACCATCGGAAGGTGGAGGGTGTGACCCTGCCAGCTTAGAAGTTCTCTACAGGTCAGGTCCCAGGTCGATCCAGTGAGCGTGATGCCGTAGCGGCGCACTTCAATCAATAACGATTGTACAGTGCTATGGCTGATGCGATGGCTACCTGGTGGCGGAAAGAACTGATGGGTTGTTAGTCATATGTTCCTCGTAAACGGCTCTGATTAGACACTTTGGACAGCACTCCCGAACGTCCAGATCGCATGACCAATGGCGTGACACTAGGATCGACATATGTAATCACATGCAAGAAGTCTCGACGGACTTACAGACACAAACTTTGAACCAATTTAGCAATGCAAAACTACGGTTGTATATTACGTAACGTTGAGACAGTAAGTTTAATCTTATCAGTGTTTTCTAAATTGTGGCCCAGATTCTCGCCTTCCTCAGTCTAACCTCTCTTGGTGGGGTGGCATGCCCTGCGTGCAGAAAAGCCACATTGCTCTGCTGCGCATCACTGCTGCGCCGCCACGCTCGATGTCCTCAGAGCCTGCTGCCAAGCGGAGGCAACCGGCAGCTCTTGGCGCCGACAACCGCACTTATTGCCATCCCTCTCGTGAGAAGTGACGTAGTCTTTTGACAGGGACATGCTCATATATCATTATTGTCATTAATGTATTTCGTTCGAGGATTCCCTATCCCCAATCACTAATGCGCCTTCTGAACGTGAATGTCGACGGCAGTTTCATCCTGACGACTTTCATCGGCAACCGAGTTCCCAGCTATGCCATCCTTTCACATACATGGGAGGTAAATAACCAGGAAGTCACTTTCCAGGATCTGAAGAAAGGCATAGGAAGCAGTAAATCTGGCTATAGAAAGATTCAATTCTGCGGAGATCAAGCTCAACGAGATGGCCTCAAATACTTCTAGGTTGACAGCTGTTATATTAACAAGTCAAATAGCACTAAGCTTCACGAGGCTATTAATTCAATATTTCGCTGGTACCAGAATGCTGCCAAATGTTACGTCTATCTCTCAGATCTCTTAGCAGTTAAGTGCACTTAGCCTTAATGGCAATCAGCTTTCAGGTAGAGCAAATGGTTCACACGCGGCTGGACGCTTCAAGAGCTTCTTGCTCCGCGATCAGTTGAATTCTTTTCTCATGATAGCAAGCAACTTGGCAATAAGGACTTGTTAGAACAACAAATTCATAAGGCCACTGGGATCACGGTTCAAGCTCTTCAAGGAATACCTCTGTCTCAATTTCCTGTTAATGAGCGAATGTCCTGGGCAGTGAAACGAGAAACTACAATTAATGAAGATTAAGTCTATTACCTACTAGGCATATTTGACATCTACTTGCTGCTCATTTATGGTGAAGGGAAAAAGCATACATTCCGCCGCCTCCAGGATGAGATTAATAGGCGTTCTACTGTCAATATCTAAGGTAGGTACGCCATCATCACAGTCAGACCAGATACTGATTCTTAAAGTCAATTGGAGCGAAGAGGAACGTAAATGCCTACAGGCAATGCATACTTCAGACTATAAACAGTTTAAAGATAGGAATCCTGATCGACTTCTAGGAACCTGTCAATGCGTTCTTCAGCATAAAAATTTCCAGAATTGGTGAGACATGAATTCTTCCAGTATCCTGTAGATATCTGCTGATCCAGGTTGTGGCAAGTCGGTCCTATCTAAATCTCTTATTAATAAAGACCTAAGATACACCAACTCCCATGCTACTTGTTACTTTTTCTTTAAGGATGATAATAATATGCAGAAAACTCCTGCCGCTGCTTTCTCAGCATTACTGCACCAGCTGTTCTCACAGAAACAATCTCTTATAAAATATGCTCTCTCAGATCATGCCAAGGAGGGTCCAAACCTACTACAATCTTTTCATAAACTCTGGAACATTCTTACGGAAGCGGCAAATGACTCAAAAGCCGGCGAAATAGTCTGCGTTTTGGATGCTCTCGATGAATGCAAAGAATCCGGGCGATATGATATCATTGCTACCTTAAATGCTTTCCATAAAACAGTTAACTCTTCTAGCTGAACCCAATTAAAGCTCAAATTCCTTATCACCAGCCGCCCTTACCTTGATATCGAAAGGCGCTTTATGGGGATAATACGCGATTTTCCAACGGTACAGCTGCAAGGAGAGAAAAAATTAGATATGATCAGCCATAAAATCGACATTATCATTAAACAGAGTATGTCTGACCTAACAGCGGAACTGAACCTCAACGAATTAGAGAAGTCTGTTCTTGAAGGAGAGCTGTTAAGCATGACACACCGAACTTACCTCTGGGCAATGCTCATCTTCAAAATGATCCGCGACGAGCTGGATCCCACAGAGGATAGGCTTAAAGAAATCATCAAAAATCTCCCACAGACAGTTGATCAGGCATATGAGGCAATCCTTTCGAAAATTCAAGACAAGAGAAAAAAAAGCTTCTCCACATTATTGTTGCAGCGACCAGGCTACTCACCTTAACAGAAACGAACATTGCTCTTGCTATTGAAGATTATTACCAATCATACGAAGACCTCTGTCTCAGTAACCACGCGAGATTCGACAGCACTGTTAGAAACCTTTGCGGTCTCTTCGTCAATGTCATAGATCAAAAAGTCTACTTGATCCATCAGACCGCAAAGGAGTTCCTTGTTGCAAGGAATACGGCATCTACAGACGGATAGAAGCATTCTCTTAATCGAGTGGAATCGGCACTTCTTATTGCGGGAACATGCATCACCTACCTCATGTTTACGGACTTTGACACTCAAGTCGATACCGGCGATAGAATCGAAACTGATGATGAGATCGATTCTAATGTTGCAGTGGTATCAGATGATGGAATCAACTCTAACCATGATTTGGTCTTCGCACTTTCGACAAGCGCAAGGTAGGACGGTCGGACGCCGCTGTCGTATGCCGTCAAGAACGGCCATGAAGCCATCGTCAAGCTGCTGCTCGACACTGGCAAGGTCGAGGTCGACTCGAAGATTGTATACGGTCGGACGCTGCTGTCGTATGCCGCCAGGAACGGGCATGAAGCCATCGTCAAGCTGCTGCTCGACACGGGCAAGGTCGAGGTCGACTCGAAGGACACCGACGGTCGGACGCCGCTGTGGTATGCCGCCGGGAACGGGCATGAAGCCATCGTCAAGCTGCTGCTCGACACGGGCAAGGTCGAGGTCGACTCGAAGGACACCGACGGTCGGACGCCGCTGTCGTATGCCGCCAGGAATGGGCACGAAGCTGTAGTCAACTTGCTGCAGTCCTCTGGTTCTTTGTAAATCTCTTCAACCCCCTCCCCACTCGCTACCTTCATTCTTTGACTTTCTTGTATATACATTGACGTAGTATGCTGGAATGTTCTATTGCTTTGAAATTCTTTCAAATCCGTAGTAAATGCATTCTGAACCATTCCAGTTTATCCCGGTGCTCCACTGATCATCATGGAGACTTCTAGAATCCTACTGTAAATGCTGTAAAGCCCGCAGCACGGGCCACCCACCACAGCATTGGGCACCCACAACATGGGGCACCCACCACGGCATGGGGTACCCACCGCAGACTTCATGCGCCCCCATTACCCTGTTTTCTTTCCTTCCTGGCGTTGTCGCGACGAATATCGCACTGTGTAGACAGATCATGAAAATCCTCTAGTGTCTAGTCGACGTCTTGTTTCGCGACTTGGAGAGTAGCCTACGTTATTGGATGATGAGGAGGACGATGAGGAGGACAATGAGGAGGATGATGAGGAGGAGGACGATGAGGTGGACGATGAGGAGGACGATGAGGTGGACGATGAGGAGGATGATGAGGAGGACGATGAGGAGGATGATAAGGAGGACGATGAGGAGGACGATGAGGAGGGTCCGTGTGTTAGCGCTAAGCTTCACAAACTTTTAGAGGCTGAACTAGCTGCCTATCGAGGTGCAATGTGCAGATGTACAACGATCTCAAACTTCAAGTTCACACCTACGACCAACCACAAAACAATTAAAGCAGCGAATACTGAGCTTTAATTCCGATCCTAAGTTGTCAGAAGCATTCTATGAATTTTGCTCTCTAAGGTGGCATGTGATGGTTGAAGTTAAGGGTCTTTAGACAACCAAAGCAGGGATTGTTACTTTGACAAGAAACCAAAAACCCTTCGAGGCATCACCACTGATGTACTACCACCGCACTTCGACTGTCTAGTCTCACGCAACACTTTCGTTTACAATTTCCGAAAGCCTTAAAGTTCAAAATCTCTACATTTCCTCCGATATCGCACTCTAAAAAAGCGTACTGTTGCTTCTTGTGACCAATCATATGCAAAAGTCGAATTACGGTGTTGACGTCGCGAGATTTTTTTGCAAACGAAATCTGTCAAACGGAGCCGTAAATCTGCTGAAGAAACTGGATGTCCATGTCTATCTCGGAACTGCTTTTCTATTTTAGTACAAAGAATAATGCTTGCTTTTGCTTCTGGTTGGGGATCTACCTTCTCAACCTCACTTTTAATAACACGCACCTCTTGTCGGTCATTTGATCTGTCAACGTCGGCACGCCATATCGAAAACGTAGCAGGGGCTTCGTTTGAAAGAGCTTGGATCAAGGATGGAGAACAATATAAGCCTAATATGAAGAAGCCTTGTATTCACAAATACTTTAAAAGCAACCAGATGCAAGTGCCGTTGCAGCCGAACTGCCCTCAATCTTGCCTCGATCTTTATTAGTGGGTGGCTTATGCTCAAGACAAGATGACTCGAAGAGGGTGTAGCAAGGTTACATGTGAATAATTAAGGGAGACCAAGAGGGGCGATTGTGCATGACGTTGGGGTAGAATATGCTATGTTTATTAATAGCTGTACAGCTTCACATCTATATATTTCTCTTGTTACGAGCAACCCTCGAGGTATAGACCCTCCCTGGGGAAAAATAGCTTAGAAGCTCCGTAGGACGGAAGGGTTTGAAGAGCTATCCTAGCTGCTGCATTCCAGAACCGGACCGTGCCGTACCTCGATGCTGAGATTGGATTCTAGAGGTACCTCAGGAGATCTTCTTCTGTTAATCCACTTCTTTGGCCCACTAGTCCACTAAGGAAGCGTTGTATTTCGATTTCAAAATCCAGATCTAGAAGTTCCCCCTGAGGGAACGTCTTGGCAAGCAAAGAAAACGCACCTTTACTAACTGCTGCCTCGATTACTTGCTCTCGGTAGTCGAGATCGGAGTGGGAGTACAGTTTTATTAGTTTCAGGATAATATTATGCTCGCCTAGGCTCAACTCAGTCTTTAGCGCATTTACAAAACTTTCTCGGTCTTGCAGAACTGTTGGTAGATTTGAGTTCTCTTTAAACCTCAAGATACGAGGTAAAGAGGTCATGGAGGTCATATTTGGCAGTTGGAAGTACTCATAAAGATTGTCATTGATTGAAAACTAAGGATGACTATCCTACTTAAATAATGAGCGAGATGAGCTGGAATGAGGATTCCTAACCTCTTGATGTTGACAAGGGAGGATTTGCAATCTCCTGGTGGAATGAAAACAATGATGGAATGAAAACCCTTGCTTGGTTACACATAATAATGCAAGGTAGCAAGGTTGCCAATCGCGGATTGCGCCAACAAGAGGCAGCGAGCTGAAAGTGCTCGTAGGCTGCAAAGCTCCAATCCACAATCCTGTTATAGAATTAGAACGTTTTGAAGAATAATAATAAAATGACTTACCCGGTGATGTTCAAGCTGTGGTCGACAATAATGTTTTGAGCAGCTAGATCCCCGTGTCCTATAAAGTGTGGTGCACATTCCAAATCATTGTCTACAGCCTGTGGTAAAAGATTTTGATGATAGAAGCAATCCCGAACCCTGAAGCCCTGGAGATCACCACGGCAACCTATAGTCGGTAATTCGTATAAGACGATCAAGTAGGCGTCCAGATCGCGATTCTGTTTAGATTAGTTGAAAATTATCTAGCCCCTGGAACCCAATACCTAGTTTTCCAGTGCAGGATATCAAAGACACAAGAATATGCGCCAACTGCTTAATAACCTTATCGCGATCCTCCCTTTTCGATGGAATGCAATCGTTCCACTGCAGCGGCATCCCAGGAATCCAGCGGTATACTGTAAAAGGGAATCCAACAGGATTTTCGCAGTTTAACTCCTCTCCAACGAGCTTCGGAGCCCATGCAAAGCCACTCTCTTCCAATCGCCTCAGAAGAGCGTTTTCTTCGCCGATGAGCGAAATGGCAGAAGCCACGGGAAGATGGATGGGCATGCGAACAGCCCACTTAGTGTCGTCAGGGAAGGCCAGTCTAAAGACTAGGTTCTGTCCTCCATAGAGGGGATTGACGAGAGTGTTCTTGCGAAACTTGGGACGACAGCCGTCATGTCGAAACCGCAGGACTGCGGAAGGTATTGCTTCGTAATGCATGTTGGTCGGTATTGCTTTGTACAATGGTGCGGGGCTTCAAGAACATGTGGGCGGCTCTCATGGCCACGAAAATTCGGGAAATAAGCACCCTCCACGGGTATTACAATACATCGTATTTTACAGCAGAATAGGCCAAATTTAATAGCAAGGTTAATCAGTATTTCATCGCGCAACCTTCAAAACCATATAGAACTAGTATAAATTAATATATTTATGTCTAGTAGACGTTTTTGGGGCGCGAATAGTGAGCGCTTATTTCCCGAGACTTCTTGGCTACGAGAGGTCCTACCCGAAGCGGCACCACGTCATTTGGGCACTGCAGGCCCAAAAAAGCAAAAAGAAGCGGCTAGAGAGGCTGTTGCCTGTTGCAGGCGGCAACATAGACAGTAATTCACGCAGATTGACTTATTTCGCCTCAGAGTTATATAGAGTGCTGCTACCTGGCCAAAGTACAAATACAGGATTCAGTGCCTTCAACACATAGCGGCTCCGCGCTTTCGACTACTATGCTCATTAGTCAATTAATCAAATCGACTCCTTCTTCAGATCACTTCCAAAGCCTCCCGCCGCTCGAGGAGGCTCATAGTCGCTTCATCAGTCAAAGTGGAGATGATTTAGTTGCTAATGTTTTCCGTCCGTTTTTCCTAGAGCACGGCGTCGAGCGTCGCTTTGGCCTTCTCATGCTTCATCGCCACTTCAAGCTCCAGCTAGGTGAGAAATTGGTCCACTACGGGCCTTGCGCTACTCCTTGGAAAGAAATAGACAGCATGCCCGAAGCTACTCCAATAGTGTGGGGCGTATTCAGAGGTCGCCCGCATGCACTTGAGTACAAATACTCCAAAGGCGTAACCTCTGATCTTAGTCCTAACGATCTTCATTTCATGGACGGTTTCCATCAACTTCAAGTCGAGCAGGGCGTCGATGGCATGTTCGGTCTCTGCAAATATCCTGGCGATGACTTTGAGGGTTCATGCGAGATCACCCAGGGCAGGGCCAATGTAAACCTAGCTCCAAAAAACGTAAGTTACTTCCTTTGAAGCTGTACACAACATCGCTGATACCTGTTCACAGTATTCAGAAGACCTGATCGCCATTGACACGACCTGGTTCTTTGAGGAAGGTTTATGGAAACGTGGTTACAGATGTACATGCAACGCAGCAGCAGAGAATCACCCTCACGGAACACATGTAATCACGATGCAGGGCTGATGATGGCAATTTAAACGATAGATTTTTCACAATGTTACCGCTTAGTTAAATAGCGAATGTGAAACTTCGTGCAATGTATGAAGAAAAAAGTCTCCAAATGTAAGAAAGTCATTAAGAGTAGTTACAGCACTAAATACCGCACCAGAAAAGAGCGCGTTCCTAATTTCTAGTGCTGTTTCCAAAATACGCTATCCTTGGGAGTGCGGAAGCCAGGAGTATGACCGACACACAATGGACTCCTAGAGCACCAAGAGTTGCTTATATATGTCAGCTCTTCTCCGACAAGGTTATCCTTCGCTACTAATAACGACTTCCATCTCACCACGCATTGTATGGACCTATCCTTACTCATGTAAACATCTTTTATGTCTAGCACTCTTGTATCCTCCTCGCCGTTGCGGTGAGGCCGAGGTGCGTGAACCGCTCGATTTTTTCGGTAAGTCTCTGGCCATTACCATATCTCTTTCTTTGTGCGACGAGGTCGTTTATGGGTTGTCACATCGGTAGAAGGGGAAATGGGTTTGGCGGATGCACTGGGGAGCATTGGCACTGGAGGGAGCAGCCCTGTGGTTAGGCTCTTAGTGGTAGAGAAATTGAGAGAAGCGACGCGGTAAGGTTCTGGGCTGTATCGTAAGTACAGGACACCGCCAGAAGGGATGGAAGGGGAAGAAAGGGAAGACGGTCGAGGGTCGAGGGAGATCAGAAGTGGGAGAGATTCTGCGAGGTCAAAAATGGCGGGCGCTTAGTCAGGCGACCATACTCGAACGGGAAAGCCGCCTAAACCTTAGGAGGAATTCCCATCAACTTTACACCTCAAACATGTATCGAGCTCACGTGCATTTCGCTAGATACAGAGGTGGAAATTCAAAGACTTCGATCTAGGCCAAATTATCTGCACCCGTCCTCCGCTAGGTATACACAAGCAGATCGCACGCGGAGTTGTACCAAACTGGAAAGGCATCGCGAGAAGAAAGGCTTCTCGGGGGGCGAGCTTGCGCAGATATTCGACTGGCTACTTTTTTCAGCGGAAGCGTGGCATTTTATCGATATAGTTAGATATAGGTGTCGACGCCGTTTGAGGTGTGGCAGCAGGAGCGGTAGCTATCCAGGAAGTTAATAAGATCAAATAATGTCTCCGCTAGAAGACTACGACTGGTCAATAGTTTCTTTTCTTTGCATATTTGTCTTTAGCAACTTCCGAGTACAGTCGCATAAGAAAGTGGCAAGTCTACCATGCCGGATTGCCTAATCTTCTGCCATCGCAAGTGCATACCACTTATACGCAGGCCTCGCCGATCTGTCCTCCCTACTACCCGCCCGACCTCAATATTCCCCTGCGAAACCCCCCGGAGAAATACCAGGCGATAATGGCACTGGAAATCGTTTCCAGGGACAGAGGATGTGGTCTTTTGCGCCTAATTATCAAACTGGCGGAAATTCCGCACGTCTTGGGGGTCGAGGTTCGCGAGCATCCGGCCAAGGCATGAAGTGGGTGGCGATGTCCGCTTGCTGTTGGACCCGGAACAACAGAGTCGGCTTGAGAATTGGATGGAGTTTCAGCCTTGCGCGGTTTAAAAAGAAGCGGGACGAGTTGAAGAAAGAGTTGGATGACGCTCGGGAGAAAGCCGGACAGACACCCCAGGTTCTGATCGCGCAGCAGAGGACGCAGAAGCCGTCTGGCAAGAGCTGAAGAATGTTGATAGGTCTCTCTTTCCACTGATTATCTGACCAGCTGCAACCCATCGAAGCACATGGACTACGTACCCCACCCCTGGATGGCATTTTGCGTGCTCCCAATACAGATGTTACTTGATAAAGGGGGGGTGCTTTTCTCATCGGAAACTTTATCAAAGTCACAGGTAATGCTCTCGAGGTCAGCCTCCGCTGGATACAGAACGATGGGCTAGAGCCTGCGAGAGAAGTTAGGGAGGGACGGAAGACTGCGGAGAGCATCTCCGGCTTGGAAGATTTTCCATCTGTGCTGCTGAGATCACTCCAGATAAATTTCGATCAAGCTTTAATGCAGGTTCTATCAGAATGCGTCGTCTCACAGGGCAGCTCCCTCCGATGCCAGTCCTATATTCAAAAATCTCAAGGCTCGGTCCGAGTTGTTGTTGGGCTAAATTTCAACGACATTTATAAGACAGGGAGGCGATCCTCCATCTCCTCAGGAGTCAATTCAGGCTTATAGCATTGCTTCTTCTGCGAATAACCAGCCTCGTACATAACGTTTTGAAAGGTCTCAGCGCTCATTTGAGGTAGTATATGGCTAAAGTCTCCATCCTTGATAGCCTGCCAAGCCTCCTTTTCGCGGTGCTCTCGATCCTGGGCGACGATTCGAATAATCTCATCTTTCTGCTCCTGTAATCGTCATCGTTCCTCAAATCCCGGTTCGAAAGCTCGCGTTGCTAAGTCTATCCAAAGTGATGCTTTAGGAAGTGAACCAGAGTCTTGGCTGGTAATATTTGTAACACCGTCTTCCTCTCCAAGCTCCTAGCCCGAGAGTAATTTGGTAATACGGAGCGGTTCAAAAGTAGGACGTCCACAGCCTATTCGATGTCAACCATCCCACTTTATGCTTCCAGCACGTAACGTCAGAGGTCGGATTTCCCTTGCGGACAAAGTTCTTCCTAACGGCGTCAGCGTGATGCCCTATACCCCTCGTGTTGTAAGGTCAATTCCTTGCATTGTGTCAAGAATGGACACTCCCAATAGAGTGGCCTGCGAGGCCTGCAGACGCGCCAACGTAATGGGCGATTGTGAGTCGGAATCACGTGGTCCTGAGGAAACATCTAACAGCTGCAGTGGAACGTTTGGATCGGGATGTCAACAAATTGCATGAACAGATTCGCCAGGCCGAAAATGAGCATATGAAGTATCTTGACCTTTTGGAAGAAGTAAGCCGTAAGGCTACGGAGGCTCGAGCACGGGTGGAACAGCTGCGCAAGCAGAAGGAGTTGGTGGAACACCGTAGGGCGGTGGGCGTTGGGCGAGCGATGCAGAATCTGCAGTAGCTCCGGAGTTTAGAGGGAGGGGGACGGCGTAAAGCGGAGTAGATAATGGCAGACAATTTGAACTCTATATCCTGGCTCTCTAAGACCATTGTCTTCTTGGTGCTGACCAGAACCTGAAATTCCTTAATCTCATCTTCATTCATTTTGTGATAAGTGTCTTAGGACATGTAATATAGCGCCTCCGAAGTAAGTGGGATAAGACAAAGAAAGCCTGGGCTAAAGCTTTCGCAGATGCTTAGCCATTTTCTTCCTTTCACAAGTCTGTTGTGTAATGCCTTGCGAGATTCCTTAGTTTATAGCTATTCAAGTTATCTTAAAACATCATTAAAACGGTCTAAGTCCACTTAAGTTGATCCGGCCTTGGCGTTGTCTATTTCTGCAGCAAAATAAAGCTTAGTGAGTCGGACTAGTAGGATGTTTAGTATAAAACCCGCCTCTAGAGGCGGCTTATCAGCCTATATACAGGCAAACATAAACTATAAAATTTGAATCTCAAGAAAAGTATTAGTTCTTATGGAGTGCCGGTTCCAACTGAAACTACTCATCCTATAAAAGCTCCTTTACTGTTAGCCTATCTCTTAGATTAAGTTTTATAATCTTCAGTATGAATGCTTTATCCTCCTTAGTGATCTCCTAGTTAGTAACATACTTAAATAGCTTTATTATCTCATAAGGCACTTCTTTCATAATATGTACAAGAATACTTAGAGTATCCTTATCTACTATCTCCTTATACAATAAAGGGAATAGTCCGAAATATTAATAGTACTTTATAAGAATCTTCAGTTTATAGTGCTCGTAATTAGCAGGGATATCTGGTTTGAAAATATACTAGTTTCCTCCCCAAAGCAGGCTTATAAGCTGTAGAGCGAAATTTTATTAGTTAGTATATATAAAATAATTAATCTAATTACTTACCGTAGCGTTGAGGGACTAAATGTCTGTGGCAATACTCCATCTTATCTAGAGGTATACCTTAGGGTTTTGAAATATAAGTGCTCTAATAATATCACCCTCTATTACATATCTAGAATCTATATATATTGTACTCCCACAATCGGCTAACTTCACATCAGTAAACTGGATATTCTCGGGCCCGTAGTTCATTAATACGTTATCAGGTTTGACGTCTATAAATTAATAATAGTTAGAGCTTAGTATACATTCTAAGAAGAAATACTATACCTATATGCATATAGCCATTCTTATATAGTACTACTAGTGCTTCTAGTACTTTTCTAATTATATATTTAACCTCTAAAGGGGTAAGCTTCTTAGCTACTAAAGTATATAAGGCGTTATTATAAAAGTGCTTTAGGACGAGTGCTGGCGGATTAAGAGAATCTTCTATTTCATTAATTAAAGAATAGAGAGAAGGGGCCTGGGATTAGAAGCGCTTAAGAATATTATATTTTTTTTTAAGGCGAAAATAACAGACGCTTTTAATTATGACCGGATCTTCGCTCTGGTTGCTAGAATTTATCCGTTAGCTTAGGATATACAATAATGAATTATAATACATATATTGCTAGCTAAATTAATTAATGAAGTTACTTGATAATAGTGTAGGTGTTTACTTTCCCTTTGAGAAGCTACCCTAACCCAAAAATAGAAGTCATAAAAGATTAGATTAGAATCCGGCGGCCTTTCTTAAGCTTGAGATTTTATTATTTAAGTATACTTCAATCAACGCGCCCCTCTGCGGCGGTTAAAAGTAGGAGTCATACAATAAAAATTTAAGGACGGCAGAATATCATTTTAGTAAAGGCAGTTAGTGAAGATATAATCACATGAAATTGTTAGTACTTAGCAAGCTTTATTTTCTGTTACTTTAAAGTTAGAGTATATTATCACGGAACGACCCTAGACGGCACATGATAATGTGATAACTTAACATACTATAACTCAAATGACGTGTGGGCAGGGTATAGAAAAACGCTTGCTATCTTACTCATTATCTTTTCTTTTTTCTTATACTGCGTCTTGGAAATGGTGCTATTCATCACCTCTCATAAGTAAATGCCCGCTTTTAAATCTTTCTATATAGTGATAAGGGATATGAGATTTTATGATTATTTAGATACGTTTGAGTGTCTAAGGTGAATTTAAAAGAAGTGCAGAAGCAGCATAGGCATTAGAGGCAACATTTATTCCTATATTAGGTCTTTTCAATAACCAAAAGCTTTCTGTTCTTTACACTTTGCGTTAGAATGTCATATAACCAGATCATCAGAAGGAAGATGCTTAGGGCTATTAATAAAGGTGGTAAACAGATCATGCTTTCTGCAGCTACCGAGACGTCACACTGGATAAGGCCTGAAGTTGCCGCCGAGGCGATAAGGCCCACTTTCGAGTAAGCTGTCCAGGAATATACTGGGCCGTTGCCTAATGATATAACGGAAATTTGTACTAGGTAGATAGAAGGTTGTGACGTGCCTCTGAAGAGCTAACTGAAAGCGTAGAGAGAGCGATCACATGAGCGAAGCCGACAGCCGTAATCATATCTCTAGAGTCTGCTACGACTCCAAGGGCGCAGAGATGACTGTGCATTTCCCAGTGAAAAAAGCATATCAATAATTGTACTCTACCTCTCAACGGGCTTCTGTCCGGCGGTCTGGCACCAGTACCTCACCATAATGGGTATGGGACATAAATGCCAATAGATATAAGTACTGGAACGGTAGAGAATGGATCTGGCAGTAAACTGTAAGACATCCGTTCGATTCGATTTTTTTATTACTTTTTAGATATTTATTACCTATTTAGTAGGCTTTCGACGCCCTGCCAACTAGGCAAACCTAGATTTTCGGAAACGATGATACGGATTCATTTTTAGAATGCGATATCGTATCATGTGATACCGAGTGCTGCCAAGTCACAGGCAGGATAAATATATATCTGGATCGAGGGAATCGGAGTGACCTTTGTGGATTATTTCTCTTGCAATGCGTACCAGCGCGCCTGTACTGCGCCCGGCGTCCGATCCGGGAAGAGAGGACATGTCATCCCATATCATACCCATCTTTTCCTTGTACGTACTGCATTCTCGGAATCTGATGGACGTCTCTCTGATGGACGTCTCTTTTTCTTCCGAGGAGCACGAATGACTGCGGTGTTTTATTTCAAGCACCCATTGGTACTGGAAGATTGGCTAAATGGGCTTTCACTGTCCAAACTCTTGTACATTCGATCTAACTATGATTCAACCAACGATCTCTTACCAAAACCACAAACCAAAGTCGTCCCAGTCATCCAGGGCCAGCCCCATATCGAAAGGCGGAGTTGAGGTGGGAAAATCGGCGAATGTTTCGCCCAGCCCTTGAAGAACAAAGCTTTCACCATTTGGGGTGCCGTTTTCCATCGATGTGTGTGTGTTCGGACCCACCCCACTTCGCTTCTGAGAATTGTCCGGTTTGCTGTTGTTTCTTCCTTTCTTTGTTGGCAGCGCTGGATTTGATTTTCGGGTTGCCTGTGACGCCCTTTTGGAGCGTAGCCACTCGAACGTGCAGGAGTTCCCTGCATTCTTGCAATTCCTGCACGACGCTAAGGGACCGGAGGTATCTTCTCATATCCATCAGTTATCGAACGGCCATCTGTGTTGAGTAACCTACCCTCTAAAATGGCTGCATCGTAAGCCCGCTTTCCCCTCCGGCACTGGTCGCAACACCGATTCCGCTTTCGAGTACCGGTCCGTTGAGGAATTTCAGGTAGAACTGAAGGACTGGCGGTGGTATCATTCCTTGCTAGAACAGGCTGCTGATGTATCCCAAGGCTGCTGGAGTCCCGTCTATTTATATCCTGTAGTGTGGGATCCGTTGTGGGTTGCTGAAGGTTTGATGTGGTTGGCACGTAGTAGCTAATCAGGTGAAGGCGTTGTCCTGTCGGGGTTGTGATACTGAACGACTGCTTCATGAGACCATCTGGCTTGTACCGGTACCTATCTGGGCCTTCTCCGCCCGAGTCTCCAGACATTGCGCTTTCTCCCCGCTTGTCCTCTATTTCCCTGTAGGTCAAGAAACTGCCCAACATCCGGCTTGCGCTCCATAACTTTCCATCGGTCCACCTTTTTATGCCCGCTTCCCTCTCATCCCACACAAAGACAGAGCCCGACTTAATTTGCTGGCGTTCTTCCTCAGAGAGTCGTTGCTGCACACAAGACAAGTAACCGATACGGCAAGCCTCAAAGAGAAGGATAGCATCCGCTTCCGTGCGGACGTGGCCGATGTATGTTTCCATCGCGAAGACAGGCTATGCGGGTAGGTTGGATAAGTGAGAATTATCGTCGTGGGGCGGTGTACTAACAAATATAATATGGTTGCCGCGGGGGGGGGGGTTTAGTTAAACTGTTTAAAGTTTGAGTTTCATGAATATCTAAGAGTCATAGCTTCGTTTGCATTAGTGAAACAATGAGGCTGGTTCATTTGTTGTAATGCTAAGGGTGAAACGATGAAACAGGCAGCTTCTCGCGCGTCAGTACCCCACAGAACATCAAAGAGCGAGAGGAAATGGCAAAGCGAAGAAAGAATACATTGTATCGCCAGTCTTAGAGGAAAGGGTATGCGGTTCTACGGCTTTGTCTTTCTTCATAGCTCACTTTTTTCACAGACGCACCTGTATACCTTATTTTCTTCTTTATTTATATTAAGGTGTGCTGTTCGGATAGGCAGGATCCCCAGGATGCTCATCTTCGAGAACATTTGCCTTGGGTGATGAGTAAAAAAAAAATCAAAAAACACTAGCTGCGTTCACCTAATTTGTCAGCTCTGGCACGTGTTACATTGTGCTGCAGCCGGGGAGATCGTGGCGACTTAATGTTCCATAATTGACCTTAAAAATATTATTGATTGGCTGTACACTTAGAGTGAGGTATAGGATTAGTTATATGTGACTAGAGGCGGACTACTCTTGTAAGACAACCGATGAAAGGACACTCTGACCCATTGGCTGCTGTCTTCCTAGAGCTAATACACGTAGCTATAAAAGTTTACCAGCCCTGACCTTCAGCCCCAATCGGGGGATCTAAAGCGGCGAGAAGTGGCCTGGCAAACGGTCATATCCGTCTGCCTTTGTTGTCCAATCGTCTAGCAAAATCAGGTGAGCAAACAGGTTTGTGACATGCATTAAACCCCTATCTCTCTCATTTGACCTGTCAAAAGTAGCGACGATAGCGAATCGGATGGAAATCATTGCCACAGCATTGCTCGTTGCTATGCACTAAATTTTCGCCTTATTAGGAACAAAGTCTTAGCGCGTGACTACTAGAGCAGGCAAGCCATATTGAATGAAACCATATTAAATGAAACCGTAGATGGATGGATTTTGTAGATGGTTATATTCTTTCTTGAAGCTATGAATCTGACGACCTCCAGTTAAGACAGTTGATCTTGCATTCCATTTATTACCGAAAAGGGACATTTGGTTCTTGGTTCTGAGTACATTAAGTGAGGCGACGTCGTAGCACTAATCAGGGGAGCTTAGGTTCCCTTCATTTTTCAGCGTCAAAGCAGAGGACGGTATTAAAGTTATTAGTGAAGGCTGGGAAGGGCTGCACTAAGATAATCATGCATCCTACAGGCTCTTTATGTGCATAGAGCAAAAATTGATCATTGCGGCATATCCCCAAAGCACATTTGAATATTAGGCTCGAAGAAAGCCGTGCCGTCCGGAAATCCAATAAGCGGAACCCATTTTATAGTACCCTTCGGTGGTTCCCTATACTGGTACCGGTATAAGGAGAACTCCCTAAGGGACCCTATAAATGGGTGGAAACATTCCAGGCCCTTTCCTGTATGATATATAGACTAGAGATTTTCATCTATGTGTAATACTTGAGAGGCGTAATCGCGGAAGACGCGAGAGACACGCAGATAGGCATTCCGAGTTTCTGGGCAAACGTGTGAGATGATTTCTCCGTAGAGCTCAATGGGAAATACGCTGCAGCGGTAGGCAGGTAATAGAAGTCTATTATTATATTAAAGGTTAGTATACTTATAGCTTTGAGGGGATAATACATTAGGTGATTTACTGCTAGAGTTAAGCTCCTTTGAACAGAAGTGCAATAACATAAAATGCATGTTCCTGGGAAACCGCATCGTTGAGTAAGCTCTTATCTTCCGGTTCTTCTACCTTTATCATCGTTCTAATTTGGGTAAAGGAGATGTATTTTGTGTGCTGCACTTCATCATCCGCTACACGCACAATCACGAAGCTGTTAATAGAGAAGATAATAGTATTAAATAATATCTTATTATCGGCTCTTCCTTTGGTAACGGCTGAGACAATCGTATTCTTAAATCCCGCTTTAGATGTGATATCGACATCGCGTTTTAAGTAAACTAAGACATTTAATAACTAATATAACTCGGACTCTGGAGCACTTCTAGCTTTATTCTCCTCTAGATGGTATCTGTGGATGAACTTAGAGATAAACTCTGGGCGCTGCTTAGCGTTACCGTCTTTTAGTATAGCAGCATAATCTCAGTTCTTCTCTATAATATAATTCCGCGTTAATAAGAAGCGGACTAGTTCTAGAGAGTAAGAAACTAAACTTAGCAGTGTAAATAAGACCTTATGGAATAAGAAATTACTTTTACGGCACGTGTCGCGGGCTTTGCAGATAGCGTCCTTATATTTATTAATAAAGATATTAAAGAGGCGGAGACAGGCCTGTACGGCTGGCTTATGAGTAAGTTTTTCTAAGATCATACTAAGCAGCTTTAGGGAAACTAGCTTTAGATTTAATTTCTTATACCTGGGGGCAGGATCGTACGTAAAAAGGGTGTGATAAGAAGTGGGAGTAGTAAAGTAATCACGGGTAGCCTATTCTTAATTATTGATATAATCACCGAAGAAAACAGCCTCCGTACTAGGGATGAGTTTGGGCTATTTTTTGGGAAGCTGAGAGAGATAGAAGTAGCTATAGTTACAACTAAAGCGCTTCGTGTTTAGATTAAAAATATAGACGTACTCCGTGTACCTATATTTGTTAGTACTGTCTCTCTAAAATAGAATATAACGTATAATAGCTCTGTATACGACATCCACATGTCCAGTCCATCCTCGTCAAAAATATTGACATTTTTTTCCAGAACTTTATTTAAGGAGACGGATAGGAAGTTGCGCTCTAGCTCTTTTTCTAATTATTTATACTTAGCTCATTTCTCCTCTAGCCATTTCTTGAAATCCTCTGGGTTGGAGGGGATCCCGCTTGTGAGGTAAAGTCCTAAGTCTTCTAGATAAAAGTCCCTACCATAATGTATTAGTAAATTAGGTATCTAAGTAAAGAACTTAAAAGCTTACAAGTGATTATAGTAGATGTAGTAGCTATTATACTACTTGTATACATATAAGCCTATAGTACTCATGACGCGAAATTTCACACTGCCCTTGCCTTTTATATAATTTTTTACTTAAATAATATTAGTAGTAAAGTTTTAACTTATAAATCTTTGTTTAATATTTATAAAAAAGTATTAATTTATTAAAAAAAATTGTAAAAAAAAAAAATTTTAAAAAAAAAAAATTTTATATATATATATTTAAGCTAGCTTTATAATTCGTAGGATGATCTTTATACAAAAAAAATTGATGGCTAGTGCAAAGATATCACGTAACTAGAAGTAGAAACCCGGAGTTAGGTAAACCCCAGAATTCCGGCCCACTGGGCTAACTACTGGCTAGGGGAGGGCCAAAGAAATGGACATATGTAGGCGCTGTATAATGTATGATGAGTTAAAATTAGAAAACAACTAGCGTCCAATTAACACTTGCAGCAGCCTCTTCATCCAAACATCCCACCAACCCTTCTGATTTTCGAAGCCTTGTTCCCTCGGTCCGTTCAAGGCTATCATTCATTGATGGAGCAGCAAGTTGGATTCTAAATAAGGCGTGGTTGAGTTCGGCCTTCTCCTGGCCAGTAATGAAAGTAAATAATTTCAAGATCGCTAGACATCGTTTTAATGTCTCGCCCTTTTCTTCAGAACTTCTGGGTATCCTCCCCCAACCACCTTGTTATTGTAGTTTCGGTATGACTCATTCAGAATGGCTCAGTCTTTTAGTCGTACTTTATTGGATATGCGTCTTAATGCAGGGACAATTCGATGGGTTTCCGATGCGACGCGCTAGGAGGTTTTCTTACTAAAAAGAGTGGACCAGCACGGGCGAACGCACTTGCGTTTGTGTGCTTTTATATTCCGGTGAATGAATCTATATATTTGCTAGATTTGGTCATGGAATAGCTGGAATCATCCTCGTGGTCGCCGGGGAAAGTTTTTGACATCCGGTACTGCTGACTTAGGCCCATCCAAACACCCCATTGGTGAGAATGGCCTGGTTGAGCTAATTGGCGAGCACCGAACATCAAAAACTTTCCCCGGCGACCACAGTACTCTATCGCTTGTTGAGAAGAATCAATGAGCGGTGCGGTTGGGAGAGGAGAACAGAGTGGAGAAGATCTCCCCGTCTATGACTGTCGGCTTCAAGAGAAGAGATGCTCAACTGATTATTCGCCTTCAAAGATAACTACAGCATACGGCTAACCTCTTTCATGTAGTAAACGAGCACTCCAAAAATTGACCAGCTCGGGGGTGCCCGGAAACGAGACGGCACATGCATGCGGCTGCGACCACAAATGGGCCGGCAGGCAGGTTCAGGTCCGCTGTGGCAAAGAGGTTCAAGAGGGCCTAACAGGCCGCAACCTCATCCTCAACCTCAACCTCATCATCATCCCTATCATCATCTTCCGGCGAATTGGAACAAGTTTGAGCCTTTATCATCACTTGCGTCACCAATATCAAGCCGACCTACCTCGCCATCGCCATCTAACACGTCTACACCGAACCGCCCCACCGTCACCGTCCAACACTTGCCACCATACCGAAACAATCGCTTCAACGTCGCAAGACGTCCCCAACTACATGGAATCGTCATATTTTCGGGAGCGTAGGGACTCACCAGATCCCGCATTTTGTGCTCATTCAGCAGCCTAATTGTAGCCCGAAAACTGGTGCTGAGAGTACTGCTCTCGCCGCAGCGGGCCCTCCCAACATAGAGAGTCAGCGGGAATATATATGGGGATAAAGCATCCCGATATACATTCTCCGCTCGGGATGCCTCCCAAGCTACCTCATGGAGGTCATATTTGGCAGTTGGAAGTACTCATAAAGATTGTCATAAGGATTGGATTGATTGAAAAACTAAGGATGACTATCCTACTTAAATAATGAGTGAGATGAGCTGGAATGAGGATTCCTATCCTCTTGATGTTGACAAGGGAGGATTTACAATCTCCTGGTGGAATGAAAATAATAATGGAATGAAAACCCTTGCTCGGTTACACATAATGATGCAAGGTAGCAAGGTTACCAATCGCAAATTGCACCAACACTCCCTCTCAAGCTTGCGTACGATGCCTTTAGGGAGCTTTAATCATGCCTCTTCTTTGCTTTGTCTGGGTCAAGCCGGCAATGATCAATGAATCGAAGATGCAGTTCTAGACTGACAGCTTTAGTCAGGCTGTCTGCAATCATTTGACTGGTTGGCAGGTAGGGCGCGGTGATTCGTCCATTCTGCACCTGCTCTCGTACGTAGTGGTACTGTACGTCGATGTGCTTACTACGCTTGTGGAATTTAGGGTTCTTACCCAGAGCTATAGCGCTTTTGTTGTCTGCATGAACCTTGATGGATTCATGATGAAGTCCCAATTCAGTAAGCAGTTGCCTGAGCCAGGTGGCTTCCTTGATGGCTTGACACATAGCCATGTATTCTGCTTCTATAGTCGACAGAGCGACTGTCAACTAACGCTTTGAAGTCCAGCTAATAGGTCCTCCGTTCAGGGTAAAAATATAGGCTCCTGTTAAGCGTCTGGTTACAGAATCTTTAGTAAAGCTAGTATCTATATACCTAGTAATTTTATTATTACTTTCTTTACTAAATATAATACAGTAATTAATTGTACTACGCAGGTAAAAGAAGATCCTTTTAAGTGCGTCCTAATACTCAGGTCTAGGATTATTTATGTACTGTATAAGAGATAAGACTATAAATACTATATCTAGCTAAGTAGTAATTATAATATATATAATTAATCCTAGCTAGGCAGCAAATTCTTGTCTTAAAGCTTTAGTAGTAATATTATTAAATAATTTAAGATATTAACTTATTACTATTAGCGTTTTTACCCTACGTCTATGCTTACTATACCTATATTTATTAAAAATCTTTTTAATATATACTCGCTAACTAAGTGTAATTATCTTTATATTATAGTCGCGCTTAATTTCTATTCTAAGGTAGTACTTAATATCTCTTAGGTTAATTATCTTAAATTTCTTACTTAACTAATTAATAATCTACTTTATAGCTAGCTTATTACTACTAATAAACTTAATATTATTTACATAGACTATAATTATAAGTCTTGTGCGGATAGTATTTTTAATAAACACGTTATTATCTACTATAAGTAGTCTAAATCTGATTTTAATAAGAAAGCTTATAAGCTATTTTATTTACTTATATGCTAATTATTTTAGTCTATATAAACTTTTCTTAACTCTATAAATAAGATATTTCTTACTCTTTTAAACGTCACTAGGTGCTTGCTTGATATAGATTTCTTTATTAAAATCTAAATTAAGATATACTGTTATAAAGTTAAGCTGTATAATATTATAGTTTAATAGTGCTATAAGTGTAAATATTATTTATACTAAAGATACTTATATAACTCTAGTATATATTTAGTTATAATTAATGCTAAATTACTGTATAAATTCTTTCCCTATAAATCTAGCCTTATACTTAGTAATTTAATTATTAGCTTTTTTTTTAACTTTAAATATTTACTTTCTATCTAGCGCTGTACGCCCTGTAGGTAATTTAATAAATTTAAATATTCTATTCTCTTAATACTATTATATCTTAATATTTGTTACTTTTTTCTATTTCATGCTATCTAGCTATTCTATTACTACTATAAATAATTTTAGTTTTAGATTATTTAGACTTAGTTTCTTATAAATACTTATATTAGCTATAATTAAAGCGTGCTCTAGAATATTATTAAGATATAAATAAAAGCTTTAATAAGCATAATTAATTTCATTAAATATTACTATATATAGCATATAAAAATACTTATTAGAGACTTTAGTAAGTATAATTATTTTTTATATATTTACTATAGCTTTTACTATTACTAGCTTTATTAAAATTATATACTTATATTTATTATAAAATTTATAAGGTGGCTGCTCTCTATTATTATATATTAATTATTATAATAGTTCTATTAAAAAGAGTAGCTTTTAGATTAGTAATTTTATTTTAGGGCTTATTATAGCACCTTATTATACTTCTTTTTTAGTATTTTTAATTATTTACGGCCTAATATAAATCATACTTTACGTGTGTTTTCTACTGTATTAAGTATTTTTCTTTTTCTTTAATAGTATAAGGCTTAGCTTATATAGCCTGTTTAACTCCCTCTTATAAAATAAGCTTTACTTAATTATTTTAATAGTAAATTCATATACCCTTTATTAATTAACTATTTAATTATTAATTACTAGTTTAGGATATAGATTAAGTAGAGAATTTAATAATTAGCTATAAGTTCCTATTAAAGATTATTATGTTTTCTTTCTAAAGTTAAGTTCTTTTTTATTTTCTATAAATTAATATCTATTATATGGTTTATAGTTATTATTAGATTTGAAATTTTATTTCTCTATAATCTACCGTGTTCCTTCTTTCTAGACTTTAATAATTAATTTATTAAATCTATTTATAAATCTAATAAATTTTTCTTTAATTTTATATAATATAATCTTCTCAGATTAAGCTTTTTAGCTATTCTAATAGTATATAACTATTTTGAATATTAGGATTTTGGAAAGATTCAGCTTATATCTATTAATAACTTTATATAATAATTTGCTATTAAGTCTTTGTACTAGGCTTCTATTTTTTAATTTAGTAGTATATTTAATTACTAGTAGCTAGAGAAATCTTAGAAAATTCTAATCTACTAGCATTAACGTTACTTTTTTATAAAGATAGAATTAGATAATTTTAGTAAGTCTATTCTCTTATAGAGTGTCTTATATAATAGGCTAGTAAATAATCTTCTCTTTTTTCATCTATTCTTTAAAGTCTTAACTCATGAATATAGAATCTTAGTTTGAGAAAATATACGTAATAGGGGGTTTTTTTTATGCTTTTTAGTAAGCTTATAGCTCTTTTACGTAATTTAAAGCTTTATTCTTAAAGCGAATAAACTCTATTTCCGTGCTAATAGTATAGTTATTAGTTATAAAGATATATCCACGCTTTTAATTATATCCTTCTGGTTTAATTATTAGTATAAGGTTTAAATAGAGAATTTCTTTTTCTCACTTTACATACTATCATTCACTAAACGGTTATTTTTAAAGTTTAAATTCTAAATAGTATATATAAGTACTATAGTAATAGCTCTTTAGCTTTAGTCTAGTAGTATTCTTTATAAGCTTTATAAAATTACTATATTTTATATATTCTATTATTTAATAGAGCTGCTCTGTTAATACTTTTTTAGTTAATAATAACTTTATAGCTAGTACCATATACAGGTCTGTTACTATCTTTACTATATATATAAAAATAATTCTATTTTCTTTATATACTATAGCCACTTTATTGCCTTTTTAATCTTTAATTTTTTTATTTTTCTAATTAAGAGTATAGCCCCCGCGTCTTATTCTTATAGCTAATAAGATATTAATAAGACTATCTAGATAATACTAAATATCTTTAATAGTATAAAAAAAGGTTTTACTATTCTAAAGCTAATATAAAAGCTATATTATTTCTTTACTTAAAATTTATATAGTTTCTTTAGTTCTGCTTAGGGTCCTGCTAGTAGCATGTATTTTAATAAACCAGACAGAATTATTATAGATATTAACCTTTAATAAAGTGTTATACGTTGTCTTGCTTTTGTCACTATAAATAAAGAAGCTTAAAAAGATATTAATTAAGGTATTAGTTAGGGTAAGCTATATCACTTTACTATCTTTATTTTTTTAAAAATCTTTTTACTTCTTATACTAGCTATCTATAGCCTTTTCCGGGTACTTAAACTAGTAGTCTTCTTCTTTCTTACCTTCCCTTTTACACTATAAGTAAGTCTTTAACTTGTGTTCTTTGCCTATACTAGGCAATTTACTTTAACTTTAATTCTTGCCTTTTGTTGCATGTGAAGTAGCTTTGGATTGAGATTTGTTTACGAGCTCTTTGTTATAGAGTTAACTTATAAGAGTATCATACGAAAGCAATTTAATGCCCGTGTCACGTTTTCATTCTTGAAAGGACGTAAAGTACGTTCCAAGATTGTAGATCATTACATGCTTGAGCATAAAGTCAATTATGATCTTTTGCCGTGCAATGTCTTGAATAAGGATTCCGAACTTATTAGTATAGTCTTCCATGTCTTTACATGAAGCGTACGTCGTAGTCCAGATCCATTCAACAACTAGATACTTCTAGAGTTCTGTGTTGATCTTGTAGTGCTTGATAAGGGTGTCAATGACCCATCAAGCCGCCAGGATTCCGTCGACTTTTCGTGCTGGTATGTCCTCGCAGTGGATAACGATATTATTAATCGCTTTATCATTGTCAGGATGTAGTACCCAGTCGTTTTGGTCCTTCGTAAATTCCAGGCTAAAGTCGAATTTTTGGTAGTCGCTTGTGGCTCCAAATTTCGGCTTCTTTTCCGGATCAGTTTTTGTCTGTCCAGGTGAGGGTGTCTCTGTCTCAATTGTCTCTCTGACTAGTTCTTGTGATGAACTGTCAGGAGCAACGGACGTTCCACTGTCGCTCTAACGTGAGTTTGATGGAGACTTTTACCGCGTACTTTGGTTGTACAGAACAAATTCAACTGCGTCCCATGTGCCTTTTGCTGTCATGTACTTTTCAAGCCTGAACAGCCATATGGCAAGATTTGCAGCTCCTTTGAGCTTTGGTACTCCGGTATCTTTTGTCATTTTAACAACCGTGAGGAATCAATTGATAGACAATTTGGATCAGGTCGTAAAAACGAGTGATATATGAGATTCGTCAGCCGGGCTCATAACCTCATGGAGGTCATATTTGGCAGTTGGAAGTACTCATAAAGATTGTCATAAGGATTGGATTGATTGAAAAACTAAGGATGACTATCCTACTTAAATAATGAGTGAGATGAGCTGGAATGAGGATTCCTATCCTCTTGATGTTGACAAGGGAGGATTTGCAATCTCCTGGTGGAATGAAAATAATAATGGAATGAAAACCCTTGCTCGGTTACACATAATGATGCAAGGTAGCAAGGTTGCCAATCGCAAATTGCGCCAACACTACCACCTCTAGCCACTCGAAACGCTCCATGTCCCATTCGTTCATATAGTCGCTAGCGAAACCGGCTTCACCTCGAGCACGGCTGCAACACAAGTCTTAACCCACTCGTAAGCGAAAGCCTTGGCGCCCCACCTTACGTATCCGGCTAGGCGCAATCAACCTAGGCACGTGATTTTCCACGGTACCAGAAGGTACTTCTCTATCACAGCTTGAGCTGATAAGGGTGTACAGTAGCCAGATCGGTTCGGCCGTCCTCCCTGCTAGCGCTGGCAAAGAGCTTTAGGAGTACCACCACCTGTCCTGCTCCTGTGTCTTACAGGGAAATTCTAACCGCGCCTCGGCTGAACCTTTCTCCCGCCTGCCTGGCCACCTCAGGGGCTTGGCAACTGCAGATACACCACCTACATTATCAGCCTCGTCGAGCTGAAGATGGGTCACGACACTCTCTGCATCGCATGCGCGGCTCCGCAGCCCTACGAAGGCGTAACGGTACTTCTACATAGTTCTCTCCCCAATTTAGCTACTTTACTAAGCCATTACACTCGCCCTTCCCCGCCATGCCCGAGCATGACCTCCGTCTGCTCGCTCTCGATGGCGGCGGCGTCCGTGGGCTGTCAACACTCCAGATCGTGAAGCAGCTGATGGACACTATCGATCCGGAATCGCCGCCGAAGCCTTGCGACTACTTTGACATGATCGGAGGCACCAGCACTGGCGGGTTCGTAGTGATTGCCCTGCTGAATGTACGCTAACGAGAAGCGTAGGCTCATAGCGATCATGCTGGGTCGGCTGCGCATGACGGTCGACGAGTGCATTGACGCATATGTCTCGCTATCAGACAGGATCTTCCAGAAGCAGAGACACCGCGTGACGATTAGGGGCCAGGTCCAAGGACGATTTGATTCGGATGAGCTGGAGCGGGCGATTAAAGAGATTGTTGCAAGGCAAAGCCTAGCACAGGATGCACTCTTAAAGGATGACACAGATGCGAAATGCAAAGTGTGAGTGAGAACTACCTAGTGCGGACCGTAGTGACATTAACGAGGAGAATGTAGATTCGTCTGTGCAACAAGCAAGGAGACAGGCCATACGGTGCGGCTCAGAAGCTACCGCTCGGCACGCGGCCGCAAACAACTGCTCCTCACCGCCAAGATATGGGAGGCAGGCCGAGCAACGTCCGCAGCCTCCTCCTTCTTCGATCCCATCACCATCGGTGACTTCGGGGAGAGCTTCGTCGACGGTGCTACAGGGGCGAACAACCCGGTGTATGAGTTGTGGAACGAGGCCCAAGACATATGGCCGTCTGGCTCGCTTGAAGACAAGGTCAAGTGTTTGGTGTCGATTGGGACGGGGGTTCCGTCGCTTACACCGTTTAAGGGCGATCTCATTGGTATTGGCCAGAGTCTGCTGGCGATCGTCTTGGAGACGGAGAAGACAGCGGAGCAATTCTCCCAGGACAAATCGCGACTCGATGACACGAGACGGTACTACCGGTTTAACGTGTTGAGGGGCCTGGAGGATATCGGGCTAGAGGATTCGAAGCGAAAGAGTGCTATTATTGCGGCCACAGATCGATATATCGAGTCGCAGGCGGTGTTCAAGCAAGTCAAGGCTTGTGCTGATATTTTATCTGGAAGACCATGTAAGTCATAGAGAATTGGTTTAAATAGCGAGTCATCTCATTCTATTTTGCAATTTCTTTTCACCTAAATTACCAAGCCCTTTCCACTTCAACGTCAGGCCGTTTGCATCTCTAATACACTACTTCTACCGAGCATACGATCGTTCGGAGGTCACTCGTCTCCTTACCGTTGAGTTCTCTAAGTGTTGCCTATTACCAGAGGTCCACTCTATTAGTTTGATGAATTGTGGACTAATATTATGATCTAATAGACGTAAACCTCGAAGATGTACTGTGCCTACTTGCGAAAGCTCAAGCGCAAGCCGAAAGCGGCACATCAAAGCTTCACCAAAGCTTAGACAAGTCCAAAGCCAGCGAAGAATCAATGAACACAGCTACTGTTGAGTTTCTCACTATGCTGTACCGCCTTCTGTGGAACCTTGGGACGCCTTCCGTTATCCTCCAGATCCTAGATCACTTCACGGGGCGGACATTAGACAAGCTGCAAGCGGTTATCAATGAAGACAAAGCAATCGTAGGAGGGCTGCAAATCAAGAGCATGGACGCGCGACAGACTGTGGAAGAAATGAAGGAAGCCGAAGAGCAGATCAGACATTACATCGAAGTATCCAAACGAAATAATGATGTCCAATCACGAAAACGGGAGGAGACAGAACTGCGAATGGCAATTCAGTATTCAAAAATACAAGAGACGGAGCAACGTATCATGAATGAAGCTGCAGACCTGAAAGGCCGAAAAGAGTACTACGCACAACTTGAAGAGCAAGTGCCGAGACTCCAGCAAGAGCGGGAAGCATTGCAGCAAACTGTAGAACAACTCAAGGACAAACAAGCACAACTAGACGACAAAATAGCGAAACTCGAGGAGAGGCAGCAAGAAGCCGAGCGTTTACGAGCTGAATCGGAGGGTAAAAGCATCTGGCGAAGAATTTGGGAATGGATAACATGGGTTTTGAGTTTTGGAAATTAGCTTGCAGCAGGAACTTAGTTAGGCCTGTCTCCTGCACCGGTTGCGGAAACAGGCATTATAAGTAATTCTGTTTCAGATTTAAATAAATTCTCTTATTATGAGTTCCAAGGAACCACAGAAAATAAGACAAAGGCGATTGGTGCGTCTGCAGTTGCCTGGTCGCTCCAGGCGGACAGGAGAAAGGGTCAGCCGAGGCGCGGTTAAAGTTCCTGTATGGAATTAAGCAGCAGCAAAGGTAACGGGCGCTCCTAAAGCTTTCTACAGCTTGCCAGCGCTGGCAGGGAGGCCGGCCCGCTCCGGCAGTTCAATCCGTAATAGAAGAAGTACCTTCTTGTACCATCGTAAATCACGTGCCTGGGCCATTTACGCCAAACCAGATACGTAAGGTGGGGTGCCAAGGCTTTCGCTTACGGGTGGGTGTTGCAGCCGCGTTCGAGGTGAAGCCGGTTTCGCTAGCGACTGTATGTTAGAGACCATTACGGAGGACTAGGCTGGCGACCAGAGCAGGAAGAAGGCTTTTTCATCTCGGACTTACTCTTAACCTCATTACTGTCATACTCTCTCTCAGCTCCCGCTTCTTAGCGGTCGCTACGGCAAACCGTCGTGGAACCTAGAACCCCGATGGCCCCGACAACCCCTGAACGCAACCCCAGTCCAGCAACCCAGGAAGATCCATCAGCCCCAGAAAAACGCCGGGAAAGAATGCCGTCCAGGAAGGCCCAGGACACACAAAATCAGGAAGCACTAACTAGTTGGACTAAGAAACCCCGAGCAGAAAAGGACATTGAGCTTATGGAACTGATAAAAAACCTGAAGGAGATCATACTTCAACAGAGCCTCATCATCAACAAAGTGAGAGCAGAATAGCAGACCCTGAAGGACCAGAATGCTGAGCTTAAAGAGGAGATCTGTGAGCTGAAGACCTAACTCAATACCCTCTCAGTAGCACTCCCTTCGACGCGCTCATAGGCGTTGGTGGTAGCAGGCCAAAATACAATAGTGCTAGGAGCTATTCTTACGTGAATAACAAGCTAAGAGAGTCTTAGTAGGGACTTAAAAAGCATCCGAATCAGCACACAGCGAAATAACACTGATACTGAGGACAAGGAGAATGAAACATTTAAGAGATACCTCCTAACAGACTTAGCAAATACTTATATCTGAAATGCCCTATAGAATAATGATACGACGAAAGAAGCCCAGGTAGCAGGGATTGGAACAATAAAGACTAGATACGTGATCTGATTTAGGGATGAAAAATCTACCCAACTAGCTAGGTCCTACACTGTATAGCTTAAGGCGTTAGGAAACGGTATAAAGCTTACTATACCACGCTTTAGAGTAGTGGTACATCATGTACCAACAGAGAATATTACTCTACCAGAGAATTAATTAGAGGTTATTAAGAAAATTATGAAAGAAAATAATATGAGAAGTAGAAGCCTCTAAATCGTAGAAGTTACATAGCTAAAGAGATAAGATAAACCATTAGAAAATATAGTAACTCTTAAAGTATAATTTAAAACAATAAAAGTAGTAGAATAGATAATTAATAATAGAATAGTATTTAGACAGAGATATATTAGTAGTATTAAGTAGTATTAAGTTAAGAAAAAGTAATGCTATTAATGCTAAGAATCAGGCTATCTAGTATAGTCCTATAGTAAAATAATAAAATATAGATAATATATAAAGAAGCACGACCGCAGAGAGTACTCTCTTAACATAAAAGTAAAGTACGTAAACTGTAATAGTATATACCTAACTAGAAATTATATATATAGAAGCTAAATAACTTCTAGTAACTAATAATAAATATAATAAACCTTTAGACCCTATAGCTAAATATTATGAAATCTAAAGCAAATATAAAAGCTCTTATTAATAATAAATAAATACAAAACCTCAACATCCTACTTATTTAGGAGTTATTAATAACTATATATAAAACTTATATTAATTACTAAGAATAGTAACTTTACCTACCTATATATATAAACGAAAATATTAGGAAATAAAGCCTAATATACGTAAATAAGCGGATTTCTATATTAGGGTACTACTAGCTACAGTGTAATAGCCCAAACATAATAGTAATAAAAATTTAGATAAATAAAACTAAACTACTAATTTTCTCAGTATACATCCTACTACTTAGCTATTAATAAATATTAGAGGAAATCTTAATATAAACCACGCTAAATAAAATATAGACTATAATTAAAGAAGCTATAATAAATACTAAACCTATTTAAATTATACTTACAGAAGACTTTAACTGTTACTATTTAGTATAAAGTAATAAAGTAGTTAATTATTTACTACTAAAACACGCTAAAAAGCTACTCACTTTTATTTAAAATAATAGAATATAATAATGCTTGCTAAGTGGAATCTTAATATTCTAGTTATTATTTTATCTTAGAATAAAATTAATTATTAACCTAAATCTAATAGACATATTTAAGAAAGTTTTTAGATATTATTTTTACTATAAGAACTATAAGTCTAACTATAAATAGGACTTTTAACTAAAACTAAGAGTAAAACAAAAACCACGTAAAGCATTTAAAAGAGCGGAATAGAAAAATATTAAAAAGATAATATAAACAATACTAGGTAAACCCTAAAATATTAAGACTATAATCTAGCTAGAATAATAAGTTAATAACCTAATCCAGGCCACTTTAGAAGCAGTTAAGAGGTATATACTAATTATAAATATATTTTTATATACTAAATAATAGTTTACCCTAGAGCTTAAAACACAGTAAATAGAAGTTAATAAAATAAAAAGAAAATAGTAAGAAAGCTACGTAATAAAAGAAAGAGAGAACCTAATTATAATAATATTATTTACAGAAATGCGGGCTAAACGCTGAGAATAGATTTAAAAAATTAAGTAAATAAAAGCTTTATACTAAAAGGAATTTCTTAATAATACTAGATTAGAAAGCCTATAGAAAATAGCTAAGTATATAAATTTAAGAGATAACTATACTAACATATCTTCTCTTAAAATAGATAGTAAAGAAGCCGTTAATAATAATGATAAGGCCTAAATATTTTTAAAGAGTTTTTTCCTAAAAATGGCTGAACTAAGCCCTGAAGTAATAACTATAGCAAAAGAAGAAATCCTATAGATCTTTATTACTAAAAGAGAAATAGAAAAAGTATTAGAGACTATAAAAGAAAATACTACTTTAGGAAACAACAGCCTACTAATACTAGTCTAAAAGAAAACATAAAAATATATATTATATATTATTACCTGAATTTTTAAAGAATCTATCGACCTTAGCCACTACCTAATGAAATAGAAAATAGTAATAATTATTATTCTAAGGAAGTAAAGGAAACTAGATTATATAGTGCTAGAAATATACTAGCTAATTTCTTTTCTTAATATACTTAAAAAGCTACTAGAAGTAGTAATCGCATGATGCCTATTATACTATATAGAAATATATAAACTACTTTTAAATATATAGTTTAATGGAAGACTAGAACGTATAATAAAATAAGCACTTTTAATTCTAGCTAACGCTATTAACTAGGCCTGGCTTAAGAATAAAGTAATTATATTAATCACTTTTAACCTTAAAGAGGCCTTTAACGGCGTTAATAAGCTAATACTAGATATATACCTAATAAAAAGCAGTATCCCTACAATCGTAAGAAAATAAATATAAAGTTTTATAAAAGAAAGAATAGTAAGTATTAAGTTTAATAACTTTAAAACTAAAGTAGCTCCTTTAGAGAACGTAGGTCTAGCCTAAGAATCTCTTTTATTACTAATTCTTTTTATTTTCTTTAACTTAGACTTTATAGATTAACTAGTAGACACTAAAGAAAGAGCATTAACATATATTAATAACTACTTTAAATAAAGAGCCGGACTTACTACTAAAAAGAATTTTTAAAAGATTTAAGAAAAGAATATCCTACGTATTAAAGAGTAGGTAAGACGAATAGGGTTATACTTTACAGCCAAAAAAACAAAACTAATCTACCTAACTAGAAAGAAAAAGAAGCTAGGAAAAGGAGTAATTATTATATATAAAAAGATAATAAAAGCGGTACCTACAGCTAAACTCCTAGGGATAGTCTTTAACTAAAAGATAAGATAAAAGTAATACGTATAGTAAGTAGTAAAAAGAGCTACTAAGACTGCTTTTAGTATAAAAGGCCTTAGATATCTCTATCTAATCTAAATAAGACAGTTATATCAGGCATATGTCACACTAAAAATAGACTACGTATTAATAATCTAGTATAACATTAATAAAGATAAAGGACACCTTAAAGTACTTAACTTAGTATAAAGAATAGTACTACTTAAGACTCTATTAGTGTTTAAGATAGTTATAATATAAACTTTAGAAATAGAATCTTACACTCCCCTAATATATCTTTAACTAAAGTAATAAGTATAGAATACTATTATTAACCTACACATGCTGCTAAAAGAGCATCTAATATAAAAAGTCTTAAAATAAATAAAAAGAAGACATATATGAAAAGAAATATGCGCGAAGTTTCCACTAGTTAAAGCAATTAAAACGCTAAACCCGGAAGCTACTAAAAACCTAGAAAGGATCGACCCAAAACCCCTAGCACTATAGAGATAACTAATATTTAATATAATTAATATCAAATAAGAAGAAGCAGAAGCTATTTAGAAGATTATCAATCTAATAGACGCTTTAGAGATGATAATATATACTAACGCTATAGAAAAGAAACCTAACATTAAAGCCGCAGCAGTCATAATTAATTAATAAAACGAAACTACTAGATTATAGAGAACTAGTATTGGCCTTAAGAAATACTAGTCTACCTATGCAGCTGAGCTCATCGCGATACACTATGCCACTAAAAAGATTAAGAGCGAGGTATATAATAACAGAACACCCTAGCAAGACAGAATATTTACTATTACAAGTAATAGTAGATTAGCACTGCAGGTATTACAGAATCCCTCTAACAAATCAGGCTAGCAGATAGTATGAAACATCCTCAACAACGTGGAGAACATGAAGGTAAGGTAAATAAGAATACGCCTGCTCTGGATACCCGGACACAAGAGAATTCCAGGAAATGACGTAGCCAACAACCTGGTAAAAATAGTAACCGGACCGTATGAGACCCACATATTCAGACGCCCCATCACCACATAAATAAAATAAAACAGAATAGAAATGTTCGAGCAATGGTAGAAAGAATGGAAAACCACAGAAAAGGGTAAACACCTGTGAAGAATAGACGACGGGCTCTTAGTAAGGCGCACACAGAGCCTCTACAGCCCTCAATCAAGAAACAGAGCATATCTGCTTATATAACTTAGAACTGGCCATTCGTGGCTCGCTACCCACGCCAAAATATTTGGCTTCACTAAGGAGGACAAATGCGAATGCGGAGCGTGAGAGACGGTGAAGCATGTCATGGTGGACTGCCCAGAACTCAAGGTAAGAAGGCGACAGCTTCGGAACAAGATAGGAGACGCCTTTAACAGTATTACAGAAATGCTAGGAGGAAGACCTCAGGGAAACCAGGGAGGAGTTAAAGGATAGACAATCAACAACAATGTAATTAACGCAGTGCTTGACTTTGCAGAGGAGTTGAAAAGATTTACATCAAGAGCACCAGACCGGCCCTACAGGGGGGATGGCGGACAAAGAGACTAACACAGGCCCTTACGAGGCTTAAATTTCGTTTTCATGAAGTAGTACAATGTATAGTAATTTTAGAAGGATAGATAGTAGTAGTGGTAACCTGCATATCCTTCGGGAGGGGTCAGGGTAAATGAATTCAAAAAAAAAAAAAAAAGACTGTATGTTAGAGTAACCTAACATGCTTTCCCGGCAATGCCGAGTCAACTTGTTTGAGGTGTCTGCCAGTGGTCCATTTATGGACGGTCAGGACATCCCAAGCAGAAAAAGTTCATTGGGATGCCCCCGCCAACCCTAAACTGGTTAACTAGTTACTCTACAACACATTGACAAGAACAGAAGCTTCGAACAGGTCACTCCAAACTTCAGAGCTGCAGCCCTCCCGCTCAGGCATTCTCAGCACCTAGTATTGTAACCGAGCATCCCTCGATTGTACAGATTACGAAACTTCCCTTGCATACTCGCTTGCAAGCTCCCTCGCATGCTCGCTTGCATGCTCATTACACAGAGCTCATTTCGCTCATTATTTAAGTAGGATAGTCATCCATAGTTTTCAATTCATCGAGTTCTCTCCAATGTCTTTGCACACATCCAAAGGTTGCTCGGTGACAGGTATGAACAAAGCGCGATGAACTTCCCAAGGCCGCCGGCTCAGTATTCAGAACAGCAAGATCATGAAGAAGATATCGATGGCGAAAATGACAAGTAATGACAAGTAACGTTAGATGACATCGGTGGTGGCATTAGTGGTTTCGATGGACTTGGTGATAGACGCTTGAACGGATGTCAACTAACGTAAATGCGAGATTGTTCATGTCCGGATGCTCGTCCCCTATATTCGTCTGTAGTACCCCGAACCTATTCATCCTTCCAATCACACGATAAGCTCGAGCCAGTGCTGAGACTAATCATTATCGAAACCCAAATCATTTAATCTTTGCCTTTGACTCCTAAACGACTCAAAAACTTCCGATGCTGGCCTCTTCCTCCTTTTAGATTCTCCGAATTTCTTCAGCACATCTTCCACAACCTTTTTCAGAATTCCATGAAGCTCTTTGACCCCATACTCGCAAAGAATATTCTTGACCATCCCCACAGCATCTGACTTCCCATAGCTTCTTTTAGGTGAAGTGAAAACTATATCAAAGCTATAACCAAGGGGATAGTCGCCTGTAACCTGGAGCTGCTCCTCAAACTTCAACTGCCCTGTGTACTCGGACCTCGAAATAATTGCCTGCGGCAGCTACCGAATAAAATCTGACTTGATCAAAAAAGGTATTGATATGATCCGTTTCCTTCATGAAGAGATACATATTATACAGAGCTTGACTAGCCGTAATTAAATTCTGTTTTTTGGCAACCTCAATATCGTCTCTCTTGCCTTTCACCTCGACTGAGAAAAAAGGGAAAGCGCGCTCACAACTGTCGTCTACAACTCCTTCCGGGCACATATGTGTTCTCAAAGATCGTAATTCTGGAAGATATTTTTCGTTCTTAATTAAGGATATTGTTCTAAAGGCAACCGCCAAATCCGGTACCGGCTCAACAATTTCGACGGATCGATCCTTAGTAGGCACAGGTTTGGCTATCCATGGTACCTCACAGACGTAATCGAGTATAGAGTCAAGATGACAACGATCAATGAGGTCCATCATGATAGTTCGCTGAAAGAGCGCTTCATGCGAGAGCTGGCATTTTAGCAGATCAGACTTCCATTTTTCCTCTTCTTCCGTCCAAGAAGCACGGGTCGAAATGTCCTCAAGACGATAAAGGATTTTCCGTTTGATGTTGACTATATCAGCATCATCCTCTAGCTTTTTGACATCAATATTACGCTCAAGGAGAGCGTCATATATCAAATTTGAATCTGACTTCACACGGGTGATTTTGGGCCGTTCTTTAGCTGTTCTTGATTGCGCCTTTCCGCTGACTCTCTGATTTATCGACAATCTGTTTGATGGGATCGGTGTGCTTCTCGTTGAGTCCATGTCGCTGTTGTGGGGTTCCCTAACTCCACGGCTGCTATACCAGTTTGCAATATTTTCAGTGTCGCTAGATTCCAAGATATCACTAGCAACAGAAGCTAGGAATGTAGCTTCTCCATTTATTTGATTCGCCCAGGACACCACAGGTTCCAACTAATGTATAAGTAAGTATTCTCCGTTCATTTGCAGGAATATGACAGATGACCACGTACATGATTACGCTCGATTGCATGATGTGAAGATAATCGTGGCTTTGCTACAGTGCTTGAATTCGGATTTGCAATCAACTCTTCGTCATCCTCCAAGAGATGCGAGAAACCAGCTGAGCCCTGATTCCTCTTCTTGCGAGTTCCCTTGGGACGAGGCGAACGTGGAGTTATGATTTGCCTAGTACTGGATCGTAATAGACGTTGCGAACTAAGACCTTGATCCGATTCCCTTGTCGTTGATTGCCTAGCGTGCGATCGCAGCCGACGAGCATATTGGGTCGATTTGCCCAGCTCCGACTGTTCTTCCCGAAGAACTGACAAGTCTTGATCCCTTTGGCTAATCCTTCTTTTTTCTGCCTTATTGCGCGACGTTGAGGGAGATTGTGATTTCTGGAAAGAGCATTGTCAGCTATTCCTCATGGGAAACATACACTCAATAAACAGGAGCGCGTACTGGAGTCTGCCTCTTCTCTGCCTTAGAAGCGATCGTTGGCTTAATTGCTCTTCGTCTTGTGCCTGTCTTAGGTAGCATTGAGTTTACCTTTTGATCTGTGGTTCTGGCTCTGGGAAATTCCTCGTCGAGTATCTCCTGTGTAAGGGTTGAAAACCCTAGAGACGTTTACGCTCGCAATTATCGGGGCGGTCTCCTAGTCGACTTTGGTATGGCGTTGACAGAGCCCAGCTGTGTGCTTAACGTTCTCCGAGAATGGATGGCTGGAAAGGAAAGGAAGCGGGACCTGGGTGCATTTAATGAGATGATCCAAGAGTTGGGAATCAAGACCTCGGTGAGAGCTGCGAGAACAGTGGACCGACAAATTCGAACGTGGACTGAATATACGTTATATGGACTACGCTGTGACGATGAAGTGGATATCAAGGTAGGGTAGCTAAAAGATCGTGTAGGCGAATCAATCGTACTGGCTAAAATTGAATGTTCCATGATTGAACGTAAAATTATCGTTGATTGGCTAACGCTTAGAGTGACGTCCAGGGTTATGGCGCACCGCAGTGCATTAATTCGCTGCCGGAGGCTAACCGGCGTCCTTGAGTCATTGTTTTACTACAAGCCTGCGTCCATCTGGTGAATGGGGGATTCAAGGAGCGAGCAGTCATATCTAGCCGCCTTGTTTGGCTCCCACACCGTGCCGAAAGCATTGCAGAGTCCAATCATCTAGCAAAATCTAGTGAGCAAACAGGTTTCCAGCATGGACAACATGCATCAAACCCATCACTCTCACCCATCTCTCTCATCTATTCATGTTAATTGGAGCGGTGAGATAATTGGTCCATTGGGAACCCTCCCCAACCACCTCACCACTGCCCTCATGATACCCTCTGGGCATGTAATAAGCCACCGTAGGCAAGTGTTCCATTCTATCTCCTGAATCTGTAGTTGCTTTGAGTTGCGCATACCCAACTTCATATTTCTAGATCCCGAAGCTGTCTATTGGTGAAGAACGTTCGACAAGAGGTGTTGGTGCGTCCGGAAGCGTCATATTTAGATCCACGCTGCAAACCCGTTTGCTTACTAGATTTTGCTGGATGATTGGACACCAATGTTTTCAGCACGGTGTACGGGCCAAACAAGGCGGACAGATATGACTGTTGTGTTGCTGACAAAAAGCTATCTATTGCCCAGAGCTCCCGCCTTGATGCTTAACGAAACTATTAGACACCCTATTATAGTTTTGTTAGAGCACAGATGTTACAGGTTTCACTAACATGAGGCAAAGCTCGCTCGAGTTGGAACAGCTGGTCTATGCAGATTGCCTTGGAGGCAAGATAGTTGAGGCGGTACGTTCTTTGTTAGTGGTAGTCCGGTTTCTCTAAACTAAGATACAGGCATATTTTTGGTCTGACTTAAGAATGCCCTACCTCGGACAAGTACCTATCGCAACCCCTTCTAAGGAAAACATTGCGGCAATCATCCGGAAACATGTCATTGTTGCGGGCGACCTCATGGAAGCCATAAAATGCTTGCTAAAAGCCTTTCCAAGGCTAGAGCACATACTCGGACGGCCTCCTTAAATTTTACGGCTAATAAGGGAATGCCAAAGGAATGGACATATGTAGGCGCTGTATAAGAACCGGGCAAGATTATGTGAATAAAGAGGTTGCTATGAGTCTCAATTGAATGCAAGTGATTTTGAAATTTTTAGAATCCTAGTGTCAACAAAAGGAGACTGCTGGGATTTAACACTAATGACATGAGTTGAAGACAGTCGGGGCTATGTGAGCTAAGGAGATCACTGTTTGTATCTTCTCCTACACTCTTTATTATAATTGATTTCTAGTAGATATTGCATGCACAGGTATCTTTTCAGCATCCATCCTCCCCAAAGTATATTGCGACGTGTTGGACGATGGCGGTGGGGCGATTCGGTCTGTTAGATGGTAAAATGAAAAGGGACGAGTAAAAAAGGTATTTGCTGTATCTTTGTGGCTGCAGCTTTGATCGTGACTTACTACATTTTTGAGATCCAATCGGCTCGCAGTAGACTATACGTCTAGACGTTCGACCAGCCTCCTTGATTTGCTTAGCCTTGTTGATTGGGATAGGATGGCTGGGTATGGGGGCGGGAATTGGCTGGTGAAACTGTACGTGGTACGAGCATTAATAAACAGAGCATATCCTACCCCTATTGGTCTCCCCTTATCATTCAAGTGTAACCTGGCTCCACTCTCTTTGATTCATTCTACCTTGAGCATAAACCACCTACTAACGCGCCAGCTATTATTAGTTTTTCTCCAGTAAGTGTTCGTCTAGCTTAGTAGTAATACGTTACTCGGAATTCCAGGCTTTCATAGTCCACGATACTTAGAACTTTCTCACTACGGCTCTTTGCCTGATACCAAGAAGGGTCCTACCCACCACCATACCTCTGTCGACTTTTAGAACGAACAGCAATAGTGCCTTGCTAATGACTCAGACGCCTCTTTTTAATTCACAGAAGAACTACGTCGATATCACTTGCGAAGGCTGGGCGGTAACTCCTACTATTGAGGCCAAGATCCAGAAAGGGCTTTTCTTGTCCAGTGATCAAGTATGGACATGCTATTGAAAAAACTACTTTGCGGTATCGGTGTCATTTGGTCTGTCGCCCTGGATTGCAAATGGGTATTTATACCTAAATCAGGGTGGCAGCAAAGGGCTAGAACAAATCCAGTTAATGGCAATGTCCCTTTCAGCAGCTGTTGATGGAGCGAGTGGGAAGAACATCAAGCTGATTCAGCGCACACCAAAACGAGATAAAGGACCCAAGCTCCTAATGAAGAAAGAGCTTCTTTCTCTAACACCACCAGGAAAGAGTTATAATGACCATACGTATGGCATCGGAAGTTTCTATACGACGACTGCCATGGCAGGCTCACAGCTGCCTCTTCAGATTAAGGCTTATCAGTCTTATCAATACTCTCCAGTAAGCCATTCGGGAAGTACACATCAATATACCTTTAAACGAATCCAATTCAAATCGGCAACTGCAAACAAGCGGAAAAGATGGGCTCAGCAATAATACTATCACCTGGTTATAGAGCTTTAGGCAAACGTTCAGAATCTGCAGGAGCCACAATAGGTTAAGATCATAACTCGATCTTCCCTTTCAGTCGATGTTATCAGTAGCCCTCTATGTTATTTCCAGAAAAAAGGACCCCGCACCGCTGGTTCGCCCCGTAGAAGTATTGCTTCCGGCCTGGGTGGTCCCGGACATCCTGAACTTAATTCCAACGGTTCAGAGCAGGGGGACACAATAGTTTCTACACTAATAAAAGAAATATCAACTTCTGCACCCTCATTTTCCGAAATCACTACTCATCATTCCTTTGCCACTCCTACTAAAAGTTCTCCCCGTATATTATCCTGGGGAATACGGACGGTAAATCCACCTCGCACGCAGGCTTTTCCGCACAAGCGTAAATGTGTACAGGAATTTGCTGCTTCTAACCCCAGCGACGATTCAACCACGTTACGGCTAAAGAAATAAGTAAAGACTTACGTCCCTCGCCTAACGCGTTCGGGACGCTTTGTACCAAATAGAAAAAGAGGTCTAAGAGAGACTAGAGTGATAACTAAATCAGATGCCGAAATTAATGCCTGCTCTAACACCGACTTCATCTCTAGCCTCAACGCCGCTAATAATCGCCTCCTCTACTCTCTCTACCTCAATAAAGTCTCCAGCCTGACCTATTAAGAGAATAAACTCTCAACCATCTGTGACAGATGTCGAGCCCGAAAGAGAAAGGTAGAGTTTTATGTATCGAAACTTATATAATATGCTAATAACTTTAGTGTACTGTTACGTATAGACAAGCAAAATGCTCTACGTGTATCACGTATAGAGTTGACTATACATTCTCACCCTATAATAACGAGCAAAAAAATATCACTAGTGGCTCCGAAAACAACAACGGAAGACTGGCTCTGGGCCCTAATAAAATGATAGAACTGCCTAGAACCTGTGTGTTAAAGCCGGCTTTATCTAATAACCCATTCAGTCCTATCAACCCCTCAGAGCGAGAAACCTGTATTCATATCCAAAACATTTCCTTCAACAAAAGTCAAGTTTATTACCGTTCTTGTAATGGGTGGGTAGATGCAACATGTATATTAAAAGCGGCAGGCTTTACCAAACGTTAGGTTACCTACTACTTTAGAGTAAACCACAACATTCCCCGCGATACTATTAAGGGGGGGGGGATTGATTAGGGAGTTATATCAGTCCTCCATAGGCGTTTCAAATCTGCGCAAAAATGTTGCTAGAGCTAGAGGCCATTCTGCGATCAGCTATTAATAGGCACAATACTAGGAGGGAGACAAGAGAAGAGTGCGTCCGCCGCCATAGCTTAAGGTTCAGCATGCCTTATAAAGCGATGAGCGATAACTTGACTACGACGGGGACAAATCTGATGCCAGTCTGCATAATAAGTTCCTCACCGTATACGACAGGCAACCCCGTACAGCTTCTATATAGAGCCCGTATATCAGAACCGGCTTCATCCAGTGACCCTCTTAGTCTTATCAACATCTCAGACCAAGAAACCTGTATTCATGTGCAAAACATTACTTTCAACAACAGTCACATTTATTACCGTTCTTATAACGGGTGGGTAAATGCTGCACACATATTTAAAGCAGCAGGCCTTAAAAGAACTATGGCTTTCAGCTACTTTAAAGCAAACGAGAACATTCTCTGCGATACTAATAGGTGCTTTAGGCCGTCTCAAGGGACTTATATTAGTCCTAAGTGTGCATTTGAAATCTGCGTAAAAAACTTGCCGAAATTAAAGGACATTCTACAATCAGCCATTGATGGGCACAGCACTGGAGGAGCTGAGAAGACGAGAGATAAGTGCGTCCGCTGCTTAACGTTTAGCATTCCTTATAAAGCGACCACGACAGATGTCCATCAATCAAATCAGAAATCTTTGAAGATGATTAAGAATTAGCAAGAGGCAACCTTGTTACCTTGCGTTAAAGTAGGCAGAACTCAAGGTACCAGCGCTACTACGGCATCGTGAGTCTTTAACGATTCATACTGTCGTTACTGCCCATTTGATTATTATGTATTTAACCAGTCGCAACCTTTAGTAATTAATTAAATCAACCATCTAAGACAATATTTATGAGTACTTCTAGCTCCCAAGACATTGTCACCGAGTGTAGGGAATCAAGTTAGGCTGCGGCGTTGACGTGAAGCTCTTCTTATTTCATGCCATAAAAAAAGCTTTTTATATCAAGATAATCGAACCTGATCTTCTAGTTAAGGTATACAAGAAGACGTCAGATGGTGATGCCCAATTCTGCAAGATCCGATATGTCGTAGATTTCACGAAATCGGCTACTTATGTTGAAAGCATACGGGAGCTCATGTAACCGTCCTCCAGGTTGTCATGCGCTTAGGCAGGGCAACTTGGGCAAGGCTTGGGAGTGAAGCGAGAGTGAGGTAGGGGGCATTAGAAGTATTTTAAAAGCAGCCCTCAAGCTCAAATTCGACATTAGAAGAATAGATCAGTGCTATACAGCTTTCATTACGGCTGCAAACTCGTACTTCGTACCTGGCTTTGACATTTCAAGCGCCATGAAAGACATTTGAGTGAGAACAATTCGTTGAATAGGGCCATAACGCTTGGTTACTTCCTTCACCTTAGCATTCTACAGCAAATGAACCAGCCTCATTGTAAGATTAACCGTCTTAACCAGAGGTAGACGAACCCATATAACCCCAGCCTTACCCGTCTTACCTCATGCATCTCTTTGGGCGAATATTATCCACCCACTTGTATGGCACGGACTGTCGATAAATCAACGACTAGTGGCGGACTAGGACCCAAGTCTAGAGCATCAGCGGATTATTTCCCTTCTTTGCACTTCTCAAACACGGGTGCTTAGGGCGAGGGTGTTGCAATTGCAAGGGATGCTGTACTTAAGTGAAAAAGGGGATGCAAGCGAGGGGAAAAAAATCTATACTCGATAAAAAGAATACAGGTCTTAGATTCTTTTATGAAGAACCCGCTTTAGACTCAGATCCGGAACGAGAAGTCTTCAGGTGTATCCTCTTTACGTGGTCTCTCTGTGGATTGCATTAACACCCTCCCCATTTCAAAGTTCGACAGAGAGAAGGTCTTACCATATTGTCCACTCGGCTAAAATGATCACTCGCCGGCATCTTATGGCATTCAAGGTTTCCACAGCTACTTGGAGCTTATTCTACTCAAGACACCGCTGCCCTGCAAGAAAAGCGAACTTCGGAATCTGCTGTCGCCAGACTATGCTTGACCTCCCTATGGAGATCGCCGAAGATGCGATTACCAACCTTTGCAAGGAATTACAACAATCAACCAATAATGAGGACCCTCAGCAGACGAGCGAGTTGCCGTGCTCGTCTCTTCACCTAGGCTGCTGCGTTTGAGCCTTACAGACCCTACTCCTTCCTACGGCCTGCGCCCGTCCGAAACCCCCGCATCATAGTTTCAAGCGATTACTCAGTGCGCATTGAATGGGTACTACGATAGTGAAATTGTCTTCACAGAAGTACCAAGCTTAACTGATCACGAAGATTACGAAGATGAATGAGAAGTTCGCAAATGACTTTTGGAAAAAGGGCCACAAGCGACACTTTTCACCCAACTGGGACGACGAAGGAGAGAAGTTGTACATGCTGACCGAAAACAACGACAACAGCCCATAAACATAGCATTCTCCCAAAACGCGTTTAAGTCAGGGTCGAATGAATCATCGAACTAAGAGCCCAGGATGCGGGGTTTAATAAGAACCAACCACTGTGAAGAACATTGCTCGTTTCAAAAAGGGAGGGTCGCATCTATATGTCTAATAAATGGGCGCGATCAACTTCTTTACCTCGCCTTTTGTTGCTTTCAGAGGCGCCGATATCCTGTAATTGGTCCCATACCCCATGATTTGTAGTAGAACGGCAGTGCTGGAGACTAGAACGGCAGTGCTGGAGACAAGCACGCTTATTAAATAAACTACGGGGGAACTGAGCTTGCAGTCGCCAGCTCATCATCTCGCCTAATTGGTATTCATTATCAACTAATTAAAGTGCTTACTATTAGCTATTGCGTTCTATAACAGCCAACCTCAAACGCGTCAACACACTGAAGATAATCTCATAAACATTTTAGGGGACAAGAAGTTATAGGAGGGCCGCCGTTCTCAAAACTCTGGCTTAAAGACGTATTCAACCTCTTGATACGACCCGCTAAGCATGTTAACTGCTGTAATCGACTAGTTTGATGAACTGCTGAGGATCAAAGGCCTAAAGCTTCGGCGCTTCAAAGACGGCCATTATAAGAGAATTGAGTACCTTAAGCTACTTAGGAGATCTGACGATGAGGAACAATTACCGAATGGAGACTATAGCTATGTCTTTAGAGTGCGGATTGACGGTGAGCTCTACGCGCTGAAAATTGTACGTCTCAGAACATCTATTACCTGTTAGAAACTGAGAGCAGCTAGTTTCGATTCTTTAACCTAGGAGAGGCTCTTGTAACGCTAGATCCAGCTAGTAGGAGCCAGGTATCCTGAGAGGACATCGAGGGCCAGAAAGACCCATTCTACGCGGAATATCAAGCGTATCGACGCATCGCGTTAAAGCCACGAAAACGACCTATCGTAATCGCATGCCACGGCTTTATTAGTATACCCGTAAAGCAAGAATCCTTCTTCGCCTGAAAGTTTAATATTATAGACTGGAACTGGCCTGAAGAGGAGCTTTTCTTGCTACCCGTAAAGCGACAGCCTTTCTAAGCGCTAGTTAAAGATCTGGTTAAGACAGACCCTAAGATCACAGAGAAGTTAATAGCGTTAATACGGCGAGAGCTTAAGGCTTTGAATAGTCTACAAATATACATTATGGACGTAAGGTGGAGTAACTATAAAGGGGGTTATCTAGTGGATTTTAGTTCAGCATGAACGGAGCCGCATTTTAAGTTCCGCAAGGACGTTAATTCGGAAAAGGATATTAAGATTAATAGACAGATTAACTTAGCAGCTTTTAATAAGATGGTGAAGGAGGAATTGGGTATGGTCATATTAGTAAGAATAGAACTAAATTCAGAGCTCATTGCGCGGTTGCGCTCACGATAGAAGAGAGAGAATTAATATACTTATTATAGTTCAGCAAACACACCTAATAATGCCTTGTAACAAATTTGGTAGTAAATAGCCATATCCTATAATATAGCGAAGAAGTTTACTAAGGGCGACCCAGTATTAAAAGAAGATATCACGAATTAATATTAATAAGATTTTAGTAATGTTCTTAGTGTCAGAAGAATCTAAAGATTTACTCTTTAAGTTTAAAATAATAAGATTACGTTGAGAAATTACAGAAATATTGAGTTTTATTAATAGACTACTATATTAACTCTGTGCACTCGGTTATATCTTTTTATTTAAGACGTTATTAGATAATAAGAAGGACGATAAGGAGGACAATAAAAAGGATAATAAAAGAGACAATAAAAAGGATAATAAGGAGGATAATAAGAAGGAGAATAATAAGATAAATAATAAGAAGAATAATAAGGTAGATAATGAAGAGAACAATAAGGTAGATAATAAAGTAAATAATAAGAAGAATAATAAGAAGAACAATAAGGAGAATAATGAGGAGAATAATAAAAAGGATAATAAGAAAGATAATAAGAAGAGTCTATATGTTAGTGCTAAACTTTAGCTAATATTTAATACGTACAAACTTTTAGAGACTAAACTAGCTGCCCTATTAAGGTATAATATATAAATATATAATAATTTCAAACTTTAAGTTCACACCTATGACTAATTACAAAATAATTAAAGTAGTAAATACTGAGCTTTAATTCTAATCCTAAGTAGAAGCACTAGAACTTACCTATATAGGTTTTTAGTGCTAGTTACCTAGATAAAGCTAGAGAGTTCTAATATTCTAAGGCGCTAGATTACGTAATTTCCTATAATACGGTACACACCTAAGCAGAAAGGCCTTTTATAATTACGATATATAGTTATTAACCTTTTATATTTTATTATAGTGATTATGTTGAACGGGATTACACGTAAAGCCTATCTCTTTCACTTATTCTATTATAATATTACTTTGTAATCTTTTCTACGGCCGCTTTTGACTTACCTCTAACACTACTATACTAACCCACTCTTATAAAGACCTTATTTCTATTCTTCTTGTACTTAAAAACCTTAGACATGTCGAGCGACGCTGCAGATACTGGCTATTATTTAAACTATGTATTCTATTCACCTCTCTCTTTTAATATATTCTGATAGTTTTTTTGTAGTTCTAATATGTACCTAGCTGAGCTCAGGCTGTAGTTGAGCTGTTGAGATACTCACTGGCATTAAATTATCTGACTAAAACTCTTGAGAAAAAGTATGGTTCTCTTGCTCCGGGAGAGGCGGCGTCTTATATATTATTAGTTGCCTATTCATCCTACTCTTCTCAAGGCCTTCCAGTAGCGTGGAAGGTAAATGGACAAGTAAAGAAAAGGCGTTTATTACGGTCGAATACACGCACTGATATGACCAGGCTAGGGGTGACTGGGTCGCGAATGAGGAGTTAGAGACTATATTAATTAGCGAGGCTACTGATGGGGACAGCCTTCAGGAGCAGCTCACACGGGCTGAGGCGAACTTAGTGCGAGAATACCCAAACCACTTCTCTCCCAACCGGATTAAGGTATGATTTGAGGAATGGGCCATATCAACCTTCACTATCCTCCTAGAGCTTGGGACCCAGATCCCGTTGAGTGATCCCCGCCCTGTGAATTCCCTCAACTTATTTATACGGAATTTCATAGTGGATTCCCCGAAAGCTATAGTGATTTTAGTGTATCCACTCAGCCTTGGCTTGAATATCTCTAAGATTGGCGAGTTTATTTGGAACAACGGAGTAGCCGGTCGAACTCTTGGTTTGTCTCAGTCTCTCATGCCCTAAAACACCTCATACTGACAGTGCTGCGCAGGATTGTTTGTAGATTCTAGAACAGGGTTTATGGATAGTTGAAACCAGAAGGAAATGGTCGCGTACCTTGAGGGCAAAACCTATTAACTTGGTTATGGATACGCTATAATTGAAGAAGAGAGCTGCCTACATGAACTTGGAATTGAGTTCACAATAGCACATACATCAAAGATAGGTATAAAGAGCGTCTGGAGTATTCTGGATAAAATTGGCGGTAGGGTAGAATGAGTAGCCTGCACAAAGTGTGCTTGCAGCCCGTTGCAACCCGGGATGCGACCAAATCGGTGTTTTGGGGGGGTAGGGTTATTCCGGCGTGAGGTGCATGAACAGGCTGGTTATTAATTATGTAATTAGTCATCAATCAATAATTGAAATTGACTAATTAATTTTCAATAATTGATTTCAATAATGCTTGGCATTGACTATCGCACCCCAATAAAAATTCAGCCCCCTATCCCAAACTCATCCCCCGTAATACCACTTAAAATCCAATGTTTTAAATACTCTACTCTTTTAATATTTTCAGCTCCTAGCTGCGCCCTTTCCTATGAGATTGTACGACGTGCTTTTGAAAAGACTCGCTCTGGTTCATCGCTTATGGCTGGAATTGATAGAATGTTAATTGCCATGTATGATAGCCTTGGCCAACGCATTCTTTGTTGGTCTTGACACTACCATTTAAGGGCGGACGTCTTTCCAATATTATATGGTTCTCTATTACTATAGTCTTCGTACTTATCCTGGCTTGCTGGCTGAGCATACTTTCCTAGGTCCTAAGCAATCTGATCAAACTCGTTAAGATCTTGATCTTGAAAAGATTTCTTTTCATACAAAGAAGAAGTAAAAGGAGAAGGAGACTTTTCCCGGTAGTATTCCCAAAGCTCTTTAACCTTCTTTAATATTGGCTTTTGCCACTTTGCCTTCCAATTCGCGTGAATATACTTTGTACGATGGTTTGGATGAAGAATGAGAGCAGCAGCGTAAAGAGGTGATTCATCTGTTTTACCATAGTACTTGTCGAAGGTTTCCTATCCCTTTCTAATCCGAGAATTAAACTCCTTATCGGAAGCATGTTCAGAAAGTGCTTTTTCAAAGTATTGAATAAGGATATCTATCGTAAAAAGTACACGATCGATTGTCGCGTGGTCCCCTTGGGTTTTAAGTGTTGCTCGGTAAAATGGTTGAAGAAATGTCTTAATTGTACGAAGACGATCCCAATCCTCTGGAGAGAGATAAACTACATAAAGCGTAGTAAAGTGGTTCTTTGTGTAGGTGTCGATCGCTCCTGCTTTTTGTATGGCCACAGCTAGCATCTATTACCAGCTATTCCATCTTGTACGGTTATCAAGTGGAATCATTCGTTCCGCTAAGTCTTTGAACTCTTTTGTACGACTAGTAGAACTACGAATATCCAATTACGGTAACAGATTTTTGTATCAATTCTTTGAAGTCAGTTGCTCTGGTAAGCCTACCATGTAACGTAGGAAAAGTTATCCTACTAAACTATTATTTAGACTAGCGACTGATAAAGCGATTTGTGCTATACAGTCGGTCATCGATCGAGGCTCCCATCCAAGTATATTGTAGTGCACTTGCGTTCGCGCCGATGATGAGTATGGTGGGGGAGCAGTTTGCAGACTGGGTCCCCGGGGGGGATTGCTTACTGCAGACGCTCGAGGGCCATTCGTATTCGGTCCGCGCCGTAGTCTTCTCCCCGGACGGCAGGGTGCTGGCGTCGGCCTCAGATGACGAGATGGTCAAGCTGTGGGATGCCAGCACGGGAGCGGTGCTGCAGACATTCAAGGGCCATTCGGGCTGTGTCAACGCCGTAGCCTTCTCGCCGGATGGCAACGTGCTGGCGTCGGCCTCGGGTGACGAGACAGTCAAGCTGTGGGACGCCAACACGGGAGCGGTGCTGCAGACACTCAAGGGCCATTCGGTTGGGTCCAGGCCGTAGCCTTCTCGCCAGATGGCAACGTGCTGGCGTCGGCCTCAGATGACGAGACGGTCAAGCTGTGGGACGCCAACACGGGAGCGGTGCTGCAGACACTCAAGGGCCATTCGAGTTGGGTCCAGGCCGTAGCCTTCTCACCGGACGGCAAGGTGCTGGCGTCGGCTTCGGATGACGAGAGTCACGAGACGGTCAAGCTGTGGGATGCCAGCACGGGAGCGGTGCTGCAGACATTCAAGGGCCATTCGGGCTGGGCCAACGCCGTAGCCTTCTCGCCAGATGGCAAAATGCTGGCGTCGGCCTCGAGCGACCAGACAGTCAAGCCGTGGGGCGGGATGGTCAAGCTATGGGACGCCAGCACGGGAGCGGTGCTGCAGATATTCGAGGGTCATTCGAGTTGGGTCCAGGCCGTGGCTTTCTCACCGGATGGCAAGGTGCTAGCGTCGGCCTCGGGAGACAGTACGGTCAAGCTGTGGGACAGTGGCACAGGAGCGGTGTTGCAGACATTCAAGGGCCATTTGAGTTGGGTCCACGCCGTGGCTTTCTCACCGGATGGCAAGGTACTGGCGTCGGCCTCGGATGACGAGACGGTTAAGCTGTGGGACGCCGGACCTCACGGATTATCATTCCCTACAAATGCTGAGGACAATACTAGCTGAACACAGCAATAAGAAAGTGTTCTTATTCACGACGCAATGGTTTTTCGGAAGCCTTGTCCCTGAGAGAAAGACTCGTTCGTATATCCCAAAGCGTACCTCCCCTCCCTCTTAGCTCCGGGGAGTACCACTCAATTGCTGGACCAGAGCACAAATCTTATAGAGAAATTGCCTCTGCACTAGCAACTGTAGTAGAGGAAATACAGGATATAGTTATAATAACAGAAGGCTATAAAAATAAGGATATTTAGAATATTAATAAGACAGGACTATACTAGTGATGGGTGATTTTAAAGGGCTTAGTAACTACTTTAATTCTAAGACTTAAAAAAGACAAGGCTCGTATCTTGATTACTCTATGTATAAATACAATAGGAAGTAAAAAGCTTCCTTCTTAGTTAATTAGCAATTCAGATTAACCCCAATCACAGTTCAAATTTCGCCCTTAGAACGTTGAATAGCGATCAGCCAACTGCGGCAAATCTAATTTTTTCTGAGACCACTCATGAATTGAAAACTATGGATGGCTATCCTACTTAAATAATGAGCGAGATGAGTTGGAATGAGCATTCCTAACCTCCTGACGTTTGATAAGGGAGGATTCGCAATCTCCTGACGACAAGGAATGGAAACAAGTGCGGAATGAAAACAATCGAGGAATGCTGCTACCTGAGAGTCCAGCACTCGGTTACATATCCGCTTGTCCAGGCCAAAAGTTAAACCCTTCACCAGCGAAGACACCACCACCGTGTCTCATCGCCATAGTAGGAACTGTACCCGTCCAATACAACTCCCCATTTATGCCCGGCGAATTGGGTACATTATAGGAGGGAGACGTGACATCCATTGCGTACGGCATTAGCGGGGGCTGAGAAGTCAAGGGAAACGGTAAACCAGGCTGTTGTTGATAGAATTTGTTAGGGTGGAGATTAGAATAAGTGGCCGAGTGGGGAGATTGGGAGTATCTTTGGTCGGAATCCAATGGGTCTAGGGATAGGGGGATTCCATTGAGATGTTCCTTCGAAGGCAGGCTTTCTGTACCTTTAGTAGGTAGCCCACTGTTATCCGTATCTCGTGCCCCCGACGCATACGGACTCGCCATCCATTTATCTGGCTCGCCGCTAAAAGCCTCCTCCATGAGCCCCGTATCTTCCTTCTTCGACCTCCTCATCACGTTCTTATAATCGCAAAAATACCTTCTCTTTGAACAATTCTCACATCGTGGTTTATCGCCGGAGCACTTGATCTTCCTTTTTCGACACTTAGTACAAGCTATTGGCAGCCGCTTGTACTTCCCCCCAGCTTTAGTCCTCATTCTGCTCCACGGTGGCGGTTTCGGCTTATTATCATTCTCCTTCGAACTTAGGAAGTTTATATTCGTTGAGGATGAGGAGCCGTTAAAGAGACAATGCTCTTTTTGATGTCCTTGGAAGCCGGGGGAATTGGTACATGGAGGAAATGGGCCTTGGGCGCTCATTCTCAAGTCCGGCGGTTCAAGGTGAATGCTAAGGTGCAGCGTAGTAAGTAGTAGATGTGGTCTTTTCGAAGTACCAGAAGGCGATTTGATGAATTGTTATGTGGCGTTGTCCGTGGGCAAAGTAAGGCTTAAGAGGGCTGGTATAAAGAAGCTGAAGCACCATGGCCCTGGCCGATAATTCTTTTAACTCATAATACAAGGCAAGTACATCCATCCCGCCTTCACTACCTGGGCTAGAGACACGGAAATGTAAACTGAAGAGGTAATTAAGATGTTTGAGTGAATAGGCTGCTGCAAATGTCGATTGGATACTAGTATTTTTTAGGCTGAGACAAGGTAGTATTCCGGTGAGCCCTCCTCTGGAGCCCTGTCATCGTGCTTGCAAGCAGACATCTTTAGACCAACATCCACTCAGCCCCTGGAACGAGACAAAAAAGAATTTAGTCATTGATTCTACTCTTGCAAGGCAGCCGATAAGGATTCAGGGAAACGAGTTGAAGGACACTCCGGCTATTCAATCGAAACACCCCCGAAAATCATGCCCCTATGATGCTATGGACTGCCCTATTAACCCCGACACCAAACCCTAGCCCTCCCCCAGCACGATGCAACGGCTCCTCTCTCTCTTTCGTTAAATCAAAGCCGTGTTTTGATGTTGAGCCTATCCCTCCTGTATCACATTTTGTGGGCGCCTTGAAAGTTTGTTGCCTCCGTCATCCCAGCGTTTGTCGCCTGGTATGAATTCTGCAACAAGGCGCGGGACGATTCTAGCACATTGCAACCTGTTTGCTCATTAGATTTTGCTAGATGATTGGCCTCTGCAATGCCTTTAGCACGGTGTAGAGGCCAAAAATGGCGGACAGATATGACCCGGGCCACTTTTCGCAGCTTCTAGAGCCCTTGATTGGAGCGGAAGGGCAGGGTGGGTAGCGTTGGCCACCCTAGCTCATCAGCCTTCCTATTTTGCCTAGTTTTTCTGCACCCAATCAAGCACTTTCATCTTTCAATACTGAAACCATGAGTTCATCATTAGTATGTGCGGCGAAAGTTTTAGGAAGCATTATCCGCCATCGGCCATTCCTCCTGATTATCTATTGGAATACTTCCAGCCAACCGTTCCAACCGTTCCCCTTGGCTGATGGGGCTACAGCCTATGTCATTACTGTTAGCCCATCCCAGCAGTCTGCCTTTGTTGTCACTAGGCAGTTGGTTCTTATACAACGCCTACATATGTCCATTTCTTTGGCCTTCCTCTGACCAGTAGTTGGCTCAATAGACCGGAACCTTGGGGCAAGGCTGTGAAAATCAAGGAGGCCGTCTTTATATTTGCCCTGCCTTGACAACACCGACCCAAGGTTGCCGAGTCTGGTAAGGTAAGAACCCTGAATTCCATAAGCGCAGCAAGCATGTCGACATTCAATATCACTACGTACGAGAGCAGGTACAGAGCGGACGAGTCACCACGCCCTACTTGCCGACCTCTCAGATGATAGCAGACGGCTTGACTAAGTCCAGAACTACACTTTCGATTTTATTAATCATTGCCAGCTCGACCCAGATGGAGCAAGCAAAGCATGACTAAGACATCTCCATAATGAACGAAAAGAGACCTTGCAGAAGTATTAAAGAAGCTCAAACTTTAGTTCTAATGACCCTATTATTGTCCAGATCTAATTGAGTTTCAGCGGTTGGAACCGCAGGCATTCAGAATCTGTCAAAGATTTGGACCATTCCAGCGATATAGTTGTAAATGGCTTAACTCTGTATTCATAGATATCCGAAACACAACATAAAAAAGCCACTCTCGCCGGTTTTACCTCCAGCTTTCTCACGGGTTTCTTTTCTGCGGAGCACGTCTTCGAGCGTTGATAAACCAATTGGACACCTGTATCCGACAGTTACCAGTCAAGAAGAGGGAGAATAACGACACATTTGAAAGGCGTTGGAAGATGTTTGAAAATAAGCGGATAAAAATGAAGTCTTAACGTACTTGTTTCTTTAACAGCCTAGTTTGGTTGCACAAGTGCACCTTCTGGTCTTTAGTCGGGTAAGGAAAATCCCTGTGAGCACTGAACCACGCCTTTAGGATGCCCTTAGCCCCCTTGGGATAATATTCGCCCAAAGAGATGCATGTACATAGCTGAGTTGAGGCCATTGGCCTTACAGTAGTGAAATGGTGGCGAGTCAAATCACAGCTCAGAAGTGAGGAAATGAAGAGTTTGAAACCGGTCCTTTATAGCGACGTGCCCAATGTATTATTTTCTTTTGTCTTGGTGTGATTTGCCATTTCCCGCATCTGAAGCTGCCTGTTCTACAGTGATTAAACCAAGTTTTGGACCGGAATTTGCTCTTTCCATTTAAGAATGCAGCGTGACGTACTACTACAATAGATATTTGGAGTTGAAGAAGGGGCATGACCAAGTAGAGATCTGCAATATTCCACACAAAATCGACAGACTACAGGATCTTAAAGTAATAGATCTGGTAAGAGAAAGAGCGGTTTCAAAGTAGTGTGATAATGGCATGTGACGGCCTGGAGTGGGAGCAGATCACTCCTTGCACCATTAAATGAGGAAAGGAGATGGTCAATTGGAGGGAAAGCACCGAGAGCTAGTCACATCCCTCTTCATCCAACCAACACCCCTAATTTTTAAAGCCTTGTTCCCTCGGCACAAAGATAAAAAGAATATTTATCTCCTTCACTGGCTTGAGGCTCTTGGGTGGATGGGATCCATGCCATCGTTGTTAGTTAGCCTCTAGTGTAGCAAAACCATTTCCACTTCGGTCAGTCTAGTGATTGTCACCGAGGTGCAAGATCGGCCTGGGATACACTTATATCATTTCTGGCCGCAGTACAATTAACTACCACCATCATCACGTTATCACTTTGTTGGCTGATTTAGGTTTAGCTGGGGAGGTACAGATCCGGCTGGCATGGATCCCTAGTCACTCGGGGATGCCCGGAAACGAGAGGGCACATGCATGCGGCTGCGACCACAAATGGGCCGGCAGGCAGGTTCAGGTCCGCTGTGGCAAAGAGGTTCAAGAGGGCCCAACCGGCCGCAACCTCATCCTCAACCTCAACCTCATCATCATCCTTATCATCATCTTCCAGCGAATTGGAACAAGTTTGAGCCTTTATCATCACTTGTGTCACCAATATCAAGCCGACCTACCTCGCCATCGCCATCTAACGCGTCTACACACCGAACCGCCCCACCGTCACCGTCCAACACGTCGCAACCATACCGAACAATCGCTTCAACGTCGCAAGACGTTCCCAACTACATGGAATCGTCATATTTTCGGGAGCGTAGGGACTCACCAGATCCCACTTTTTGTGCTCATTAAGCAGCCTAATTGTAGCCCGAAAACTGGTGCTGAGAGTACTGCTCTCGCCGCAGCGGGCACTCCCAACAGAGAGTCAGCGGGAATATATATGGGGATGAATTATCCCGATATGCATTCTCCGCTCGGGATGCCTCCTAAGCTACCACCTCTAGCCACTCGAAACGCTCCATGTCCTATTCGTTCATATGTTAGAGTGACCTAACATGCTTTCCCGGCAATGCCGAGTCAACTTGTTTGAGGTGTCTGCCAGTGGTCCATTTATGGACGGTCAGGACATCCCAAGCAGAAAAAGTTCATTGGGATGCCCCTGCCAACCCTAAACTGGCTACAGGCGCTTGCAAAATCGGCTTCCGGTTTTTGCACAGGACTTTTTCCTAGCACGGACCTACAAATACTTGGCATAAGCTTTTCCTAACTGGTCTTAGTGCTCTATAGGGTACAGTTGAAAAGATATTATCTTGCAGCCTTATGTTAAGCATGGCGTTAGATAAGGGAAGAGTAGGTCTCATAGTTGGCTTCTGAACTGGAGCAGATGTGAGTGACAGGATGTATATAGCTGGCGCATAGTAACGGCCCATACCCTTAGGGTGCATGGCTATAATAGAACACACACACACACACAATTTTACGATCATGTGATGAATTCTCAACGTCTAAGTATTTTAGATGTATGGTTCATCCTTAATACTGTAATTATTACCACGTTTACTGGGCCATTGTTTCGATATTCAGCGACCGGATACAGAATATCATGGGTTGCAAGGAACTCCGGAATGCTTGGCGCCTCTGCTATATCATGAGGCAGTATAGTACTGCGGGATATTATCTAGCTGATCTGGGACCACTATATTAAATTAGTGTCTTACATGTTCTCTACCCCTCAGATCCACGAATAAGGCAGCTTAGACATCTTATTGAGAACTGGGACAAACTAATCTTCACCAACTCAGCTTCCGGAATTTATTACTATATTGTAAGGAGATTCTATCTGGTGGAACTAACAGGCAAATTTATGGAAGAGAAGAATGCGATGGAAAGTGGGGGGACGCAAGATACCGTGAATAACAAATTCACTGACGAGCTCTTTCTAGAAACAATCGTAGAGCCAGGTAAGAAACAGAGCCGCTAAGCAAGAAAGGGTCGTGCAGAGAAAAAGAGGGCTTTAGAGTATGTATTAGATCCGTATAGGCACGCCGCTGCTAGAGATGGTTAAGCGCTTCGGCTATGAAATCCTACTTATCATTTCTCAACACGTGGCTAATAAATAGTAAGTTCTAGTATCTCTGCTCTTATAGCCTTTCTTGCAGCTAATTATAAGGCTCAACAACCTCTAATGTAAGAACATCAAGAATTTCCTTCATTATATTGATCTGTGCTATCTAGGTTTGAAGGAGAAAATCTATAATCTATCTACTATCTTACTAGAGTCGTAAATTACGGGCTGCCACTGTAATTACTAATAATTAAGATAATTCCTTATAATAAATTGTCTAAGTTCCATGATTTTCCTTTAGAGTAAATGTTTTAGTTCTTAAGTTATTTTAAGTCAGCTATCCTTTAGCGTATTTAGGTAATAAGAATACTCTATTTACTAATAAAATAGTTAACATATTACTACTATTACATGAGACTTAACTTAAATAATTGCTATAATTCTACTAAAGGAAACACGTAGATCTGAAAATATTCCCTTAATTAAAGTTAGTAAGTTATAGTATGATTAGCTGTAGGTATTTTCAGGCAGATATAAAGATAAGTAACTAACATAATAAGCCGAACCCATAATTTTTGAGTTGAGTATAATAGGCATTTAATACAAATAAAAAGAGTATTTAACGGAGGAATTTCTAATATATTTTATAAGAATATCTTAGTAAGAGTTAGATATTTCTTTTAAAAATTATAGAGTTAGTAAGCATGGATAAGTAGGCTTATTAAATTAATTATTTCTATAAAAGTATATTACCTAACTAGTGATATTTTATATCCTAGGTAGCTAGTAATATGCTTAGAGCTATTTTAACTATATTATTTTTACCTCTTATCTTTCCATTAGTAATAAGACATATAGGCTTATATTTATACTATTTTATAAAACCACTATAGTATATAATACTTAGCTATTTCCTTTTTTCTTTTTAGTTTAACCTTTTTTTATAATGTCTGTGGTTGTTATCTAAATTAGTAATAAATAGCACTTATCTTATTTTACTCTTAAAACTAAATAGTAATAAAGTAGCTAGTAGGCGTGCTTATAATATCTTTTAGTAATATTAGCCAGAACTTATTTATAAATTTAAACTCAAAAATCTAATCTTTCTAAAATAGTAAGATATAAATATTAGTGTAGTAATCTTAGTAAATATTATATCCATTTTTAATAAACATCTATTATCTTTTTAAGAAGTTTTTATTATTCCTATCTCTTTTCTTTAATTATCCTTAGGTTCTTAAAGATATATTTAAAGGGAAGTTATAAAAGGGCGAAAAAACCTACTCTAAACTAGTATCTTTATATATATAAAATTTAAAGTCTTCTTTAGGAGCACGAGTATGAGTCAGACTATTAAAAAATTCTAATAATCTATAAATATAGGTTTTAAATAAACTATTCTTAAACTCTTTTTTTTTTTTTTTTTTTATTATTTCTTACTTTATTCTTGTCCGCTTCTCATCTTCTATTATCCTTATTATTTTACGGAAATAATATTATTATTGAGAATTAATATGCCTAATAATATTATGAGTATTTATTATACTAATTAAAGATAATATTTTATTATAAAGAAAACCAAGGAAAATATACAGCGTAAAAGATTAAATTAGAAGAAAAAACTAATAATTTAAATTTCCTAAAGAAAAGAGCAGCGACGTATAAGAGATTTTAATATAGAATTAAAAAAAGCTAAAAGCTTAATCCTAGTATAGTTTACTAGATACACTTATATAAGAAACTTATATTAGAATAGAATTTAAATCTAGTTCTGCTTAAACGCCTATAATTAAGTCTATATAATATATAGTTAAAAACATATAGCTAAATTAATATACTAACGTAGTTATAAAAGTTATAGCCTGTTATTAAAAAGATTATTTCTAATAATTTAACTAGTTACGCCTTCTTATCTCTTAAATTAGTAAGAAGATTACTAAGAAGTGACTTCTATATAATAATCTTATTTATTTATAAAATAATTTTAGATGCGTGATATCTCTACACATGCTCTATAAAAACTCTATATTAGTAAAAAAAAATATTAAAAATAAATAAAATAAGTAATAAACAGTTTGCCTTTAGGGTTAAAAAAAATAACTATTTAAAAAAATTCTAGTAAAAGTGAGATAAAATGTCTAAGTTAGAGTAGTAAATAAAGATTATTATTTTTAAAACTTAACGCTATAAACTTTCTAGATATAGTTTTTAAATTTATTAAAGTCATTTAGAAAGTTATTTAAAGACTTATAGTTAAAATAGTAGTAAACAAATTTTCCACCTATAAACTCATATTTTAGGTAAATATTTTTAATATAATCTATTATATAGGAAACGTGGCTAAAGGTATGTATATAGTTTTTATATAATAATATCTTATCTCTAATATAATAAATATACTATATTCTTTTTAGAATAAGGGGAATCTTCTTAAGCTTTAGGAGAAACATTATATCTAAAAGTTCTTTTATAAAACTATTTTTATAAGATTATAATAAGCGTGGCTGACGTATCTCCTGTTAAGATATAAAAACTACTATAAAATTAATAGTATAGATTTTCTGGTTTGTAATGTACTTTATATTAAGATTTATATTAAAATTACATAAGATCACCTGTAACTGATTCTATTCTTTTAAGTAATATTAAATAATAAACTTAGCTTTTTTATTTATTATTATTCTACTTAACTATTATTTTAGCTCTTTATTATAAATGCGGCGGTAATAAGCCTCTTAGTATACTTTAATTATCTTATCTTAAAAACTTTTTTCAGTATTCCTAAGATCTCTCTAGAGTTATTAGTATTTATTATAAACTAGTTTAGAAATAAATTTAATAAATCTATATTTCTATTAAATACTAATTAATATTTGTTTTACTCTTTTTAAAAGATTAATAATCTCTAGGTCTAGAGGGAGTTTATTAAGTTCTATTTTTAAAATCTCCTTAAACACTTCTAGGTTATATCTAATACTTATATATGTAAAGGCTTAAGTAAGATTATTAGCTAATAAATCTCTCTTAAGAAACATATCCTACACGTTAAATCTAACTTAATAGTTAAGATAGGCGTTAGCTAAACATCTAGTTATAAGGTTATAATATATAATCTAATTAATAACTATATTAGAAGCCTTATTAATATATTACCATGCTGTATATAGTAGGAAGTCTATTTCTTTTTAGATTTAAAATCTGTTTTAATATAGTTAAGGTAGAATACGTATATAGAGTACTTTATAAGCTTTATTTTTAATTTCTTCTATCTTTCACTTACTGCCTGTATAGATATATAGAAGATTAGTATTTTAAGCTTAGATAACTTCTAATACACCTTTACCATACCTTTACTAAGTTGTGTGGAAAAGAATAGTTTAGTTTTACTATAGTCATTAACTTAAATAGCATCGTTATAAATCATGTGGGCTAAAATATAGCTAATAGAGTAGAGAATAGCCAGAAAGTATTTATAAAATAAGAAAATAGTACTAGAAAAATTACATTAGCTGAATAGAGCTACTAGTTTAGGTTATAAGTATTTTATAGTTTAGGTTTATTATCTACCCCTTTATAGTACTAAAAATATATTTCTATTATAAGAATATCTCTACTTCCCTGCTTAGGATTCTTAATAATTTAGAGAGTAATATTCTTATAGTAAAGTACCTTATACTTCTAGATTAAATCACTAAACTCCTTTACTTTAGTATTATTTAAGTTATTAGTATTTACTACTCTAGTATTATTATTACTACTTATGTTATTAAAGTCCTTATTACTAAGATTAGTATCATCTGTTACATTACTATTATATTTATTAGTATTATTAAATATAGGGTTATTGTCTTTAGTAATAACAGAGTTAGAGATGCTATCTCTATTAGAGTATTAATTACTAAATTCATCTAATAACAGATTCTTACTACTTTTATTCTTGGATTTATTAACGAGTTCTACTGGCTGGTAGGCTGTGTAGACTTAGAAGAATATTACTATTAGCACGTTAAGCTAATTATCCTTAGTAAGAAAGATAAATCTATTATAAGACTAGTAATATATAAGCTCTAATAATAGATTATTTATACCTATTACTAGCTTAGGCTTAAGTAGTATGTTTAGATTAAACTCTACTCTTAATATACCGTTAATATACTAAGACAGTCAGTATATTATATAAAAAGAAAATATAAAAGAAAGTGCTAAATATCTTAATGACTTTTTTACTATTATTTATATTTATAACTTTGTCTTTATTAGCTTGCTGGTATAACATCTTAAAGTCCTGCTAATATTAGTTAATAGTCTTTTTCTTTAACCTCTTACGCCTAAGTTGCAGGTATGTTTTGTAAATCTAGTATAAAAATATTATAATAAAACTCTTACTGTAGTTCTTAGTCTTAATTGCTTTTATTTATAGCTTATATTTATTCTTATAGTAAAATTTATTTTACTATAGAATATTAATTTAATTACTTTGTAAAGCTTAGAGACTATAGGCTTTTACTTTATAAATCTTTTCTTAATATAGTAGATATTAGCCTGTGTCGTGTTAATATCTAGTAAAGAAATAAACTTTATTCTGCTTAACTTTTTCTATATTTTATAATAACTCTACACACTAAGCTTCTTAGCCTACTGTTTTTTATAAACTATAGTAATTTTATTACGCTTTTTAGCGGTATTTTAAAAGGCGTTTAGGATATCTAGGTAAAAAGCTTTACTTATAACTAGTGTTATAATAATAGACTAGTATTACACTCTAGAAAAAGCAAGCACAAGTTAATAGAAAAGAGGAGAGAAATAAGAAGAGAAGTAAGTAGCAATAAAAGTAATATAAAAAAGATTCTATAAATTATAGACTTAAAGAATATTAGTAGTAAATATGTTAAAGATAGTTAAGTAATTTATAAAATACTAACTAGTACTTAACATAACTAGTGTTAAGGACAGTCTATATTTATACTTATAAACTAAAGTGAAAAATATTAGGGCCTAAGATTAAAAAATAAGAGCTATAAAAGGTTACAGTTTAATACTATCTTCTTTCTAGCTAGGGTTTAAGAGTTAAGGCAGAGAACCAGGTAGAAAAAGAGGAGTAATTAAGGCTATTTAAAGTAGTATTAAAACCTACTAAATTTAGCAGGTAAAACCGCTACACTCAGCTTTATTCTATAATAATAAAAAAGTTAAATTAATAATAGGTATAATAGTTAAAAATTTTAGTAACTTTTAATTTTAAAATACTTTATAGAAAAATAAAGTAGCTAATATTTTTAGCTAATAATATAATTATTTAATAAAAGTTAAGTTTTTTTAAAATATAATTCTATAATAAAAATTAAATAAATTACTAAAATATAACTAAATAAAAATTGTAATTAAAGTAGTAATAATAACTATAATTAATAGTAACTAAAAATAATAAGTTTTTTTAAATAACTTTTAAAAAGGTATACTAAATATTATGTAACAAAAGTACTAAATAAATAATAAAAAACTAGTATAAACTTTTTTAGACTTATTAAAAAACTTTAATATTTTAAAAATTTATAGAAAAGTTAAAAAAGTTATTATTAAATATATTAAATACTATAAAAATAAGCTATTATAATATAAACTATATAAGTTACTATAATTATTAGCTATAGTTAAAAAACTATAGAAATTAGTTTTAATAAACTTTATTATAAATTTGCTAGAATTTATAGTATAAAACCAAAAAAAATTTAATATTATACTTATTATTATAAATTAACTTATAAAGTATATATACTTTTAACTTATATATTAAAAAATAATAATAAATAAATTAGTTTATAAGTTATATATATAGTAACTTTAAAGTGTAAAATATTTAAGAAATTTAATATTAATTAAAAAAGTTTTTTACTTTATTTTTTTAAAATATATTTATTTACAGAATAAAATTAGATAGTAAGTTATTAATAACTTACTATTTTTAAATAAATAAGTAAATAAACTAAATAAACTAAATATTAAAGTAATACTTATAAATATATATAAATTAGCTTTAAATAATTAAGTATTATTACTATTAATAGTTAAGTATATATATAACTTTACAAAGTTATTAATAACTAAAGTATTACTATTTTTTATAAATTATAGTTATAAAGTTATAATTTATTAAAAACTATACTAGTTATAAAGTAAATTAATAAATACTTATATAAAAGTTATAAAACTTTAAGTATTAAAAAAAACTGTATAATAAAATTACTCTAAAAAACTTGTAAACTAAAAAATATATTAATAAGTTAAAAGTTAAGAAACTAACTTTTAAAGAACAAAATAAAAATTTTCTACTATAAATAATTTTTATAATAAAATAACTATTAAGAAAACTAAATTACATTTAAATTAAACTATTTAAAGTTAAGAAATAAATAAAACTTATTAATTTTAAACTATAGTTACTAAAAAAAAAAAAAAATTAATTTTTGGGTTTTTTATATTTTACTTTTAGAACTAGTACTACTAAATATACTATTAAATAAAAAAGTTCTACTAAAACTAAATAGTAACTTTAAAATAAAAAGTAAAAAAAATTCTTAAATTATATAAGTTTAAATCTTAGTAAAAGTATTTAGTTTAATAAAAAAAACTATAAACTAAAAAATATATATATGAAATTTAATTAAGTATATAAAGTATTATACTTAACTAATTAACTAGTTTTACTTTAAGAATTTATAAGTACTAAATTTAAAAGAAATAATTAGATACTTTCTTAATTTAAAGGTAAAAAAAAAGTAGTAAATAAAATATATTTTTAAATAAAGTATTTAAAAGTAAAAAATTATTATTAACGTATTTTATAAGTAAGCGCTTTATATAAGTAAGTGCTCCACTTCAAAACTCATTAAAAAATCAAGAATTTATATTCAAATATCTTAATAACTATATAATAATAAATTCTAAAAATTTAATAGGTAACTGGGGTGTTTTAAAACACATACCATTAAATTTTTAACAGCTAGAAATTAATAGTTATTAAGATAATAGAATTTCAGCTCCTAAATTTACTTTTTCTTAAATATCTTAATAACTATTAATTGCTAGCGTTTAAAAATTTAATAGTATCTATTTCAAAGCACTTCCAGTTACCTGTTAAATTTTTAGAATTTATTATTATATAGTTATTAAAATATTCGAATGTGAATTCTTAATTTTTTAATGAGTTTTAAAGTAGAATACTTGTTTATATAAAGCGCTCACTTATATAAAGCACTCACTTATAAAATACATTATATAAACTTTTTTTTTTTTTTTTAAATTCTTTAATAAAAGCTAGCTTATAGTTAATAAGTTTCTAAAACTTAAAGTAACTTAAAATAACTAATAGTATAACTATTAAGTATAAGTTTAAGTAGCTAAAAAAAACTGTTTAGTTTTTTAAATTTAAAAGAAAATATATTAATAGTTAGTTAAGTTATAGTTTAGCTTACTATAAAAAACTACTAAATTATACTTTATATAGTAATCTATATATTTAGAATAATAGCTTTAAAAAGTAGTAACTAAGTATATTTACTTATAATAAAAGTTGTTAATATATAGTATTAGTATAAAATAATTTTAAGTACAAATTAACTTTACTAAATAATAAGCTTAAAATTTTAATAACTTAGCTTTAATTATTATTAAAATTATAGGAAAAAAAATATAAAAGTAAAAAAGCTTATAATTTATTAAAAAAATTTTAAACTACTTTTATACAAAAGTTTAAAAAAAAAATTATATAAACTTTTAAGTTAAAAACTTTAAAATATATATATATATTGTAAAATATAATAAAACTAATTTAAAAATATAGTTGTATAATAATATATAAATAATTATAAAAAAAAGGTTTTTAATAAAAACCTAATAAATTATAAAAAAGAATTAAGTACTATATATAGTTAATATCTAGTAATAAAATTATATAATACACTTAAGTAAATAGTATAATAATATTATAAAATATAAATATAAAACTAATATTACTTAAGTTTATAACAATAATTAAAAATAGTTAAAAATTAGTAAAAAACTTACAAAAAAAAAAGTAAATAATGTATATAATTAATAAAAAAATTAAAGTGAATAAACTTTATTACTTATAATTAAAGTTAAATATTTAATATAGTTAAATAAAAAATAATTAAATAATTACTATAAAGAGTTTACTATATAAAAATTTTTTTTTTATAATTTTAGTTTTATATAGTTATAAATATTTTAAGACTTAAATAAATAAAATCATATTTTACTATTATTTACAACTTATTTTCTTTTCTTTTATTATATTAAAGCTATTTTAATACTAAAAACGTTTTATTTAGTAATAATAAATAAACTTTTAAATTTTTTTTTTACAGTTTTATATATTTAATATTTTTAGAATATATATAATATCTATATAATATAATAATAAGTTTACTATAAAAAAAATTAAGTAATTTAAAAAATAGGCTTTATTTTCTTACATATAATAATAAGAACTATTTTTATTTTGTTATAGTTAGTTTACTTTTTTAACTTTTTTTTTTCTTAAATTTATTTAACTATTTTAAAAAAAAGTTAAATATTAATTGTTTTATATACTTTTTTAATAAAAAATTACTAGATAATAGGCTACTATAGTATTTAATTTTTTACTATAAAAAAATTACTTTTAAAATAAGCTATAAAGCTTATTATTAATAATAAGTATTTAAATTTAACAATTCTATATTATTAAAGTATTTAAAACTATTACTAAAAAACTTAAAAACTATAAATTATATAATTTTTTAACTATATTTCTACGAAAACTAATTAATATAATTTTTATAGTATAGGTAATACAAGCTATAGTAATAAAACTAGTAAAAAGCTTTTAATTTAGTATTAAAAACATCTATTTAAAGCATTTAATATAATAATATTTAAAGTTGATAAATACAATTTATTAATTATTATAAAATAAGGAAAATTTATAAAAAATTAAATTATACTAAATACTTTCTATTACTTTAGTAAAAATATTAATATAAAAAAATTTTATACTAAAGTTTTTCTATATATACTTTCTATTATTATATTAGATTTTTTTAGTAAGGTTTTTTAGTTATAATTTAATTTTTTAGTATATATAGTTGCTATAAAGCTTACTTTTTTGTTAATAAATATTTATATTAAGTTTCTTTTAAAAATTTAACTACTATATACTAGCTATTAAATTAAGAAATTATATAGGCTTTTAAAACTTACTATTAAAAACTTTAATTATAATTTAGTATTACTTACTTTAATATTAATAAGAATTATAAAGAAAGTTACTCTTAAAAATACACTCTCGTAAATACTAAGAGCTTGGAATTTCAATATTTTATTAGCTACAATTTAGAATTACTAAGAAAAGTCAATAATTACTATAGAAGATATAATTAAGGTTAGTTCTATAATCGAAGTTCTTGGACTACTATTTTAGTAAGCGGCACAAGCAAGTAATGTTGAGGATGTACGAGATTTCCAGGATTTTATCAACTCTTAAGGGGAAAACGAAGAGGTGGAAGAACAAGATGTAAATTTTTAAAAAATCGTTGACTATTACACTGGCAACGCTGGGCTTGATAATGTACCAGAAGAAGATAATAAACTAGCACCAGTTCCGACTGTGTATGAGGCTCTAGCCTCTTTACATGTAGTGTAGCGCTATCAAGAGCACCAAGAAGGGGCAAAACAAGAGGGCATAATCAGTCTTTAGTAGCTAGAGCGGGAGCTTGGCCTTCAAGCCTTTAATTCGCAGAAACAGATGACCCTGGAGGCTTGGCTAAAGAGATAGTATATAGATTCAGCACCAAAGAAAATGTATTACTAAGCAATTCGATAGTGCGATAATTCGCTATAACGATAAAAACTGCCTGGACGGATTATATCGTTATATCGAGGTTTTACTATAGCCATTTGTCGACGAAGGGCCACACGGCCTGCTCGAGCAATTGCGGAGGTAGCACCTTCGCTTGTGGAAGGTAGAAGCTGCCTTGGGTGAACAGATTGAAGCCAGCCATACTCCACATAAACTTTCGCGGAAGATAGGTGAGATAACAGTTCATTAAAGTGTCGCTATTCCACCTTCCAGCACGGCGGATCTGGCCCTTGTTAACACCCTTCAGCTCTACGTACTCAGCCCCTTGCAATCGACCTGCGTGCGTTTTCTTTAGTGACGTAACATTTACTCTAGTAAACATCTTCTTAATCCAATCAAGCTATATATTGTACGCTATCTTCTTCGCTGCATGCTCGCCTTTAATAAAGTGGCGATTATACCATAGCTTGCGCCAACAAAAGTAAGGAGGCGGCTCACCAGCGATGTTCGAGCGGTAAAAAAAGTAAAAGGCCGTGTAAGCCATTGTACAGAGTAGCGGATTCTGGTACCTTATAATAGCTCTATACTCTAGCCACCCTAGCGAGTTTATCTTACTATTATCCATAATCATAATCATTAGGTAACAGGGCGTTAGGCCTTCGTCCAGCAGGGGAATAGTAAAGAAGTCTGGAAATTCGGCCTCGAGGCGGGATTCGCTCCGTAGCAGCATGTTATGGGCGAGCAGGAAGTCGACGGCGGTGCGCAAGTACGACTCCGTCGACTGCTTCCACTGCTTTTGTTGGCCTTGCTAGCAGCCTTGCCAGCAGAATTGTATAGCCTCCATTATCTTCACCTTGCTGTAGCCATCCTGCAGAGTCCCCGCGGCCCTATCCGCGAATTCGAGTCGCCGCCGCCTGTGCTCGCCGCGCGTACGAGCCCTTAGCAGGCCGTTCAGACCCTCCCCGCACGGATTCGGATGTGAGTTTATGCCTTTACTCCTCTGGAAGGACCACAGGTCGACGATAGCAGCTATATATGACTTGACGGCGCTGATCCCAAGCGACTGGTTCGCCATCTGCCGTCGTACGGTTCTCCTTATATTGCGAGCTCCGAATCTCCTGGTGCAGGACACGGTCATTAAGGAACCAGATCACTTTGTTTTCGTACACGAGCTCGCCATCTTCGAATCCTTTCTCGGTGCAGAATTCTTGCCATTCCCTCTGCTTAGGGTCGTACGTCTTGTTTGTGTTCTTAGGCTGGGTCTCACGCGCATGCGCGAGCGCACGCGCGCCCTGCGCAAAGAGCTCGACGTCGAGGGCCGTACGAAGTTCCGCTGCGCCGGTGGTAGGGACAGGGAGGGACGTTTGATTCGGTGGGGCTGGAGAGGCATCCATTTTTGTCGCCGTCGGGCAAGCGTGCACGGACGTTGTGGGACATGCTCGACGTGCTAGACGTGCTAGATGTGCCAAGCCCAAATAACTTACGAATACCGCACAATCTGACAATAGTCGTTTTTCGCTATTCCAGGAGCAGTATGGCCAGAGGTTCTGCACGTCCTTAGATTGCAGCGCACGGCCGCTTTTTTGGCCAGTTTCGAATACTTTGAGCGCAAGGATGTGATAGGAGGCGTCCAATCGATTGACTGCCGAGCAATCCTGAGCCAATCTCTATGGCAACCGGCCGAGGGCCTAGAGACTGGGTGCGAGGCGGGCAGTGAGGCAGAGCTTCGGGTAGCTGGTGATAGTTGACGTCACCGAAAATCGAGTACTTTGTAAAAGTCGAGCTGCCAACCTTGTAACCGAGTGCTGGCCTCTCAGGTAACTCCATTGCTTGTATACTGAGTTCTCCTGTTGATCCTCCTGATGATCCTCCTGTTGATCCTCTCCTGACGATCTTCTCCTGTCGATCCCCCCTATTCTCATCTACAAAGCACATATTTAAGTAGGATAGCCACCCATAGTTTTCAATTCATGAGGTTGCTTTACATCTTTACCCTGCGTCCGGTCAGAAACCTTAGTAGTAAACACCTTGATTCTGGCACTGCTCTATACCTATTCTAGACGTTATACTGAGCCTGTAGAGGCTGAACTACCTACGGAAACGCTTTCTACAACCCAGATTGCCCAAAGAGTAGCTTTATCTCATCTCCAGTCTCTGGAATCTCTGACAACTCCTCAATCTCGAACCTGGCATGCTCCTCAGTCTCCTCGCCCTCCCACCCAGAAAATGAAGCCTCCTGCTCGAAGCCTTTAATACTGAGCTCTCTATCGTCACTACCATCAGGTAGGAGACTTTTCCCACACTATTTGAACGATTTCTCGATGAGTTTCGGGTCTAGAGCTTGCCATGCTGCTGCCACAGTGTGGGCAATCATAATCCGACGCTCAGAGAGGCTCCAGGTCGAGATATCCGCTCGAAACTTAGTGGTGTACCACTCGTAGTACGCCCGGAGTAGCTCCTTAAAGGATCGATTGACGGCAGTATCCAGAGGCTGGAGAAGCGATGTACACCCTCCGGGAACAATTACAGGCGTGGTGGAGTTATTTTTAAGACACTGTAGTACTGTAGGCGAGCGATGGAAAGACGCCTGATTTAGCATGAAAAGGAAATCCTCTCCGACGCTTTTGCGATAAGGCACGAACTCATGGTCTAAGAAACTAAGTGAGTAGCTCTTATTATTGTACGCCTTTGGGTTGAACTCTACAGTAACAAAACTGCTTTTAGGATACTTCTTATGCTCTATAATCCTATCTCAACGCTTCTCTGCTGTCTCTGAGTTGGATCCATGCAATAGAAGCTTTGGAGGAATAAGTTTTGAGCTATTTACAAAAATATATAATATTAATGTCGCCTGCCGCTTCCCCCATCTACTACGTGCTATTTTGCCTCTAACAGTTGTTGCGCCTTTAAAATCGTACGTATATCTATCTAGGAACTCAAATAGGATAGGCGTCTCGTTAAAGTTAATTATACGGCCTTTTTTAAAGCGTCTTACCTTACTGGTAGCTAGAAGTTGCGACTTTTTCTGCACATATCAAAGAAATGAGTTGACTAACTGTAGACTCTCCTCAGGTAGTTTCTATGAGACGTTTATAATTTACCGACAAGTAATACTCTACCTACTGCAAAAGCCCTTAAACCAGCTATATAAGAACACAAACTCGCCAACGGCCTGATTGCTGTACACCTCTTTGAGTAATGCCTTCGAATGCCGCCTTATCCACGCCCTTAACACTAGCTTACCGTCGACTCGGTGTTTGCAAAAGACGCTGTAGAGCTTAGCCTTAAGCTCTAGCCAGAACTCGGATTGCTGACCTGAACGATCTTTTCAGCTACCTTTAGGTGTCCTTATGTTGGCAAAACCGCGATAGGCAACCTTGCTACCATGCGCCAAGCGTAGGCAGAACTCAAGGCACCACCGCCACAACGGCAACGTGAGTCATCAAGGATTCGTACTATCGTTACTGCCTATTCGATTATTATGTATTTAATCAGTCATTACCTTCAGTAATTAATGAATGCAATCATTCCTTTGAAGACAATATTTATGAGAACTTCATGCTGCCAAGCATAACCTCCATGACCTTAAAATCGTCGCTCTGTCTCTCCACCACTCGCCAATAGTATGGGGCCATATCTTGTGCCTAAAGTGGGCAGTTGCTTCTTCGTTTGTTGGCGCACGTATCCCTGCCTCTGGCGGGAGATCTCAACAAGAGCGCGGTCTTTTGCCTTTAGGTTCAAGCTCCACCCAGTTTGCGCGGTCGCAAATCCACTTAATTACTGCCAGCTTCTCTTCTCGCGTGTACGACCTCAAAATCCTGCCTTGGGTCTACTGTTTTGTGGACACTTGTTCTTCAACTGAGCTCACCTTCGGGCCAGGGCGCCTAGCCCTTTTTGCCGGCCGTAAGGGTGTTGTCAACTCTCCATCCCATCCATCAACTGGCTGGGGCCTCTTCGTCTGTTTTGGGCCTATATGGCGTCCTATCGTGAAAACACCAGCTGGAGGAGCGTTGAAAGGCGTTGCAGCAGGTATTCAAGGTGTAGGTGGCTGCCGTTGTTGAACTGGTAGCTATAGAGGGGGGGTAGGTGAGAGATTCTCCTGCTGGAACTAAGGGGTAGGTAGCAATCGCTGAAGCGTTGAGACGACTGGATAGCCCTGCAAGAAGTACCAGTTAGCCGCTGGCTGGCAAGCTGCATGTGCGGGGTTGATCGAGTTTGTATAGACAATTGGCTGTAACGGCAATCTGGGAGCCATTGGTGCCTTGCCCAGTGTGGGCGGCAGGTAAGTAAACGTATTCTGCCAATTGAAGGTCATTTTTGGACGATTTACAAAACTCAGGCCTCAGATCCTCAGTAACCGCTGGATTTGCCTCTCTACAGTACTATAAACAAACAGCAAAACAGTCAACAATTGCCCCAACTCAAGCTCTCCCACCCCAAGCCATCTGAGGGCTCTCAGTGGACGATTGCCCCCCTGCCAAAGTCCCACATCTGCGCCCAAACCACCCGAGACTGGCCAGAAAGGCGTCCGTGCGCAGAAATCTAGGGACGTGCAGAGCCTCTGGCCATACTGCTCCTGGAATAGCGAAAAACGACTATTGTCAGATTATCCGGTAACCGCGTATGCTATCGCGACCCAGGGGCGGGGTCGAATATGGACGCGTTATTTGGGGGGGTGGCGCCGGTATAACCCATACTATCGGCGGGGGTCCGCGAGAGCCAAGCTTCTCGCGAGCTCTCGTGGACCCTTTATAAATTAGAATTAGCACTAGTGCTTAGGTCAGGGCGTAAGCAGTATGTATGGGAAAATCGCTTCGTTGCCTTTGTTTACTGCTAATACTGTTTACAATGCTTATGTAAAGGGGTGCTTATAACCAGGTTTCCCTGTATTAGCATCGCTTTCACACAGCTCGTTTCTGGGGGCCATCTGCATGGGAATGGCGCATCAATAAGCGGAGTAGAGCACAAGGTAGCCCATCCTCCATTACAAAAGAGGCTGAGCCCCAAAATTGCCCCGAAATTGTAGCGGCGTTGCAGTTACCTGCTTTTGGCGGGGCTAAAACCGTAGATGAATAAGGCTCGAAACTTGCTTGCATCCTCCTCGCCGCTGTGGCTTGGCCGAGGTGTGTGGACCGCTCGATTTTCTCGGCGAGACTCTGGCGATCCCCATGTCACCTTTGTGCGACGAGGCCGCTTATGTACGGGGAAGTGGGCTCTGTGGACGTACGGGATCGTTGCGGCAACGATTTTTCCGGACAGAATACACTTGTATGATGTATTCAGTAGTAGGAATTGCATTGTTGAACTGGAGACTTCCCATCGCCTTCGATTGTACATCAGGCATCACGCGCTCCTCGTTCTCGCTTAACCGCGCCTTTGGGCTACCCAGCCACCGCCCCAGCGTCGGCCCAGTGACACCTTCCCAACCCAACAGCCCAGCTGATGCCTAACTTCACCCTTCACCACTTCCTGCTCCCTCACCAATCCGCCATACCGCCATGGTAGAGGCTCTGGCCCTCGTCGGACTTGCCTGCAATGTGGTGCAGTTTCTCGATGTCGGCGGAAAAACAATTTCGTACATCCGAGAGCTGTACAAGGCTGGATCGCTGAAGGAGAATGCCGAGATTGAGGACAGAATATTATTACTTCAAGCATCGCTCGAAAAGTTTAAGGAGGGGCCACTATTACAGCAGGAGGAAAAGCTTTCCGCACTGGTAAAAGGATCCCTTCTTCTCTCCAATGACTTGATGGCTATTATCCAGGACTTAAAACCCAAGAAACAGCGGAACCAACTCTTGGAAGCAACGTCAAAATCTCTCAAAACTGTTCGCAAGAGAGGCGAGATAAAAGATATGGAACGCCGCCTTGGGGCGATGCAGGACAGTGTTTGTACCTATTTAAGAGTGACGCTAAGGTAACCCGCCTTGCTTTACGGTTTCAATCGTATAATTTATTTACGATCCGCAGTAAACGCCAGGATGAACTCACGCCAAAGGTTAAGGACCTGGTGGAACTGACCAAGGGACTCAAGAATGAACAAAACGCAAGGCTTGATGCAATGGTTGCGAATATACAAATAATTCTTCGTTACTGCCGCAATTGGAGTCAGGGTGACAATATCACGTTCACTGACCTTACCAACCACTTACGCCGCTTCGTCGATGAAGCACAGGAATCAAAAAAAGTGGTGGAGATACTGAAGAGTTTGCATTTCAAACAGATCAAAGAGCGCCACTCCGACATTCGAGATGCCCACAGACAGACTTTCGCGTGGGTCTTCGATCCTCACAGTAGAGTCAATTTCGTATCTTGGCTAAGATCGTCTGGCAGCATCTACTGGATAGCAGGGAAAGCTGGATCAGGGAAGTCGACTTTGATGAAGTTCATTCAAGGCCATCACATGACCCAAGAGCTTCTCCGGCATTGGGCTCGAAGTCAAGGCTTAATAATTGCTACTCATTATTTCTGGAGCGCTGGCACCACTCTCCAGAAGACGCAAGTGGGGCTGTTTCGAACACTTCTCTTTCAAATCTTAACCCAATGTCTGGAACTTATTCCCCAGGTACTTCCTGATCGCTGGAAAGGCTCGGCTTTTGTCTTCGAAGAAAGTTGGACCCGTGCTGAGCTATTCGCTGCTTTCCGAAAGCTCGCCGAGCTTCCTCAACTTTCTACCAAGTTTTGCTTTTTCGTTGATGGACTCGATGAGTACTCCGGCGATCATCCCGAACTCATTAACATCATCCATATCTTGTCAGGGTCACCCAACATCAAGATTTGCGTATCGAGTCGGCCTTGGCAATACTTTGTGGACGCTTTTGAGGCGCTTGAATGGAAATTATACGTCCAGGATCTCACAAAGAACGACATACGACTCTATGTGAAAGACAACCTTGAGCGGAATTCGACGTTCCTAAGACTGAGAGTCCGAGACAGAGCCGGCTCAGACACATTGGTTGGGCAAATCCAATTGAGAGCACACGGAGTTTTCTTATGGGTCTATCTCGTGGTCCGCTCCCTCCTACGAGGCCTGATCAACAGCGACGAAATGATAGATCTTCATAGACGCCTCAACGAACTGCCCACAGAACTGGAGAAGTACTTCGAACTAATGTTAGATACCATCGAGCCTATCTACCAACAGCAGACTGCGAGGGTGTTCAGAGTAATGCTGGCTTCCACCGGAACACTACCCGTTATCACCTTCCATTTTGTCAATAAGGAGCGATCAAGACAAGCATACGCTCTCGAAGAACCCATCCAACCACTATCCGTTCATGAAATCCAGGCTCTCATTGACCAGCAGCGACGGCAACTGAATGCAAGTTGCAGAGATCTTCTGTTCATATCGATTGATCGTGAGGAACATACCTTCCAAGCGACAACAGTTGGCTTCCTCCACCGAACTGTGACGGACTTTCTGCGGACCAGTCAGATGGACATCCTGCTAAGCACCAGATCAGGCACGGAATTTAACCCTACTTCATCATTATGTAAAGCTCACTGGGCAATGTTCAAAGCGGCACCTAAGGATTCAATACGAAAACTCTTCGTGGAGACTATCCCCGGCGAGATGGTTCGACGCACGCTTTATTATGCAAGAGAAGTCGAGATGCAGTCCGGATACTCAGAAATCGTAATTTTGGACGACCTAGCAAAAAATCTTTCCCAGCAGACTTCATGGGGCGACCTCGTTAGTGGGCCATACTGGGATGATCTCCCCGACGACTTCCTCGACCTGGCAGTATGTCTCGATTTGCAACTATATGTCATAGAAAAGACTAGGAAGACCAGAGAGTTCTTGGGTCAAATAACTAAAGGGCTCAAAGGAAATAATGAAAGAAACCAAATGGCGAAGGTTTTGCGAGCTGCCCTGAGACGAAGACTCGACATCGAAGGCAACGGTTACTTTCAGTTTTGCATGAAGAATGAGATTGGATTGTCTATGCTCCAATACCTCCTTGAGCATAGCACGGATCCGGATGCAATGTTCTTCGAAGCGGCGGGCAACGATAACGTGTGGATTTGGGGAGACTTTGTTAAGCGGCTCAACCAAGACCACCAGAAGATGGGCTACATTAAGGAGGAATGGGATATGACTAAATTTCTGGGTCAGCATGCAAACGCAAGACGGAAACTTCCTAGCAACGCGTTTGAAGCTTGCGAGCTAATGATTACTCATGGGGCGAGCAGGATCGATGACGTATACCAAATCTTCCCCGAGAATGAAGACAAGCTCAGGAGGATGTTTGACAAGAATGAAGCCCCTATAGAAGAGCCAAACTTCGGAATTTTAGATAGATATACTAGTCAGAAGCAGTTATGTACAGTAATGTAGCTAAAGCATAGCATGTACTTAATTTATTTTAAAAATATATCTAAAGGTAATTCCATGTACGTGTTAGCTAAATAAATGTTGTAAAACAAATCTAGAATTACTAGTTATAAATATAAATAACTACAAGAAATTTTGTATTATACTACTCTATTTATATGCTTAGTATATTTAGGTCTTAATTTATAAGCTTTAATAAAATATTATAAGTTGCTAACTTACTAACGTAAATTATACTAGTAATAAGCTATTTAATTACTTATATAACACTTAGCAGTTCCCTTACTTCCGGATTAAATAGCTTATTAGACTTAATAAAAGTTAGTTAACTTAGTAAAGAGTAAGAAGAAGGTAATATAGTAAATTAAAATTTAACAGAATAGTATTAAACTATTTTACTTAAGGTATGAATCTTAATTTTAAAGTAACTATAAAGAATTAAAACTAATTATAAACTGTCTAATGTTTTATACTTATAGAAGATCCTCTATATGTATATTATATACTAACTAGAAGTATATTAAATACTACTAAAGAAGATAAGAGAAGATAAGTTTTTATTTTTATTATTAGCATTTATTTTTTTTATGTTCTGCTATAGCTAGTTATCTGATCTACTTACTTATTCTAGATACTATTTTCTATAGAACTTAAACTTACTATAAAGTAGTCTTATTTATAGATTCTATCTTTACTAATTTACTTTAGCTTATTAGTATTACTTATATATTTTTTTATATTATGCCTTTTACAGTAACGCTTTCTTGCTAGTATTTTCTTTTTTATTATAATTTATAATATTATCTCCTTTCTTTAAGTCTTTGGCCTGAAGGTTATTCTGTTCTTTCTTTTATAAATAGTATAAAGGTAGCTAGTTTTTTATATAAAAACTAAGATTATAAAAATCTCTTTTACCCTTTTTATTCTTTTAATTTCCTAAAGATGACTTGAGTGGAATCGTCTTTAATATAAGCTTACTATTTAGTAAAAAGAGTTTAAAAGAATAACTGTTATATACCATTCTCTTACTCCCATTATTATAATAATAACTATTATTATTTAGTGAATCTGGCTTCTAGGTAATGTTCTAAGTGTATTAATTAAAATATAAAGTATAATCTTATTATAATGTAATCTGAATAGAGTTATTTAGATTATGATAAAAAGCACCTTTAGTAACAGCTCCGTGCTATTAAGAAGGAAGCTTTTATTATAAAATCTTAAGAACTTTATCTCTGTTATAAGCTAGTTTAAATAGATTCTTAGAAGAAAGAAATATTCTAGCGCGAACTTACCTTAATTAATAAGGTTTATATAATAAAGAAAAAAGAGTAGAGTTATTAGAACTAATTTAGTATATTATAACCTATAGTATCTAGTATCAGCTCGCTTTTCTTCTCTAGGTTTAAATAAAATATTTTATATTCTCTTTATTTATTAGATACAGCCTTAGAGCGGGCGTTTATTAGTATATTTAATAATACTAGTTAATTAACTCTAAATTATTTTTTAGGTTCTTAATTAGTTCCCACGTATTATCTTTAAGTCTGTAATCCTTTTATTTAACTAGATATTTTTATTAACGTTTAAACTACTAATAGTCTAGAATTTACTAAACTTCATACTTAGTAGTGTCTTTTTTAAGTTTGAGTTTTATTTATAGCTTAGCATTTTATAATACTAGTTCTAATTTTAAAATATAAAAAACTAGGTAAATCCGCGTGTTCTTAAGTGGTTATAATTTATAATTTACAGGTTTTATTTATCTTTTAATCTTAAATAGTCCTAATTTAATATGATCTAGTTTTTTTAATAGTTATTTTATTTCTAAATTTTTTTATAATAGGAAAATTTTATTCCTCTCTCTAAAGATTAGTTTTTTAACTTTAGATTTATCTTTCTACTATTTACTAAGAACTCCTTTCTAAGTGATTTTTCCTGCTATGTTTTAATAAAGTTATTATAATTTATTGACTTTTATTCTTACTAATTCTAATATCTTGTTTAGAATCTGTGGTTCTCGATAAGCCGTAGGCTTATAGCCGTAATTTGCAAAAAATAGTAATTTTTCTGTAGTTAATGATTTTATAGAGTTGTATATAAACTTAGCTATTAGTAATAAATTAATCTAATTATCTTATTATTTATTAACGTATATTTATAGATATTATTCTAGTATCTGATTTATCTGTTCTGTTTGTTTCTTTATTTATAAGTAAAATACTATTAAGAAGTGATACTTAGCCCCTAGCTTTCCTATAAACATTTTTTAGAATATTAATATAAATAATTTGTCTCTGTCTGTGATAAATTCTTATGGTAATCTATATTATACTATTAGTATTCTAATAAATATAGTTACCAATTCATCTGCTTTAACCTCTGTGTATATTAGTTTAAAATATTTATATTTTATAAGTTAGTCCACTATAACTAGTATTATATCATACTATTAATCTCTAAAGGTGGTTATTATTAGTATTTCTGTAATAAAGTCTATTATAACTAATTTTTATAGTAGGTCTAGTAAAAGAATTAATTATATAAGTCTATATTTTTTATATTTTAATACTTTATTCTTTCTGTATTTAATGCACTCTAAAAGAATATTTCTAATTTTTTTTATATTCTAGGAATCTAAAAATGTTTGTTGATTTATTTTATAGTTTTTTTAATTACCTAATGTCCGTGCATTTTAGCTGAGTGTTAATTCTTAATAAGTTTAGTCTATAATATATCTAGTATATAGATTATTTCTTAATCTAGATTTTAATATAGCTGTCTATTATTAAACTTTTTTATTTATTTTTTCTAGGTATTTTTGATAATGACTATTGTCTTAATATCTATTTATAAGTTTCCTAAAGATCCGTCTAGTTTTTACTTAAGTATTATATTATAAATTTCTAGTATATTCTTTATATAATTTGCTTTTTAATTGAGTGTATTAACTACTATATTTTCTTTTCCTAACTTATAAAGTATTTAAAAGTTAAATATAGAAACTAGTTTCTATCACCTAACTTATCATTAATTTAGCTTCTTTATTATTATAAATGTTATTAAATTCTTATAGTTTAAGTATATAATAACTTAGTGCTTAGCTTCTTTTAAGTAATATCTCTATTTCTTAAATACTTAAACTATTACTAGTAATTCTTTGTTATAAATATCGTAGTTTAATTTAGCAGTTATAAGTTTATAAAATAAGAAGTCTACTAGATACTTATATTTATTATCTTATATTTATAGTAAGATAGCTTTTATAGCTCTGTCTAATATATCTATATATATCTCCATTTAAAGTTATAAATTAAACATTTTTAATATTAGTAGTTATTGGAATATTTTTTTTAATATTATGAAAGCGTTTTTTTTGTGTTGTTCCTACTTAAATTATTAATCTTTCTTTAGTAATTCCATTAAAAGTGCTGTGATTTTTAAGTAGTTCTTAATAAATTATCTACAGAAACCCATAAATCTAAGAAAAGAATGAACTTTTTTTATGTTTGTTAGTGTTAGCTAAGATAGAACATCTTTAGCTTTATCTAGGTTAACTATTATTTTATTTTAAGATACTAAGTATTCTAAGAACTTAACTTTAGTTCTGTGGAATATATATTTCTTTGTTTAAATATATAGCTTATATTCTTTAAGCTTCTTTAGTATTTTCTTAGTGTACTTAATATATTCTTTTAGCATCTTATTTATATATACGAGCACGTTATTAAGATATGCTATTATAAATACATCTAGGTATTCTCTTAGCACGTGATTAATAATTAGGGTTAAATATTATTAGTGCGTTTATAAGTCCTATTAGTATAACTAAGTATTTAAATAGTTTATATCTTATTTTAAATATTGTTATCTATTCATGTTCTTTAGCTATTTATATCTGATAATATCTATTTTTTATATTAAAAAGACTAAACTATTTTACTCCTCTAAGCTTATCTATAAGTTCCGATATTAGTAGTATTAGATAATAATTCTTGATTATGGCTTTATTAAGGTGTCTGTAATTAATATATAATCTTAGTTTCCTATTTTTTTTTAGTATAAAGAGTATTAGTGATGCTATCTTACTTTGACTAGTTTATATATAACTCTTTTATTAGCTTTCTTACAAGAATTTTCGTAATTCTTTCTGTTAGTGTATAGGTACTTGATATAATAGTTCTAGTTTTAAATCTATTCCTTTTTTAAGCGCGATTTTGTAGTCCTATTTCTAGTATTCTAATAACTAGTCTTTAGCTTTCTTAAAGAACTATTCTCTAAATTCTTCTTAATATTTATTGGGTATAATAAACGTGGTATTATAAAGTATTACTTTCTTTATTTATATTATAGCTCTTATTTATTACTGTTTATGGTAGTTATTTCTAGTTCCTATAGTTTTTCTTTTCTAATTAATTGTTAGGTTTTATTATGCTAGCTAGTTTTATCCTAAGATAAAATCTTTATTACCTAGATTTATGATTTTAATGTAGTAGTTATCCGTGTAACCTACTACTTTAATAGTTATATTCCTTATTTTAAGATTAATTAGATCTTTTTTAAATGTTATTAGACTATCGTCTATGTATCTTACTTATACAGATTTATTTAAAATTCTAGTTAGTATTTAGTATTTTTATATTTACTTATTTAATATAAGTATTTTACTAGCCCTACTATCTATAAGCGCTAGTATCTGATTACTGTTAATATATATATTTATATATAGCTTATTTTTATATTTCCTCTAGTTCAGTTACGTGTATATAATTAATATATTATTTCTAATCTTTAGTTCTTAGCTCTCTAGTGGCTTGGTTATAGTTTACTAGTTTTCTAGTTTTTTATTTATAGTTAACTCCTAAGTGGCAGTTACTTCTTTAGTGTTTCTTTTTTAGGTTTATGGACTAGATATTTCTAGAGCTAGTATACTTCTTTATTAAGTATTTTATATACTTTTTTAGCTTGTTTTCCATGATCCTAACATTTCTATCTTAAGAAATATTCTTAATATATAAGTTTTTTATGTGAGTCTGTAGCTAACTATTCTTTTTAATAGTATTTAATCTAGTATTATTAGCATTCTATCTAGTATTTATTTTATAATAGTTGTTTGTGTTTATTTGAATTTAGGTTCTATAATTCGTCTTTTAAATCCGTGTAAACTAGTTCTTACTGTATATTAAGTTTCTTTTTTCTTATTAGTTATTATAATATTTTTCTTGTCTTTAGTCCTTTGACATGTATGGCGTGTTTATTCTATATATAGTTCTTTCTTATATAGTTAGATACTATATATATCTAGTATTTCTTTCTTTTTATTCTGTTTACGGCGTTATTATCCTGTACTTATAATATTAGTAAAGGGTTTTTTTCTTTCTTTACTTTTTAATAATATTTAATAAGATAATAGTATATTACGCTAGTCATAACTAGTATAGGCGTTTATTATTAAATCTTGTTTATTTATATAGCTAATTCTTATCTGCTTAGCCCTTTATATTATTTATTTCCTATTAACTATAGTATTTATTAGTATTTATATATCTTATCTCTTAAAGTAACTTTCTAGTGTTTAGTAATATAATATTCTTCTTAATAGTATTTTAATTTATATATTCAACAGTGTCCCCAGCGTACGCGCTGTATAATTATTATAGATATTAGTTTTTTATCTTCTATTATCTCTTAATCTTTTTTTTGCCTGAATTTCTGATTTTCTTTATAGAATAGTCTATCTCTTTTTTTTATAATCTCATAGAATTTTTATGTCTCTTTTTTGGTTTCTGTGTTATACTATTATATTACTGCTTTTTATATTATAGTAATTATTTCACTAAGTTATTCTACTAAATAATTCTTAATTTTCTAATATAGTAATTTATATTCCTAACTGAGGTATATATAATTTCTATAAATCTAGTATTACTCTTTCTAGATTCTTTTTTTAATTATTTCTTTAGTTACTATGTCTTGTGTTTATTTTACTTGGACTATTGTTACCTTAATTTTCTTTAATACTTTAGTCTAAATATAAGCCTTCTTAACATCTAATTATTACTATTTATAATTCTTAATAAAGTGTTCTTGCTTTTTATATTCTAAATAGGCCTTATATGTGTAGTGTTTTATTTATTCTTTAGCTTATTTTCCTTACCTCTTTCTAATAAATACTTATTTAATATTAATATCTATTTTATTATAGGTTTTATTATCTTTTTTATTTTTTTTAGATATATAGATTACTAACCTCCTACGTGCCCTTTTCTCCTACTCTTATTAATACTACTAGTTATTAATAGTTACTATTTATTTAATAATTTCTAATAAGATACTTAGCTGCTTTTCTCTAGAGATTTTATCCTTAATTCTATTTTTTAGTCTTTTATAGTATATCATGACTAATAGTTAGTTTACTTAATTAAGTAATAATTAGATTTATTTAAATTCTGTAGTGTAGTTAGCTGCTAATGTATATTACTTAAATTATTAAAGCTTTTAGATTACTTTAGTTTCCTTATTAATTTTTTTAAAAATAATAATTATTTCCTGCTTAAAGTGTTCATAATTCTTGAAAGCCTATTATATATTATTATTACAGTTAGTTAACCCTACTACTTCTAAATTTAGGTTTTTATTAATAAAATAGTTTTTTATTAATAGTTTAAACTATTATATAGCTCTACCTGTTATGTTTATACCAGCTATTAGAATCTAATCCTAATTAGTTAAAAATAACTTTTAATTAAATTAATAGTAGAGATTTATTGCTATTATAAAAGTCTTAAGGTCATCTTAATTTCTATTAAATTTCTTAGGAGATTATATTTTAGCTATTTTTTTTTTTAGATTATTATAGCGTGTTGTTTGGCTTTAACCTGCTATTATAAATTTACTAAAGTATTACATAACTTTATAATAGCTGTTTTTTATTTCTAGATAACTTATTATACGCTCTTTATTTCTCTAGATATACTTCTAGTTATAAATAAAAGTTCTATTATAACTTTCTCTTTACTACTACTTTTTAATAACGAGTAAAGTTCTTGTTCGTCCTTATAATAAGTTATTATAGACTTTTAATAATTAGTTATTGGAATTCTATCTAACGGTTCTTCCTAATCTCTTAAGGTGGTAATTATAATATTATAAGTTACTAACTTACTAACATAAATTATACTAGTAATAAGCTGTTTAATTATTTATATAATACTTAATAGTTCCCTTACTTCCGGATCAGATAGCTTATTAGACTTAGTAGAAGTTAGTTAACTTAGTAGAGAGTAAGAAGAAAATAATATAATAAATTAAAATTTAATAAAATAGTATTAAACTATTTTACTTAAGGTATAAATCTTAATTTTAGAGTAACTATAAAGAATTAAAAGTAATTATAAACTGTTTAATGCCTTATACTTATAGAAGATCCTCCGTGCGTATATTATATATTAACTAGAAGTATATTAAATACTATTAAAAAAGATAAGAGAAAATAAGTCCTTATCTTTATTATTAGCATTTATTTTCTTTATATTTTGCTATAGCTAGTTACCTGATCTACTTACCTATTCTAGATATTATTCTCTATAGAACTTAAACTTACTACGGAGTAGTTCTATTTGTAGATTCTATCTTTACTAATTTACCTTAGCTTATTAATATTACTTGTATATTTCTTTATATTATGCTTTTTATAGTAACGCTTTTTTACTAGCATTTCCTTCTTTATTATAGTCTGTAATATAAAACTATTTCTAAAAACTTACTAATAAACACAAGATTATAACTTGTTAGTAATTTTTATAAAATAAGTAAGTTTATAATTATAAGTATAGCTAAAAATATAATTTTATAAAAAGCTATATTATTTAGTTTATTTTTATTTTTATTTAGCTTTTTTAAAGTATATAATTAGTGTTTTTTTTAATTAATAAAAAAAAAATTTTATTATAAAAAAACTAATTAAAAAATTTACCTATAAATATATTTATTATTTAAAGTAGTTAATAGTAAATAAATTAGGTACTAACTTACTACTTAAATTAAATTTATTTATTAAATATACTATAGTAATTTTTATATAAATTTTAATATAAAATTAAAAATTTTTTAATTAAATTTTTTTAATTTTTATTAATTTTTAATTTTTTAAAGTTTTATAGCTTTCAGTTCTATAACTTTTAAATATATAATTATTTTTAATATTTATAATATAATTATAAAATTATTAAAGTAGCTAAATACTGTATTATTTAATAGCTAATTTTTTTAAAGTTATAATACTCTAATTTTTATAAAATAAACTGTTTTTTATTATTAGTAATAAAAAAAAATCTTTATATTTATAAAATATAGTAAAAACTATAAAGTAAAAGTTAAAACTAATTATATATTTTTTACTATTTTATAGTAGAAAATCTAATATAAGTAAATTAGATTTAAATATTAGTTTATTATTATAATTAGAATTAGAAATAAATAAAGAATACAAAAACCCAAAAAAAAATTAGGTATATAAAAAGAGTAGAATATATAGTAAAAAAAACTATAAAAGTAATTTAAAGTATTATAGTAAGTATTTTTTTAAGTAAAATTAAAAGAGTATAATAAAAAAAACTAAATTTATTATAGTGTAGTTTTATAAAAACTGTTATTTTTAAGCTTATTTAAATTAAATACTATATAAAGCTTTTATATAAATTATATAAGTTTTTTTATTTTTAAAACTTTATATATATTTTGTTTATAGCTTTTATATATAGCTTAGTATGCTATATTTTATAATTTACTTTATATTATATATTATTATTATAACAGCTAGTAGGAACCTAGACTTATTATATACTATTTACTTATAACTTAATATTATCTTTTATTCTTATGCTGCTTTGTTCTCTTTAATTAAGCTTTAAGCTTAATTATTTTCGTTAATAAATTAAATTTATTCTAATTTTATACTAATATAATATTATAATTAAGCTCTTATTTAGGTCTTAGTTTATACTTATATAAACACTTAAGTCTAAAATCTAGTTTATAAAATATTCTTATCTTTGTTTATGTTTAGAATTATACCTATAATTTAATTATTTTTTCTCTTTTAATTTTTTTAAGATAAGTAATACTATTAAGCAGCTATAATAACTATAAGCTAAGTTTTAATAAATAATTAAGTACTTATAAAATAGCTTTAATAAAGAAATCTAGAGTTTATATATTAAATAATAAAGCTATCTTACTAAGCTATAAAGTCTTTAAGTTAAAGTCTAATTACTTTAAGCTTATTTCTTATTAATAACTACTATTTCCTATTTAAAGCTTTTACTTTCTAAGCTAGTTAAATTTAATAGCTATATATATATATTTTAAACTTAGTTTTTTATAATTAAAGCTAAGTTTCAGATAAATAAACAGGTAATTTATAATAATATAATAAAATTCTACTATATTTAAAACTATTTAAAGTAGTAAGTATAAGTAATAGTACTATTTTAGTTTTCTTAAGCTAAGTTAGATAAAAACTAGAATTATAATATAATATTTAACTGGCTTAAGTATGTTTATATTAATTTAAATAAGTACTAAAAAGCTAAGAATATTTTATGCTATATTAAGTAGTAAAATAAAAAACTTTTTATAAGTTATATTATAAAGTTTAAATAAATACTGTATAAAGCTAGTATATAAAATTAATTAAATATAGTTAAAATTATTATACTTTAATTAGATTTTAATACTTTTATAAAAAAAGCTTTATTAACTTAATTTACTATACTAGGTATTTACTAGGCCTTCTTTTATATAGTATAATAGCTTTTTTATTATTAAAAAATATTTAGCTATAAGCTAAGTATTTCTTATAATTTTAATAAAATAAATATTAGTACTATTTAAGTAAGTACTCTAAATATAGTAATAAATATTAAAACTTTATAAGCTTATGTAATATTTTAAAATTTTATAAAAACTAGAAAAATTAAGAATATTATATATAATATAGCTTTATTAGCTACTAGGTAGTAAACTATTACTAATAATCTTATAAACTTATATTTAAAGTAAAATTAAATTCAAACTATTTAGTACTAAATAATTTAAATAATAATTTTAATACGTTTATTTAAAATAGTTTAAACTAGTATAAGTATATACTAGAGCTATAAACTAAAAGCTAGTTTTAAAAACTTTTTTTAATTTCTTTTTATTATAATTACTTATTTAGTCTTTAAATTAGTAGTTAATTAAGTTTTTTTTAAAAAGAAGTAATATAAAAGCTAGTAGAAATATAAGCTTATTATATACTATTTACTTATAACTTAATATTATTTTTTATACTATCTTATGGCGGTAAATCCAATGTAGGTGAATTAAATTCAGATATTAATAATAAGATATATATAGTTATAAATAAAGTTTAGTATATAAGTATATTAAATTTAAGTATATAATTTAGTACATAAAGTTATATTACTAATCTAATTTTTAGTAAAATTAATGTAGTAGTAGTAGTACAATTCTATAGTATATTTAATATAGTTATATTAATAAAGTAAAATAAAAAAAAAGTTTTTTTAATATAGACTTTATTAGAATAGCTAATTAGAATAATGTTTATTAATATTATTAGTATTATTAACGCTATTAATGTAATACCCTAATAAAAATTCTCTCTTAACTAAAGTCTATTTATTTAATATTCTAAGGTCTATTAAAAATAGTATAATATTATTTCTAGACTTTAAAGTATTTAGCCGTAATAAATAATAAATTATAATAAATTATCTAATTTAGGTTTTTTTACTTAAAAGAATATACTCTAAAATTATTTACTATTTTATAATAGTGAATCCAACATAGCTGTGTTAAATTTAAATAATAGTAATAAAATATATATAATTATAAATAAAGTTTAGTATATAGGTGCATTAGATTCAAAGTATATTAAATTAGTAAAAAATTATTAGAATTATTTTAAGTTTAGGTATGTAATTTAGTATATTAAGTTATATATTAATAACCCAATTTTTAGTAAAAACAATATAGTAGTAGTAATACAATTTCATAGCTTATATAATAATAGTTAGGTTAGTAAAATAAAATAGAAAGAGTATTATATACTAAAAAATTCTCTAATCTCTATTTTTAGTAGAAATAGAATTTATAGCTTATATTAAGTCTAGTAACCTAATACAAACATAATCTTTTTTTTTATGTATATAATATCGGGAATCTACGTATATAAAACACAATATACTAAATATAATATATAAAAATAAAGTATAAAAAATATAGTATATAAAACTCATATATAAAGTATATATATATATTAGAGATTTTTTATATTATATATAACAATAAATGCATTCTATCTAATAAGTAGATATAAATTAACTTAATAAGAACTATATTTACGGTCTAAAATAGTTTAAATAAAATAAGCTAATATAGTTAGGCTAGCTTAACACTTACTATCTTTACTTAAAACTATATAAGTATAAAGTTTTCTTTATTCTTATTTTTATTTCTCTCTATCTAGAACTTTCTCTATCTCTACTTTATATTTTATTTATTACTAAAAGCTTAGCTTTAATGTATAAACGCTGTTTCCCTTTAATTAAATTTATAATACTTTTTATAATACTATTAATATTATATGTTATAGTTAAAAAAGTTAGTAATTATTTAATATTAGAATATTAAATATATATTTCTTTTTGTAAATCCAGGTTTCCGGTTACAGTTCTAAGAAAGAGATAATTTAATTTCTTATAATATTAATATAGATTTATTTTCTTTTTTATATTCTACTACTTTTTTAACTACTGAATTTAGTAGTAAATCTATAATAGTCTTTTATTTTTTTCTTTACTAGCTTTCTATTATTATAATTAAGGTTAGAGATAAGAGAGGAACACCATAATAAAAAGTAAAAAATAAGTAAAAAAAAAAGTATATAAAAAGAGTATGATAAATAGTAAAAAAAAGTCATAACATTATTTCATGCAAATAAATGCGATTTAATAGGTTATAATAGGCTCAACTTTTAATAAAGTTAAGAATTTATAACATAAAAAATCAAATTAAGTTAGATTATGAGATGGAAATTCAAATCAAGTTAAGTAGTAATATAGAAATTTAAATTAAGTTAGTATAATATTAAGTAAATCTCTTTATACTTTTATTTTACCTATTAAATAATAAGTTTACTCACATGGTAAGACTACTTACACGGTAACTTTAATTATATTATAACTTTAATTATATAATAACTTTTAATATTAATATTAGTTATAAGATAACTTTACGTGTATAGTGATTTTAATTTACTATAATTTTAATTTACTATAACTTTACTTATGCTATAATTTTACTTATGTAGTAACTTTTACTTATACTATAACTTTATTTATACTATAACTTTACTTATACTATAACTTTACTTATACTATAACTTTACTTATACTATAACTTTACTTATACTATAATTTTACTTATACAGTAATTTAGCTTATATAATAACTTTATATAATAACTAGGCTTATAATAGTGACTTTATATAATAGTTTTATTAATACAGTAAACTTTACTTACCTAATAACTTTATTTACTTATTATAGTAACTATTTATAATACTTTTTAAAATTTTCTAGTGAAGCCTTTTTTATAAGCTTTATAAAAACATTTATATATAACTTATTTTATTTATTTCTTTTTTTTTTCACGTAATATTTTAAATTGTAATCTAGTACTATATATAGTACTTAATTAATAACTTCTTTTTAAGCTCTTAACTTTCTGTTTAGAGTATTTTTATAATAACTTAATTATTTTACTTACAGAGTAACTTTACTTATATAGTGACTTTATTTATATAAAGATTTTACTTATATAATTACTTAACTTATATAGTGGTTTTATCTATATAAAGATTTTACCTACACAAGAATTTTTTAGAGAATGATATAGAGATTTAAATTAAATTAATATAGTATCTTACGCCCCTTAGTTTACTATTAAATAATAATATAATTTATTTATTTAGTTTATATAATAGGTAATATAAACCATGTATAAAGGTAAAAAGGCTATTAAATTAGGTTATAACATAAAAATTTATTTTAATTTTATATAATCTAGTATTACTTTTACTCTCTTTTTTTCTTTTATAGAGAATACTTTTGTGTGTATTTTATTATCTTATTATACTATTACACCACACTACTATTATATTTATTTTAAGTTTTTTTTATTATAATTTTTATTATTTTGTTTTTCTATTTACTCTTTATTCTCTATTATTTTTTTATTAAAATATTATAATTATACCTAAAATAAAAAAGAAGCGCAGTTGTTTAACCCTAATATTATATTACTAAAAATACTAAAATAGTAGTTAATATAGGTAATTAAGTATCTTACTAGTAGTAAAAATTAGCTTAATAGTAATAATAATATTAGTATTAATAGTAGTAGTCTAGTAAGAGTGGCCTTTAGATTAAATTTAACCTACACTTTATTCTCTAGTAAGCAGGAATAGAAGAAAATAGGTAAATTATAACTTTAGACTATAGAATCCAGGTAAAGAGTCTAAACATTTCTGTTAACAAAAAGTAGCTATAATTTTTAAAGGTAGTTATTTAATACTTATTCTTTTTTTATACGCTTATTAATACTATTTCTAACTTTAAAATAGTTTAGGTTTATATTATTTTTTAGTAGATATCTAGATCTTAGCATGTTTATCTCTAATAGTTATTATTTATCTATCATTTTCCTATCATTAACGTGATAGTAGTAAAAGACTAATAATATTATTTAGAAATTAACTAGCCGAATAAAATACCTTAGATTAAATATAAATGTAAAGAGAAACATAAGAAAATGTTACTTTTACTATAAACTATTAAGTTAAATAATAGTCTTAAAATACTAATGTGGCTAGTATCTTTTTTTATAAACTTACTAACCCTATAGTAAACTATTACATAAGCTATTTCTACTAGCTAATTTATTTAATTCTAAATATAAAATCTTTATAAGTTATTTATTATATCCTATACTAATACCTTATATAACATAAAAAAAATAGAGTTATTACTAGAGGAAGTAGTAGATATTATAATAGTATTAATAAAATAACTAATATAATTCTACAGCTATAATATAAATACTTATAAGTAATTAAAATAAAATTATAATATTAATATAGCAGGATATATTACTCTTAATAAGTTTATTTTATATTATAAAATACTATTAGATACACTAAATAGCCTATATATACTTATAAAAGGCTATATATATTTTTTAAATACTAAGAAATAGTAGCATAGCTTTTTTAGGACGACAGACGAAGTCCTAAATATACTAGAAAAAATATATATATAATACTCTTATACTAAGTAATACTTAACTTTTTTAACTATAATATATAATATTAATAGTATTATAAGCTTTATGCCTAGCTTAGTAGTAAAGTAAAAAATCTACTTTAATCTTATACTATATATAGTATTAAATTTAGACTCTAATATATACTTTATTTTTTCTATTCTTATTAAGGGTATTTAAAGATGGTAGATTCCCCTCTATATAGTTCCCTACTATTTTTTTAGTAGGTTAATAGGCTAGAAGGATATTATACTATATCTCTTTTTTTTTTTTATATATAAATAATATAAGATAAATAACTACCTTAACTAAGAGACTTTATAGAAGTAAATAGACTAAGTTTTTTTTTTAATATTTATAGCTAAGCTCTAGTATCTACTCTGTAATATTATTTAGCTAAATATAAATATAATAAGCTAGCTAGTAAAATAAGCCATATAAAGTTATATATATATAAAAATAAAATAAAAGTATAATATTAGTATATCTATTATTTCCTCTAGCCTAAAATACTAAAGAAAGTATAAAATATAATATTTTATACTATTAAAAAAAAGCTGTATAACTTTAAGGACGTTTAAATCTTTTTTATAACTAAGAATTTAAAGATTTTAAGTAAACAGCTGACGTTATAGTAAGTATAGAATAATTATTTTTAATATTAAAACTAAGCTATTAACACTAACTATTTTGACTCTATTTAAATATAGGTAGATATTAGTAAGGAGGTATATACACTACTATCTTTTTTATAATACTAAGATTTAGATAATTAGTAAGCAGAAACATATCTTTAAAATTTTTATTATTTAGAAGTATACTAGTAATAGTTTTAGTATAACTTTATACTTAAACTTAAACTATAAAATATATATTAAATAACTCTACTATAAGATATAAGTGTAATAACTGTTTTAATTATATATTAATTACTAAGTTAGTAGTAAGAGCTTATATATAGCTAATTTTATATAAATAAGAATTTTTTTTTTAATATAGTTAAGATATTTTTTTTCTAAAACAGTGCCTTAAAAAGCCTAGTGTTTAATCCTAAGAGTATTATATAAAGAAATAGAGTAGATTTATTTAAATTCTTTATATAAGAAATGCTAAGACGCACGGACGGTTAAGTAAATTTATTTAAAATTTTAAAATAGATTTATTTATCTTTTTTATAAATAGTTTTTACTAAAAATTAAGTAAGCAATAGCAGATAATAGTAGTAATAAAAGATTATAAAATAGCTAAAAAAAATCACGAAATGCGTTAGATGTATAGGTGTGAAAATGAAATTAAAATAATTTTAATAAAGTCTACACAAGCTAAAACGCTTTAACTATAAATAAATATAAAATATATAAAGAAGTATTTATCTTAGTATAGGCACTAAATAAATATTTATTTAAATAATAAAGTTAATATTAATTACGTACTCTAAGTTACACTAAAATTAAATATTTTATTAAGTATATTTAGATACACTATCTAGTATAATTATATAATAATATTCTATATAGTAGTTGTGTTTAGGGTTAAGTACTATATAAATAATCTCTTTATCTAAGCTAAAATTATAGTACTAAGTTTAAATAATTTCTATTATATTTAAATTACGTTGCCCCTTAATACGCGTATTATTAGACTATAAAAGTTAAAAAAAAATAAAAAATAGTAACACTAGAGAATATTTTAAAAAATAAATTAACTATAAATACTAGATATAAACTAGCTTAGTAATAATAGTTTTTATAGTTTAAATAGCTTAGGTAAGGTAAGTTAATGTAATACTTAAGTTAACTTAGTACTTAATACTATTAATTAAAACTATATAAGCGTAAAGTTCTTCTTATTTTTTCTATTCTTACTATTCTAAACCTTTTCTATTTTATATATAGTTAGTGGTAGCTTAGCTTTAATGCGGAGTAGCTTCTTTTTATTAATTAAATTACTTATAATACTTTTAAAACCTAGCTAAGAATTAAAAGCCTAGTTAGTATTATATATATTATAATTAACTTTTTTAATAAACTTAAGCTAGATATATTACTTTCTAATATAAAGTATTTACTTTACTTATATATTACTAATTAGATTATAAGGTATTAGATAGAGACTATCTTACCTAAGTATATTAATAGCCTTATACTAATAATAAGCTTACTATAAACGCTTATTAAAAATACTCTTTTTTTTATTTATAGTGTTTTTATAAACTAGCTATAGTAGAGCTCTTTTTATTTCTATTTATAAATTTCCTTTTTTATTATAACTATAACTCTAGTCTCTATTTCTTATCTAGTTCTCTTTTTTAAGTGCCTTAATCTTTTTAGTGTATGTATTAGCTAAAAAAGCTATTACCTAATAATATTAAATATAAATAATAGTAAGCTAATTTTTGTAAAAGTTTATTATATTCCAGGCATAACAGAACATCTTATTAAGAATATTATATTAAAATAAATAGTTATTATATAATAGCTATAATAAGATTCTTCTAATAAGATTTAGTAAAGTCTTAGTAGGCTTAGTAGTAAAAAAGAGTTTAATATATATTAAATAAAAAGTTCTAACGTTCTACTAAGTTTTTAAAAAGAAAGTAGTATAATACCAAATAGCTAGATTATATAGAGTATAAATATTTTAAAGTATAGTAATAGTTATTATATATAAAGTACAAGTAGCATCATAAAAAGAAGACTTAATAATATATTTATTAATAATTCTAGTAATAGGTTATTTAATAATCCAGGTAATGTTAGTCTTATTTTTATATAATATAAAGATATAAGTGCTATACTTAGTAAAAAAAGTATCTTTATAAAGCGTTATTAAACTAAAAGACTATTTTTTCTTTAAAGTTTATAACTTTTATCTCTTAACACGCCTCTGCTCAGCGTAAAGAGTATTATTTATAAAAATAATTCTTAAAACTAGTTTTTTTTCTAATAGTATATTTATTTCTTTAGTAGGGTTATTAAGTTAGCTTAGTTCTAATTCTTATAAGCTTATAAAGTATAATTTATTTAGCTTATTTAAGTTATTTTATTTACTTAATATCTCTAGATTTACTGTCCTAGCACGTTTAGCATCTAGTATCTAACTAATTATAATAAAACACTTAATAGAATATAAAAAAAAGTCTAGTAGCCTTTATATAAAAGAAAGTTTATTAGTATTTTCTATAAGTAAGAACACTGCGTAAGCTAGTGCCTCTTAGTATATATCTAAAAATATAATTTTAAAAAGCATTTTATATAGTAGCTAGATAGCTAATAATATGGAATTAGCTATAAAAATAGGATTATACTTAGTTAGGTTATTAAAAACTAGCTATCTAGTACTATTACTATTAGATAAAATATCTCTACTAGAATTTAGCTTTACTATCTCCTAAAAAAGCCTCTAGTAATACTTATTAGGTATAAAATAAAAATACTTATATAAAAACTCTAGCTCTTTAATAGTAGTAAAGCTTTAAATACTATTATTTAACTATTAAATAGCCTATTTAGGTAGGTATGCCTAACGTAATTCCTATAATAATAATAGCAGCTATAATATATTTAAAATAAGAAATTAATAATATAAGATAAGAGAGGATTATATATAGTATAATATTAAAATATATTAGCTATACTAAAACCCCTTAATTTCTAGATCTAGTAGGACTAGAAGTTATAGTTTATATTACTTAAGTAACTTACTATATCTATTATATCAACAGGCTAATTAAAACAGCTAATAATTTAAATTTAAGTAGATTCTATAAAAAAAGAAAAAGAAAGTAACTAACGCGTAAATATAATATAAAAATATAAGAGCTATTAACATATTCATATTTAACTAAAGTTAATAGACCTATTTATTAAGCTATTTTAATATATTCTTAAGTATTAAGTAGCTATCTATAAGTAGTATATTATTATAATACTATTAGTATAATTTTTTATATATCTAAGAGAGCACTATCCAAGCGTGTTAGTAACAATACAAAAAAAAATTATAATAATAATAAAGTTATTAATAAATCTTATATAGAAGCTAAAGGACGTACTTGTTCTAAAGTAAATAAAAAAACTAATTAATAGCTTTCTAGTATATAAGAATAGTATAATATATCTATTTAAGTAGTATTAGTATATATGTAGAATAATTTAAAATATCTAAGACCATTACAAGTAAAAGCATAAATAAGTAAATAATTAGAAATAAAATAAAAATACTAGAAGAAAAAATAAATAATAAAATAATAAAATATAATAAAATAGGTGGGTATGTTAGTATCTATTTTATAATAATAAATCCAACATAAGTATATTAGATTCAGATATTAGTAATAAGATATATATAGTTATAAATAAAGTTCAGTATATAGGTACATTAAATTCAGGTATATTAAATTCACGAAACGTTATTAGAATAGTTCCAAATTCGAGTATGTAGTTTAGCATATTAAGTTATATTAATAAACTAATTTTTAATAAGAATAATATAATAGTTATAGTACAATTCCATAGCATATTTAATATAGTTAAGTTAGTAAGATAAAATGAAAAAGAGGTTTCTAGTATAGACTCTATTAAAATAGCTAATTAAGATAATACCTATTAACACTATTAGCGTTATTAATACTATTAATATAATATCCTAATAAAAGTTCTCTTTAAGCTAGAGTCTACTTATTTAATATCCCTAAAATCTACTAAGGATAGTGTAATATTACTTCTAGACTTTAGAGCATTTAGCCACAATAAATAATAAATTATAATAAATTATCTAATCTAGGTTTTTTTGCTTAAAAGAATGTACTTTTTTTATTCCGTTAACAATCTCTATTCTTTTATAGATAGGGAGAATCTGAATTCAGGGTAGCTATATTTTCACGTAACTTTAAATTATAAACAGATAGCTAAAAATTAGATAAGTAATAGAAAATTATAGGGGCAGTAAATAATATTAAAATAATAAAAGAAAAAAAAAAAACCGGAAAATATATACTCACGAAAATAGAGTTAGGGCTATTTTTAATAAAGATATATTTAAACTATATATAAGTCTATAACTAGAGCCTATATTATAATTTTAGTGTGAATAAAGAAACTACCTAACGTACTTTTATAGATTTATAAAGAGAAGAGTCATGTATTTATGTGGTATTATATACTAATAAGTTCTAACTTTTATTTCTAATAAGAATAGAACTTATAACTTATACTACTTATGTAACTCAACTTATATATATTAGTAAACTAATTAAAAAAAGCTAATAATTATTAAACTATAATAGATTTTTACCTTAATGCCTATTATATTCTATTCGTACTATTAACTGCTAGTTATATATTTTAGTATAACTTTAAAGTATTATTAAGTAGTGCTTTTATTATTTTTTATATTTAACTTTAATAGTATTAGTAGCTTGTATACCTATATTCATAAACTCTTCTATATATATAAGCTTTAAATAGTTTATTAATAGATTATTAAGTTAGTTATAACTTTTACTTTAGAATAATAAGTTATATAAAGTGCTGCCTATAAATTTAATATACTAAATTTTTTATTTTAAAAATAAAAAAGTAAGGATCTTGTAGAGGATATTAAGATAAAAAATTTTTTACATATAAATTTATTTAAGTCTACCTTTTTCTATAAAGTAATGTAAATTATGATTTGTATGCTAATTTCTATTTAATCTTATTTAGTATAATAAAGCACTAGCTAAAACTACTATAATATAGCCCTAAATTATTATAAAATCCTAGACGGGTCTATTATACTACTATTAGTCTAAGAATATTATATAAAGAAATAGAGTAGATTTGTTTAAATTTTTTATATAAAAAATACCAAGACGCACGGACGGTTGAGTGGATTTATTTAAAATTTTAAAGTAAATTTATTTACCCTTCCCGTAAGTAGTTTTTACTAAAAATTAAGTAAATAATAGCGGATAATAGTGGTAATAAAAGATTATAAAATAGCTAAAAAAAAATCACGAAATGCGTTGGATGCACAGGTGCGAAAATAAAAATAAAATAATTTTAATAAAGTCTACATAAACTAAAACGCTTTAACTATAAATAAATATAAAATACATAAGAAAGCGTTTATCTTAGTATAAATACTAAATAAATATTTATTTAAATAATAGAGTTAATATTAATTACGTACTTTAAGTTACACTAAAATTAGATATCTTACTAAGTGTATTTAGATACACCATCTAGTATAGTTATATAATAATATTCTATATAATAGTTATGTTTAGGGTTAGGTACTACGTAAGTAGTCTCTTTATTTAAGCTAAAATTATAGTACTAAGTTTAAATAATCTTTATTATATTTAAATTACATTACCCCTTAATACGCGTATTATTAGACTATAAAGGTTAAAATAAAAGAAAAGATAGTAATACTAAAAAAAATTTTAAAAAGTAAATTAACTATAAATACTAGATATAGACTAGCTTGGTAATAATAGTTTTTATAGTTTAAATAGCTTAAGTAAGATAAGTTAACGTAATACTTAAACTAACTTAGTATTTAATACTATTACTTAAGACTATATAGGCGTAAAGTTTTTTTTATTTTCTTTATTCTTACTATCCTAAATCTTTTTTATTTTATATATAGTTAGTGGCAGCTTAGCTTTAATGTGGAGTAACTTCTTTTTATTAATTAAACTATTTATAATACTTTTAGAACTTAGCTAAGAATTAAAAGTCTAGCTAGTATTATATATATTATAATTAACCTTTTTAATAAGCTTAAGCTAAATATACTATTCTCTAACATAAAGTGTCTACTCTATTTATATATTACTAATTAGATTATAAGATATTAAATAGAGACTATCTTACTTAAGCGTATTAGTAGCCTTATATTAATAATAAACTTACTATAAATACTTATTAAAAATACTCTTTTTCTTATCTATAGTGTTTCTATAAACTAGCTATAGTAGAGCTCTTTTTATTTTTATTTATAAATTTTCTTTTTTATTATAACTATAACTCTAGTTTCTACCCTTTATCTGGTTCTCTTTCTTAAGTGCCTTAATCTTTTTAGTGTATATATTAGCTAAGAAGGCCATTACCTAGTAATATTAGATATAAATAGTAGTAAGCTAATTTTTATAAAAGTTTACTATATCCCAAGCATAACAAAACGTCTTATTAAGAATATTATATTAAAATAAATAGTCGTTATATAATAGCTATAGTAGAGTTCTTCTAATAAAACCTAATAAAATCTTAATAAGCTTAGTAGTAGAAAAGAGTTTAGTATATATTAAAAAAAAAGTTCTAACGTTTTGCTAAGTTTTTAAAAAGGAAGTAGTATAATACCAGATAGCTAAATTACCTAGAGTATAAATATTTTAAAGTATAATAATAGCTATTATATATAGAGTATAAGTAGTATCATAAAAAGAAAACTTAATAATATATTTATTAATAATTCTAGTAACAGGTTGTTTAATAATTTAGGTAATATTAGTTTTATTTTTATATAGTATAGAGGTATAAGCGCTATGCTTAGTAAAAAAAATATTTTTATAAAATACTATTAAATTAAAAAAATATTTCTTTTCTAAAGTTTATAGCTTTTACTTCTTAACCCGCCTCTGCTTAGCATAAAAGGTGTTATTTATAAAGATAGTTTTTAGAACTAGTTTTTCTTCTAATAGCATGTTTATTTCTTTAGTAAAATTACTAGACTAGCTTAGTTCTAACTCTTATAAACTTATAAGATATAGTTTATCTAGCTTATTTAAGTTATTTTAATTACTTAATATCTCTAAATCTACTGTCCTAGTACGTTTAGTATCTAGTATCTAATTAATTATAGCAAAATACTTAATAGAACGTGAAGAAAAATCCAGTAGCCTTTATATAAAAAGAGATTTATTAGTATCTTTTATAAGTAAAAATACTGCGTAAGCTAGTACTTTTTAGTATATATTTAAAAGCATAGTTTCAAAAAGCATCTCACGTAATAGCTAGATAGCTAATAATATAAAATTAGCTATAAAAATAAGATTATACTTAGTTAGATTATTAGAAACTAGCTATCTAGCGCTGTTACTATTAGATAGAGTATTTTTACTAGAATTTAACTTTACTATCTCCTAAAAGAGCCTCTAGTAATACTTATTAAGTATAAAGTAAAAATACTTATATAAAAACTCTAGCTTTTTAGTAGTAGTAAAGCTTTAGATATTATTATCTAACTACTAAATAACCTATTTAGGTAGGTATATTTAATATAATTTCTATAACAGCAACAGCAGCTATAATATATTTAAAATAAGAAATTAATAATATAAAATAAAAAGGGATTATATGTAATATAGTATTAGAATATATTAACTATACTAAAACTTCTTAATTTCTAGATTTAGTAGAACTAGAAGTTATAGCCTGTACTATCTAAGTAACTTACTATATCTATTATATTAATAAGCTAATTAAAATAGCTAATAATTTAAATTTAAGTAGATTTTATAAAAAAAGAAAAAAAAATAACTAATATATAGATATAACATAAAGATATAAAAGCTATTAATGTATTTATATTTAACTAAAGTTAATAGAGCTGTTTAATAAGCTATTTTAATATATTCCTAAGTATCAGGTAACTATCTATAAGTAGTATATTATTATAATACTATTAGTATAATTTTTTATACATCTAAAAAAGTACTATCCAAACATGTTAGTAATAATACAGGGAGAAATTATAGTAATAGTAAAGTTATTAATAAATCTTATATAAAAGCTAGAGAATATACTTATTCTAAAGTAAATAGAAAAGCTAATTAATAGTCTTCTAGTATATAGAGATAGCATAATATATCTATCTAAGTAATATTAGTATATATATAAAATAATTCAAGACATCTAGAGCTATTATAAGTAAAAATATAAATAAATAATTAATTAAAAGTAAAGTAGAAATACTAGAAAAAAAAGTAAGTAATTTAATAATAGAATATAGTAGAATAGGTAGGTCTGTTAGTATTTTTTTAAAATATCTAGCACATAGCCCATATACTTTCTAATATAAATAAAAAAAAAAAATAAAAAAGAGATAGGCGTTATCTTTTAGATTAGTATAATAAAACTTTAGTAGTAATAAAAAAAGATTAATAAAATAGTATAGAAAATAAGTATTTAAGAAGAAAGCTATTATCTAGCTAGTATATAAATTAAGTTTACTAAATAGGTAATATATTTATAAGACTTTTTTAGACTAGACCTGTTATAGTTCACGCAGGCGGCTAATAAAGAAAGAGAGAAACAAAAAAAAAAAACTTAAAATAGAAAAAGAATAAAGACTAGAAAAAACGTATAATATAATAAAATAGCTTATATAAAAGGCCTTTTAGACTAGTTAACTAGAGATAGTTAGATAATCTACGCTTAAATTCATTAACTAGTATAAAACTAATATAAAAACTAATAAAGTTTTATTTTACTTAAAGTAGAGAGTTCTAACCGTACGAAAGTATAACTAGTAGCTAGTTATTATTCTCTAGTACTTATAATATATGCATACTAGAGTGGAGCGGCTGCCTTATAAGCTTTTAAGTAAATAATAAATATATATAAAAATACTATAACACACTACTTATTTAGATAACCCTAAAGAGGGAGGTAGAGTAGAAGAATATTATTTATATTTTTAAATTATACTATTAAACTATTTACTACTAGAAAATAATTATAAGAGCAAGCTTTTAAATAAACTAACTATATTAGAGATTAAACTAAATAAGTAGAATATTAAATAGGTTCTAGTATATAAATATTTATTAACTCTATTAGCTATAATTACTATCTTTAGGGTACTAATAGTGTATTATATCTATTTCTAATATAAAAATATACTTCTACGTGAGGAAGAGAACGTGCTAACTATATTTAAGCTAATTAAAAATATAATCTACTAGTTTATAACGTTAACTAAATTTAATAGTATATTTAGTTTTTTTAACTAAATGCTATATATGCGCACGTATGCTTATACTAAAATAAAAAATATTATAAAAGCTAAGTATATATTATAGAATAAGAACTATCTTTTTATTAATAAGTAGAGCTTTATATTAGTTAACCTCTAGTTTATAGCTAAAGACCTTTATAAAATAGTATAACTATAGCTACTAAAAAATATCCTGCTTTTAAATATTAATAAAATAGAAAATATATAACTAGGAACTATACTACTACTAAAACTTTTACTAAATAAGCTTATAAATTAACTAGTAGAGATAGCTAAGAGCTGGAGCTTTCTAAAGCACCTAAATAATAAACTAAATAACTAAGCAAACTAGCTATTTAATCAGGTTTTAACTAAAACCTGACTATAGAAAAGGTTTATATATAGTATTAACTATAGCTAATAGCTACTATAAATCTAATAATATAATTAAGCTATAGCCAAGTACATAAAAGAAGTATATAAGTTTAAAGAAAGGAAATTTATATTAGTATATATATTAAAAAACGCTCTAGCCTATAGCTCTAAAATCATCATAATCCAGTATAAAAATAATAAAAAGAGAATTAGGTATTAGGGTATTTTTACTAAAGGAGACATAATCTTATTTACTATAATATATTATAAAGATTATAGCTTTAGTAAACGCGTTAAAACTATCTATTAATATATTCCTAAAGAAATAGAAAAGATTATAGTTTACTATCTTAAGCTTAGTTAGTTATTTATAAATAATCTATAAATACTTTATAAAGGCGTTATATGTTATACAGTATTCTTATAAAAGCCTAAGCCTAAAGATAAGTAAACTAGTAAAAAGAAAAATAAAAACAAAAGTAAGTATAAAAATAAAAGTAATAAAAATAAAGAGAAGAGTAGTAAAAATAAGGAAGTAGTAAATTTAAATAGATTTTAGAGAATAGATTATACTCAGTATGTGATATAAAAATAGACCTCTATATATTTAAATATAGTATTTTTAATAAGTATATAGTAATATACTTATTTAGCTATCTATTAAAAGCTAATAAAAAATAGTAAAGTAATTAAAATACTAGATATAGTATATTATAACTAAGAACCCGTTAGGCGAAGTGATGCCTATGTAAAGCAATCTAGATATAACTACTAAATAAAAGAAAAAGTCTATAATAAGGCTTTAATAAAGTTTCTGTTTTAAACTATAACTAAGCGTAAGAAGTTTTAGCATGTTAGTATAAACTAATATTATATACTAAGTTTTTAGTTAGTATAAATAAAGAGGTATATATATTTAACTACTTAATTATAAATACTTACGCAGTAAGAAGAAGAAGAGCTATATTAATAAACAGTACTAGTAAATATTAATCTTATTATATAGCTAAAGTAGCTTATTAAACAGCCAGATGCTATATTTTAAGATATATAAAAAACTAAACTAAAGGCTATCATACAGTGCTAATTACGCATACTTATAATTATAGCTATAGATAATAAAAAAAGTATATTCTTTATACTACCTACTTCTATCTCACCTAATAAAGGTATAACTATAGTTATTATATTATTAATATTTTTATAAGTAGACCTTAAGAATTACTATAATTATCTTAAGATCTATTATATAGAATAAGATAGAAGAAAGCTATTATACTAAATAAGTATTATACTTATTATATCTAAGTCAACCGTTATAAAATCGTTTAGTTAATTTATTAATAAGAAATATATAATACACTAGCTAGACTATATTATTCTTAATAAATATTATATTTTAACTAAATTAATACTAAACTAGCAACTGTAGTTTTTAAAGCCCATAAAGATAATAGAAAAGAGTATTTAAATTATATATTTTATAGTAATATTACTGCCTATATAGCAGCCAGCATTCTTTAAAGCTATTAGTCTAAATATATAAAATATAAAAATCTTTTAAGACTATACTACTTATATTAATATTAAGTACTAGGTGCAAGAGTATACACGTAATACGCTTAATAAGACTATTATATAACTAGTAAAAATAAAAAGAAAACAGTATCTATCTATCACACAGATTATTATATACTGTTAATTTATTAAGGAGATGAAATAGCTTAAAATACTATTTAAATATACTACCTATTATAAGAAAGCAAGCACGGATAAAGAGAAGTTATAAATAGTATAATAATTTATCTCTAGATAAGAGAAGCCTATTATAGTAATTAATATATTAAAACTTAGCCTAGATACTACTAGAGTATGTCTGGTAATTTATATAGCTATATATAAACTTATACACTAGTACATTTAAGAGAGTAGCTAAGTAGAATAATTAGAACTTAAAAGCAAAACCATTATATTACAAGCCTATTAGAAAAGGAAGAATAAAGTTCTATAAAAAGAGACTAGTTATAAGTTAGAGCCTTTTATAAAATAGTTTCTTAACAATAATCAGTATCAACAAATCTCTATAAATAGAAAAATAAATAGTAGAAAGGATAGATAATAGTGTAAACTAAGTAAAAAGAAATATAACTTATATTAATAAAATCCTAGCAGGCTTAAGTATACTGTTATAAAAAAAACTAGAAAATATAAGAAAAAAAACTAGCACGGCAGGCAAATATAGAAATACAAAAAATAAAAAAAGTAAATAAGTAAATAGTAGTAATTACTATAAAATAGTAGTAAATTAAAATCAGATAGTAATATAAAATAAAGTAAGTAAGATATAAGCTAGAAAATTTATAGGCCTTATTTAAATACTAAAGCCAGATATATACTATCTATATAGTCTATAAAGAAAAGATAAAGAAATATAATTAGAAGAATTATTTAGCTACTAGCGCATTACAGCTATAGCATATATAAAATAAAGTTTAGTAGCTAGAAATAGTATTATTTTAGTTATACTTATAATGCAACTTCTACTAGGCGTTATAAGCTATATATAATTTATAAAAAAAGAAAATACATATACATAAAGCGTTCTAAAGAAGGAAAACTAAATTATATTAATATATTAATATATTAAAGCATGCTATTATAGCACTACTAGTCTTTTAAAAAAATTATTATTAGAAATAGCTAGAAGAACAGCAGCTAAAGGAAGAGCAGGTCTATAGAAATAAAAAAAAGTAGTTAGTAAAGTAGTTTAGAAAGAAAACAAAGCTAAACCAGTAAGAAGTAAATAAGATATATTATTTTTTTTATATAATAAGAAATAGAATTTAGTATAAAATATATACTACCCAACGCATTTTCCTATTTAAAATATAGAATAAAAATAAAAAAGTAAAAGTAAAAATAAATCTATTTAAACTATAAAGGTATTAGTAAAAATATAAAATAAAAATAAACCTATTTAAACTTCTAAAGTATAGAGGAAACCTTATATTTAAATTTTTATAACATATTATTAAATAGGCGTTGAGATATTTAGGTGTAAAAATCTTAATTTTTAGTAAGTTTTAAAGTATTTTACTTACTTAGGTATTCTACTTACCTATAAACACGTTAGTAATAATAAAAAATTATAATAAAATAATTAAACACGTAAAGTACAGAAGAGATAGAAAGATAAATAATAAAAAAAATCAAAAATATAAAAATTAACAAGTAGAGAAAAAATTAAATAAAAAATAAAAGAAAATATAAATTTTATAAAAAGGAAGTTTTAATATTATAGTAAAAACTAATAGTATAAGTAAATAAATTAAATTAATATTATAAAAAAATATACTAAAAAAAATCTGTAATTTAAGTGAGTTAGGTAGTTAATTAAATATTTAAATTTATTAAAAAATAGAAGAGGTCCCGCGGCCTGAGTAGATTTATTAATTTATTAATTAATTAAATTTCTAAATCTATTAATAAGTAAAAGAGGCCCCATAGTCTAATTAAGTTTATTAGTTTATTAGTTAGTTAGATATCTAAACCTATTAGTAGGTAGAAAAGGCCCTATAGCCTAATTAAGTTTATTAGTTTATTAGTTAGTTAGATGCTTGAACCCGTTAGTAGATAGAAAAAACCCTATAACTTAAGCAAGTTTATTAGTTTATTAGTTAATTAAATATTTAAATTTATTAGTAAATAAAAGAGGCCCTACAGCCTAAGTAAGTTTATTAGTTTATTAGTTAATTAGATATTTAAATTTATTAGTAAATAGAAAAAGCCCCGCAGCCTAAGCAAGTTTATTAGTTTATTAGTTAATTAGATATTTAAATTTATTAGAGAGGAAAAGAGCCCCTACAGCTTAAGTAAAAAAATAGTAGTTATAAGAAGTACTAGGTAAAAAAAAAAAAGAAAAGAAAAGAAAAAAAAAAAAAAAAAAAAAAAAAAAAAAAAAAAAAAAAAAAAAAAAAAAAAAAAAAAAGGAAATTAAGAAAAAAAAAAGAGTTTCTATCCCATAGCAGTGAATCCAACATAGGTACATTAAATTCAGATATTAGTAATAAGATATATATAGTTACGGGTAAAGTTCAGTATATGAGTGCATTAAATTCAGGTATATTAGATTCACGAAAAGTTATTAGAATAGTTTTAAATTCGAGTATATAGTTCAGCACACTAAGTTATATTAGTAAACTAATTTTTAGTAAAAATAACATAATAGTTATAGTATAATTCCATAGCATATTTAATATAATTAAGTTAATAAAGTAAAATAAAAAAAAGGTTTTTAGTACAGATCTTATTAAAGTAGCTAATTAAGGTAATGCCTATTAATACTATTAATATTATTAATACTATTAATATAATATCCTAATAAAAGTTCTCTTTAAGCTAGAGTTTACTTATTTAATATTTCTAAAGTCTACTAAGGATAGTATAACATTACTCCTAGACTTTAAGGCATTTAGCCATAATAGATAACAATTTATAATAAATTATCTAATCTAGGTCTTTTTGCTTGAAAGAATATACTCTTTTTATTCCATTAATAATCTCTATTCTTTTGTGGATAAAAAGAATCTGAATTCAGGGTAGCCATACTTTCATATAACTTTAAGTTATAAATAAATAACTAAAAATCAGATAAGTAATAGAAAATTATAGGGGCAATAAATAACATTAAAATAGTAAAAAAAAAAAAAAAAAACCCGGAAAATGTATACTCGCGAAAATAGAGTTAGGGCTATTTTTAATAAAGATATATTTAAGCTATATATAGGTCTATAACTAGAGCCTATACTATAATTTTAATATAGATAAAGAAACCACTTAACGTATTCTTATAGATTTATAAAGAGAAGAGTCATGTATTTATGTGGTATTATATACTAATAACTTCTAACTTCTATCTCTAGTAGAAATAGAATTTATAACTTATACTACTTATATAACTCAACTTACATATGTTAGTAAACTAATTAAAAAAAGCTAATAATTAAACTATAATAGATTTTTACCTTAATATCTATTATATTATATTCGTGCTATTAACTGCTAGCTGTATATTTTAGTATAACTTTAAAGTATTACTAAGTAGTGCTTTTGTTATTTTCTATATCTAATACTAATAACATCAGCAGCTTATATACCTATATTTATAAACTCTTCTATATATATAAGCCCTAGATAGTTTATTAATAGATTATTAGATTAGTTATAACTTATACTTTAGTATAATAGGTTATATAAAGTGCTGCTTATAAATTTAACATACTAAATTTTTCGTTTTAAAAATAAAAAAGTAAGGATCTTGTAGAGGATATTAAAATAAGAAATATTTTATATATAGATTTATTTAAGTCTACTATTTTCTATAAAGTAATGTGAATTATGATTTGTATACTAATTTTTATTTAATTTTACTTAGCGTAATAGAGCGCTAGCTAAAACTATTATAATATAGCCTTAAATTATTACAAAATCCCAGACGGGTCTGTTATACTATTATTAGCCTAGAATTTAAAGTTTAATTTACTAATATATTTAAAAGAGGGAAAGAAAGAGGAGATAAAATATATATAGGTTAAAAATAGCTATTTATATTAATTATAGACTTATACGGTATAGTTTGTTTATAGCTATATTATAACTTTCTTAGTTCTTTCCTCACACCTTAACTTAACATAACTTTATATACTTTACTTTTTACTATTTATTTCTTGTTCTTATCCTGTTTCTTCTAATATGCTAAGCTATTTACTTATATAAATTTTTTATAGTATCTTAGTTTATTTACCTTCCCACTCAGCCCTTACTTTTATTCTTATTTATTACTAAATATACTATGCTTGTAATAACTAGATAGTATAGTAATATATTATATAATATACTATAGACTATCTCTATAGTGTTCCTATAGCTTATACTAGTAACTTAAATATATAAAAGTACTATATAGTTACTAATATCCAAGCCAGCCAGAGCTAATAGAATAGGAATAATATTAAAAAATAGTTACTATATATTATTACCCTAAATCATGCGTAATAGCTCTTTTAGATGTTAATAAATAGAGAATAAAGCTAATAGCTAGCTTTACTATCCTAAATTTAGTTATCTTTTCTATAGACTATATTTCTCTCTACTGGCTTTATAACTTTATCTTTAATACTTTATTATTATCTAATTCTAGAAATAATCGTAACCTTATATAGTTTATTATAAACTTAAGAAGCTCTTTTAATACTAGTATCTAGTATCTCACTTAAGCTACTACTTTCTACCTGTTTATATAATTATTATTAAATAAGACTTTAACTTATACTAGAGATAGAGAGCTACTCTAATTATTATAATTAATATAATAGTTTTATCTTATTACTTATAACTAATTAAATTTTTTAGTTAGAGACTTTATTAAATTCCTTACTATACTTTATGCTCTAGTAAATAAGGCTGTTAGCTTCTTTTATACTAAGCTTTATTAAACTCTTACTACTAATTCTATACCTACAGAAATAACTACTAGACTTTTATATCTATTAACTACTTTTATAATTTCGTTTATATTTTTTATAGAGCTGCTTATATTATTTACTCTATATAATCTAAAGGCTTTTAATAAATATTACCTATCCTCTATAACAGATTCTAGCTTTTTTATAGATAATAAATGGATAGGATATACTAGCTTTATTAGCCTAAATCTAGAGTTAGAGCTATGTCTGCGTTTTGATGGAATTAAAAAGTAATAAATATAGTTATAACTCTTTTTAGAATTATAAAGGCGGAAATTTCCTAACCTGGGCATTAAATATAGCTTTAGAAGTGTAATTAGTTAAATCCTAAAAAGCCACCTACAAGCAAATAATAAGTTATATAATAGAAAACTAAATATATATATATATATATATAGATAATAAGAGGTAGCTATAAGTTTAAGTATACTTAAAAAATACTATCTATAATAATGCTATAGTACTCTACTATTTAGAATAATTTTATTAAGTATAATAGTCTTTTTTTTTTTATGTGTTACTACCTATAATAATTTAGTTAATTTATAATAGTTCTAACTATAACTTCTTAATACTAGTAATTATAGCTGTGTGTGTCTGAGAGTATATTATGTTATAATAATATACCACACTAATATACTATATTACTGCTTAGTATATATATGTTTTAGCTAATAGTATAAGGAAGAGTACTATTTACTATATAAAGCTATTCCAAAGCATACTAAGTATAGTGCTTTATTTAAGAATAAAACTAGTAACTTTAACTTTAATTATTATTATTATAATATATTAAACCTGTACATATATAGTTAGCATACTAAAGAATAGATTCTTATTAAATATCCTTATAATATATATATGTATTAGAGATGGTGACTTGGGTCTAATTAATAGCATATTTATCTAATTTATTAGTATTAGTCTGTGTTTTTTAAATATCTCTCTTAAGTAAAAGCTCTGCTTATAGCTTAAGAGACTTATTAACTAAATTAATATATATAATATCACTATCTCTACTACTAAGTGCTGTATTAGTTTTATGGTCTGAAACTAAACTACTAAAATCTAAGCTAAGCTATAGAGTAAAGAAAAGAAATATATAAAGCTTTATAGTTAAAGCTAATATAGTAAATCTAGTAAGAAAAAGATTAAATAAAAAATAGAATAAAAAAAATTATTCTAGTGTTTAGAGAGTAGAAGCGTAAAAAGAGATAATAAAAATAGATTTTTTAAATAATAAAAATAACTAAACCTTTATACTTAATAAGGCTATAGGGCTGAACTAGAGGCTATATTAATCTATTTAGTTTTTATTATACACTATAGAGACTTAAGTATGTATATAGTTAGTAAATATAATATTAAAAGATTATAGCTATACTAAAGGGTTATAGTAACACTAGAGAATTATAGCACTATTAGGTAATATCTACTATAATAGTATATAACATCTATTAAAAGGTAGTATATAGGTTATAAATTAGTAAGAATAATAAGGCATGAAATGCCTATAGAGTATAGTATAAAAAGAGACATACTATCTACCAGAACATGCCTTAAAATAGAGAATAAATATATATTCTAAAGAAGAAGTTTATAACTTTATATCTCTAACAGATTACTAAAGGCCACGTTGTCTGGAAAAAGATTATATAGTATATATATACCAGAACTTTTCCCTATTATTTGAGGTAGTAATACTTTATACTTTATTTAACTATTTTATTTACTTTTTTTACTTTCTTTAAATTACTTTCTTTACTCTTTGTTAACTGCCTCTCACCGTATTATAATACGTCTTAGTAATAGTATTATTATATATTCTTTATTATCCTTATTTACTTCCGCAGGATGTTATAGGTCTGGTCTGAGTAATATAAATAAGTAACTAGGTTATAATAACTTAAATATAGCTACAGGTAGATTTTAAAGTACTTTTACTAAAAAACAAACACGTAGTGCCTGTGTCTTAGATATTACTAATAATAATAATTAGTTTTTCTCTATTAAACACTTAATAAATAAAGATAGTCTTATTATAAAAGAAGATATTATTAAATGCCTGAGGCATGAAATAGAGGCCTATAAGTTCAACAGAAAACATAATAAAAGCAGATAGAAAATTAAGTACATATATTTTTACTTATCTTAGTATTAGAGTATACTAATATTAAATTTTATAGTACTAATCTAAATTAGAGTATATGCTAAGATAGTGAGTATATTAATAAGTAAAACCCTAAAGAAGTACCACTTCTAACAAAAACTCTTATAAAGAGAGATAATAGAGTTAGTATCTCTTTTGGTATTTCTATTCCTATAAATACACAAAAAGCAGCTATAAAGAGGGATGATGGGGTTATTATTACTTTTAATATTTCTAATCCTATAGATACACAAAAAGCGGCTATAAAAAGAGATAATAAGGTTATTATTATCTTTAATATTTCTAATCCAGGTTTATATAAGTAGATAGGATTAGAAACTACTTTTATTCTAATATTAGTATTAATCTTATTAATAATAGCTTAGGTGGTTAATGGATTTTTCTAGTACTATCTTATAGCCTAATATACTAAAAAATATTTCTAAATTTAGTATACATTACTCTTACTACTTTTATCTATATAAATAGAAGGAAATTTTAGAGCCATAGGATTTTCCAATCTATTTAAAGGTTTCTAAAAAAGTTTAATTAAATATTAGGTATATATTTCGAATTAAAGTTGGGAAATATAGTATAGTATAATTTATAATAGGAGAGTATAAAAGAACGCTTTTAATAGGCTTACTTATTAATAGTTTCCTACTCTTTCTTTAGAATAGAAAATTTTTCCAGTAGTATTTACTTAAACTATATATATTTTAATAAAAATATATTAATATAAAAGGGTTTTTTTAGGAATGTGGCACTATATTTTTTCTAATAGCACTATTAAAAGAAATATAATATAATATAATCTAATTCTTTTTAGTAACATTTTAGGCTATGTATTTTTAAATAATAATAATATAGCTAGCTATGCCTAGCCACTTAGCTATATATAAATAGCTTTAATTTAGTTCTTTCTAGGCATAAAACCTATATATATAGCTTATTTCTATAGTCTTTTATAAAAATAATGTATACTTAGCTTAACCTAATTTACACATAATTCTCTAATTTATATCTTAACTAGAATATTAGTTTGATTTTTATATCCCTATTAATATAGTAAATTCCCTTAAGGCTTAAGAGATTTTTTTTTAGTCTATATAAAATAAAAATAAAAGGCTTAAGAGAATTTTAATTTTATAAAAACCCTATAAACCCTAAAATATATAAAATATTTAGATGTAAAGTTAGAACTTTAGGTTTTTAAGCTTACTAAGTTTATTTCTAATATTAGATTACCCATCTAACCGCTGCGTTATCATGAAATTAATAGGTAGTTATTAAAATTAGAGTTTAATATTTCTAGCTATATATAGCTTTTAAATTCTAAAATAAACAACTAACTAACATAGCTATTAATATAATAGATATAATAAAATTATAATAGAAGTAAAATAGGCTAATAAGGTAGAATAAAATATACTAAATAAAGAGAACAGCTAAAGCATTTAAATCTACTAGGTAATAAAAAATAAATTTAATAGTATTTATCTATCTATTATTATAATTTATAGAGCTATTATTATGTTTCTAGTATAAATTAATTTAACAAAATTTTTAAGCATTTACTGCAGTACTATATTACTATTTATAAGAAGTATTATATAAAGTTATTATAACTAAAGTTATAAGATTATTTAGTAAGTAAGTATAAAGTATTAAGGTTATAAATAAGAAATAATATTATTTTAGCTGTAGTAGCTATTACGTAATAGATAGAGAATAAAAATAAAATAGTATTTTCTAAAATAAAATTAAAGCTAGTACTATATTTACTAGTTTTACCAGATAAAATCAAGTATACAGCGTTAAATAATAATAAAATATATAGATATATTTAACATAGATTAAAATATATTTAAAAGTATTATTATAAAGAGTATAGGTGGGAAAATAGTAGGATAAAAAAAAGACTATAAAATAGCCTTTAAAAACTACCTAGTATAATATAGATAAAAGATATACATTACCAGAAATTCCAGGGCATAAAAAGGTTAGAGTAATTATTTAAAGTAAGTAGAAAAATAAGTAAAGACTAAAAAAAACGCCTAGTAATAAATAGTAAAAACTAGACTATTTAGTAGTTATTAGAAATAGTATTTACATAAATAATAAAGGCACTAAAGTATGTTAATAGAAAGACTATTAATAAAATCTAAACTAACACTAACTAGTTTAAAGTGTATAAGTAGTTAAACCGGGTGGGATAAGTAAAATATTTAAAAAAATTAAATTATAAATAGTTAACAAAATTAACCCACGCGCCTAGGAAGAAAGAGAAGGTATTAAATAAAATATATTTTATAGCTAAAACAGTTATATAGAAGGCGTAGTAAATATTTAGGTCTAGTATAATTAAAATAGCCGCTATAAATTATATTAACTAGTATAAAATAGGTAGCGAGATAAATAAGAAGCTATTTAATATTTAATAAATAGAAAAAATAATAGAGCAGTATAGTAACTAGTAGTTAGAAATAATTTAATATATTTTATAAATCTATTAGTTAGATATTATTAGTTAGAAAGATTAGAGCCATACTGATAGCAATAAAAGCTAAAAAAATAAAAAAAATAAAAAAAATAAAAAAGAAAGCATTTAAGAAAAGAAACTATTATATTAATTAATAATAAAATAAAACATAGCATTACAGAGGATTTAGTAGATAATAAATAAAAATAAAAATAATAACAAAAATAAAAAGAGTAATTTATTTAGTGTTATAGATAATAAAAGTAGCAGTAAAAAGAGTATAAATAAGCAGAAAAAAAAGAAATTAAAAAAATTAATATTAGTATTTATAATAGTATTATTAAATTATTTTATTAAAAATAATAAGTATACTAGCGCGTTAGTTAGTAGTATAGCTGTTATAAGTATTAATTACTAATATAAATAAATAAACGCCTTATTATATATACCTAAGATTATTAGTATTATTAATATATTATATATATTAGTGTTATACTAAATAACTTAAATACGTAGAGAGTATATAGCCTAGTTAAAAAAAAGTAAAAAGTAAAGCTAGTAAAACGCTAAGAATATAGCTAAAAGCTATTTTAATTACGTCTAGAAAATAGCTAATTAATTTATAATATTAGTTAATTATAAGGGCATATCTTACCCTATAGATATATTATAACAGTAAAAAGTGTTTAGGTTAGCTATTTATAAAACTATTAAAGTAAATAAAATTATTAAGTAAGTAAATAACACATTAATATTAGATAAAATCTAGTTTAGTATACTATAGTTATAATTAATAATCTATAAAATAATACCCACAGCGCGGATAGTATTATAATAAAAGTTATTATTATTAAATATTAATAATAAAAAGCAGGTAGTTAATAGTTTAATACTATTACTAGTTATTTATTAAAACTAGTTAGTTAACAATATAGCCAAGATGCAGGTAAAATAGAGTTTTATAAAGAATTTAAAAAATAAATTAGCTATTAATATTTTAAAACCTAAGTCATAATTAAGCCAGCAGGTTATTTAAGAGAAGTAATTATAAGAAATATTTATTAATATTAGATTTAGTAATATTAGTATAGTAGGAGGCTGAAGCATCACGTAGAAACAAACTAAATTTATAAATATAACTAAGTAATACAGTTATTCTAATAGTAATTAGCTATATTAGTATATATAATAAGTAAATAGCTATTATAAAGAACTAAGTTAATATTATTATAATATAAAAATAACATTAACAGTAAAAGCTAGAGGTTATTTATTAAAAATAAATTAATAGTATATATAATTACGTACTATAAGAATATTAGAGCTAGTAATAAGAGTAAGATTATTTACTAATATTTACTACATAAAATAAATAAGCTAATAGTATATTATTTATAGTTAGTAGTCCTATTTTAAGAGAAGTTAATAAGAGTATTCTAAAAACAGCTAGTTAAAAGTAGTATATTTATTTAAGAGCTTAAAAAAAAAAAAAAAAAAATAAGAAAAAAAAACAAGAAATAAAGATAGAAATATTAAAAAAAAAATTGAAAACAAAAATAAGGCTAATATAGAGAGTAGATAGAACTAGTTATTTAATAAAATATTAATAGTATACAGCTAAAGGATAGTTAATCTAGTAGAAATATAAAATTTAAATTAAGTTACATTCATAATCTAATTAGCATTATTATAATAGATAGAGATTAAGTTAGATATTAGTACGTAAAAACATAGTACTAAGGCTATATATTATTAGTATATAGATAATAAAGCTATAGTTAAGGCAGTAGTATAAGATAATAAGAATAATAAAAATAATAAAAATAATAACCTAAGAGATTTATAGACGGGCTATAAATCTATATTAGTAAATAATATATATAAATAGCCTATTACTAAGTCTATATTTAGTATTAAGATTAAGTAAGCTTTATACTAATAAATTAATAGCACATAATACTAGTTTTTATAGTTTAGGTTAGTAATAGAGGTAAAGGATTAAACATAAACTAAGATAATATAAACTATATATAAAAAGATAATTAACAAAAAGTACCGGCAGTAGAAGCGGTTATTAATAATAAATATAAATAAGTAATTTAAGATATTATTAGGTGAACAAGCGTAGTTTTATAGTATATAGAAATTAATAATTTAAATTATTATATAGTAGAAAAGCTTAGTAGTAGTTATTATAAATATAAAAAAAATAAAAGCATATTATTTATATTACTAATATTATATTTAATAAAAGTAATTATTAAAATACTAAAGTTAACATAAATGTTAGAGGGCTGAGTGTAGTGAAGTATATTATAAATTTATATTAAAGTTTTAAGTTATATATAGTTATATATAGTAAAGCTATAATATAGATTTTTATCTATCCTTAAGTCTAGAGTAGGTACTAAAACTCTATTTATTTAAAAATAAGATACTAAACTCTAACTTAATACTAAACTCTATATCTAGCTTTATTTCTTTATTATTAGCCTTTACTGGTAATAGCCGGCTCTAGTGATATAAGCTAGATCTATATTACTAATAAAATTAATATAGCTAGCTAGGCAGCAGACAATCTGGAAGAAGTAATAGAAATTCTTAGATTAAATTATAACTTACTTAGTATAAATAGCGGATAGATTAACAGCTAAAGCTAATTAGACTAATACTAAAACTAATACCTAGAAATACTTATCTTTAAAAATATTAATTAAGAAAGCCTTTGTGGTTTCTTGTAAAGCGTTAAGAGCTATAGCCTAAACCTAGAGATTATTATTAAAGTTTTTAATAATCTTATAAACTAGTCACTAGAATGGAAGACGCTTTAATAGATGTTTTTAGTAATATTAATAATATTTAATCTCGTGTAGCACACTAGCTATAAATTATTAACTTAATATTAAAAATAAAAATAAAAAGAAGAAAATAAAAGAAAAGAAAAGAAAATTGGAAATATGTACTACCGGGCTTACGCGATTATTACCAAGAGAGTTAAAATATAAAAGTAATAAAACTTAAGATTTATTATTAGCTAAAGCTACTAGAAGCTATTTAATACGCGTTTAAGACTAAAGAACTATAAAGTATTAGTTATAATTAACTAATATTTTATCTAATACTAAGAACTAATCTGTAGCAGTAATAGTCTTACGGGCTAACTTTTAGGCTAGTTTATATACTACTTTACTAGTAAGATTTTTACGAAACGTATTAAAGCTAGTAAGCATAATATACTTTTTACTTAGAATATTCTTATATACTTTATTAGAACTAGTGTGCGTAACATACTTTATGCTAGAAATATTATTATAAAACTTATTAAAACCACCAGGTATAATATACTAGGTGCTGAGAATATTATTACTAGATTTATTAAAACTACTAAGCATAACATTCTCTATACTAGGGATATTACTATAAGGTTTATTAAAACCAGGTATAACTTACTTTATACTAGAAGGATTATTATAAGATTTATTAAAACTAGTAGGCGTAACCTACTTAGTACTAGTAGGATTATTATAAGGCTTATTAGAACTAGTAGGTGTAACCTACTTTATACTAGCCATAGTTAAAATATTAAGCAAATATTAGTTAAAACGAAATAATTAGTAATTAAATTAAGTATTAAAGTAGATTTTAAAATGTTAGGGCGTTAGGATTAGTGTAAAGATACAAATAAAAATAAGTAAAAAAGGAAATTTTAGTAAGATATAAGTATCTAATTAATTACCTAGTGTATAAACTATTTATCTATTTAACTTTATCTTACTCTCTTACTAATACTAATATACTAATTTTATTAAATAATATTTTGTAAGTTTTTACGCCGCGTAACTAATACCTAGACTAATACTATATATTAGTAATATTTTATTTACTAGCTATTTATTATGTCTTTAAAATGCGCTGTAAAATCTGCCTCTATAATATTACTAAATAAACACTAAAAAAAAGATAATAAATATTCAGATAATACGCATACTATTAAAGAGAGGAATAGGTATAATAATCTAGAGAATAAAGAGCTAACCCTAGTACGGAATAAGAATACAATAAATAAATTTATCTTAAAATATTAGATAAAATATGTGAAGAACTATACGGCTAAAATTAACGCTGCTAAGGAAAAAAATAAAGAGTTTATAATAAAAAACCTAAAAAAGAAGGTAAAGACTGAGGCTATTAAAGAACTATAAGTAGATAAAGTATTAGTCTTAGTATTAATTACTAACGTTAATAGATTTAAGGTTAGTATTTATTAGATTTAGAAAGTAAAGCTATAAAACCCTAATAAAAAATATCCCTCCTAATCTTCTATCCTTAGTAATACTGTATCGGGTGATAATAATAATATAAGTAATAATAATAAAATAGAACTAAATACTACTATTAAAAAATAACTTTAAGTACTTAAGGATTTAGTTATACTAGATTTAATAACATAGTAGCGTGCAGTACAACACTTTTGGGGTATAATATTAAAGAGTACTATTAAGAAATTAAGGCAGCTTTTTACTTAAACAGACTTTAAATATATTATTAGGCTTATAAGCAAATTACGATTTAAGATAAGAATTTATTTTCTTAGTTTCAAACTAATACTAAACTAATACCTGTTTAGAAATACCTGATAATAATAATGTAAGCTAAGCACTTTAACTAAGTAAATTAAGTATAAAGAAATATAAATCTTAAAAGTGTTCCTATAAAGGAGAAGTCAGCTATACTACTTAGCATCTACTATAAAATAAGATATTAGTTTAGGTATTAGTATATTACTAATATAATTTAGATTTCTGTTTTAAAAGTCTTATATGCTCTAGCAATTAAACGCGGCGTCTTAATACTTAAAGTAGATTTAATTAGTAGCTATTTAATTCCACCCTTTTATAGCTTATTTAGCTATTTAGAATGTATTATTATAGTAGTAGTCACTGCAGTATAATCTTATAGCTAATATCTTTAGTCTAAAATTTAGTTAGTATTTATATTAGGATACTTAGGTCTTCTAGGTGCTTTTTAGTCTAATATAATAGAAGACTTTACTAAAAAGTTTTACTTTAGAAATTTTAATAAAAATAATACTAAGCACCTACTTAACTGGCTTTTAGATAATAATAATTCTATATTAAAAGACGTTAGTGTATGGATTAAGCTGCTTAATAGGTCTAAGTAGAAGTAAACACAAAATAATAAAGTTCTAGGTATTAGTTAGTATTAGTTTATTTAACTATAAACATATTTACTCCCTTTAAGATCTAAACACTATATTAGTAATTATAACTTAATATTAAAACTGCCTATTAATATTAGCCTATCTTATATATATTATCTTACTCTTCTTTTACTTTAATCTTTAAAAGTTAAAGATATTTATAAATAGCATATCCTGAAGAGTCTTACAGTATAAAATAGCTATATAAGTTAATTTAGAAATAAAGTCCTTTTTATCTAAGATATCTAATACCGCCTGTTTAATAATAATACTCTGTAATTTATAAATAGTAATAGTATAAGCTGCTACTAAAGGGGAACTAAGTCTATAAACATATAACTTTCCTACGCTAGAAATCCTAATAATAATGGAAAATTAGTACTACATTTTTCCTACTTAAGGTCCTATATACTGATAGTCTATTATAGTTATTAAAAGTAACAAGTAACGCTAAAGGGGCTTCTTTTTAAAGATTTATAATATTACTTAACTATATAATATTATCTAATATACCTAGAGCACCGTTTACTAGGCCTTTTTTTATTTATATATTATCTATAAGCATAACCCGTAAGCTAATACTTAAAAAAAGTAATGCCTTAAGGTTTCTAGTTTTTTTTATAGTAGAATTTTCAGCTCCTACGCCCTTATAGCTAGCTGTAATAGCTATTATAGATTAGCTAAAATCTTATAGCTAATAGTAGTTTAATTTCTAGACTTAAGCTCTCTTAGCATAGATATAGATTATATTTTAGAATAAATTAATATTATTTATAAGGAGCGTTAATTGAATCCTAGTAGTAAATAAAAGCTAGTTCTAAACTATAATTTTTCTAATATGAAGATGATCTAACGTGTTATGAAAAGCCTTTTAATTATAACCCTACTATTATATTATCACGTTAAGGATAATAGATTTCTTAAACTATTAATATAGCTGCTGCTTAAACGTCTTACTTATATTCTAGAATATATAAGTATTATATAGAGGCCTTATACTTATAGATGGAAGTTAAAAGAAATTTCCAGCTAAAACTACACTTAAGCTATTAAAGGGGAGATAACTAGATAATAGGAAGATCTCCTTATACTATAAATTAACCCAAGTAAGTATTTTTAAGCTAACTATAGATTTTTTATTTATAACTAGATACTAAACGTCCTTAAACGTAGCCTGGAGAGCCTGGATAGCTTATAATAATAACTTAGTAAACTCTATACCCTTAATTAGAATATAAAATAGTATGTTTAGTGTTTTATTAGAAATATTATAAGCAGCATAACCTATAGATATTGCTTAAATTATTAGAGAATAATATCTATAAGTAATAGCTAAGTTATTAAGCTTAGTAAAGATAAATTCTATAACATGTATTTTTCTAGACTTTATTTCTCTATTTAGGTTAACTAGCTACTGTAGAAGGTTTTCTCTAACTAAAATTAACTAGTAGTAGTTTATAATAAGCCTATTAAATAACTTTTACTTTTCAGTAAGAGTCTTATATGTCCTTTTAGTCTAGATAGTAAGATTAATAGAATAATTAGCCTTTTATTACTTCTAGTACGTAAAAGGATTAAAGTTATAGGTACTAATTTAGGTAGATTAATTTATTACGCGATTTTTAGAGCGATCTTCTAAGTTTTTTCTATTAACTAAAATACCTTATATACCTAGTTAATAAGTAGCTAATTTTTTCTAAAATAAATCAAAATCTTTCTCTTCTTTATTAATATCTTTAAGGTCTGGATTATTCTCTTTAGTAGGTAGTTCTTCTTTCTTATATAAATTATCTTATAAGTAACTATAATAAGACTTACAGTACTAGTAAGCCTCTTTATACGTAGTAAAGATTTTATTCTCAGACAAAAGAATTTTACTTATTTTCTAAAATAGATAATAGAGTATAAATTTAACACGAGCAAACTGCGCTGGATCACGGTTAAAATAATATTAAAGTATAAAGTTTAAAATTCTTAGTTTAACCCAAGACCTCTCCTTCATGTCGCTAGTATAGTTATGTTTAAGAAGAAAATTATAAAAAGAAAGATTATATAGATTAAGATAATCTTTATACTTTTAGAGAAAACTCTTACTATAATAAAGAGTTCTATTATTTTCGCTATCTCTTTTCTTAAAATAGTATGTATTTAGCTGGTCCTCTTTTGGTTAATAATTAACATTAAGTACCTAATAAGAGTAATAAACTAATAATAAATTAAAAAGAAAATAAGAAATCTCCTAAGCTAACTAGTCCTACTTACTAATAAATCTATTTATTATCTTTATAACGAAAGAGTGTAGCGGCCTTTTAGAATTAAATTTAGATAAAATTCTAGTAATTATAGTTTTATAGTCTTTAGAGGGCTTTTTCTACTTAGTAGTATACTTTCTACTATATACTATTACACTAGTAGTACTAGTATATAGTTAAATATCAGTATTAGCCAGCCATCCCATTAGGAGTATATAATAATATAGATTTAATTAAAAGTGATTATATATAGGGTAAAACCGATAGTATAACTTACCCTTATTATAGTAAATAATAGGGAATTTAGTAAATAATTAGGAAGCAGAAAATCAGCACTTAAGCTGCTTTATTTTCTTATTAAACTTTAAATAATACTCTATTATACAACGGTAGATTTAAATCCTAGTTAAGATTAAAGACAATTACTTAAATTCTTAGGTTATATTAGAATAGGTAAGTAAAAGAGGCGAGCCTTTATTAGTAATACCTTAAGACTAGAGTTAAGAATATATAGTAGAAATATATACTTCTTAAAACCTTATAAATTCGGCTAAAGCCTTGTGGTTATCTTTATTAAAGAGCTTCTTATTAGGATTTAGCGCGTCTTTATAATAATATATATTATAATTATAAATACTGCCACAGCTCTGCTACTTAAAATAATTTTAACTATTAATAACACTAAACTTAGGGATAAGCATTTCATCCTTAAAAGCTTAAAAATAACGGTAAAAGTAATAGGTAATAATATAGGAATTGTCGTAAATATTATTACGTGTAATCTTAATCCTAGCGGCGGAGATAGCATTCTTTTACTTATTATATTAAGATAAATATTATATTAGGTTATCTTAATAGTAATTAGCTGTAGAGAAAGTAATAAATAAACTTAAACTCCTTAACTACCGTATCTAAAAAGGTATTAGTCTTAGTATTAGTTCCGATATTAGTCCCAGTATTAGTCCTAGTATTAGTTCTAGTAAATAGCGAAATGGAATTATATACTATAGCTTTAAGACTTTTATTCTTACCTATCTAAAAAGAGCGCGTCCTACGGAGGGCTCTAGTAAAATATATAACTAAGTTTAGTATAGCTATAAACTAGAAACTGTCATCCTTAAAAGCACTCTAAAACTTATTAATAGAGATATCTTTATTATCAGATATTCTTAATATAAAAAACTTAGACTTTAAGTTTACTTGTTTTCTTATAATTATATTAAATGCCACGTAATAAAAGCGTGAATGTTACGTTATACGGCTATTCTTATATAATAACATGTATTTAACATAGGATTTATAGTTAATATATTATTAATAAAGCTTTATATATTCTCTTATATTTATAGAAAAGTATATTAGAAAAGCCCTACTTGGTAACGCCTTACTATAGTTAAACTCTAATAAAAGAGTATATTAGATAGATGCTATAGAGAGTAAGACTAGAGCTCTAACCTAACACTATAAAATCTCTAACTTCTATATATTAGGAACCAGATCTGGGACTATAGTAACTTAAATAGTAGGATTATTCTTACTATTATTCTTACTACTATTTTTACTATTATTTCTACTATTATCTTTACTATTATCCTTATAAGGTATATTTGTATTAGTGTTTAAACTCTTAGTAGCCTAGTCATAAGCAAGACCTCCTTATGTGATATTTATAAACTATTCTTATTAAATAAACATAAAAGATACTTTATTTATCTTAATAGTAGGTAAATTACTGTTAATATAATTATTATTAGGGAGAGCGCTTAAGGCTTTATTATTAATAATAATATTTCTATAGCTATTATAATTCTGCTATAAGAAGTATAGCTAATACTAAACTATCTAATGCTGTATATAATAGTTATTCTAAAACTATTAGTCAACACGTTCATGATTATCACTAGAAGAACGGGGTAACTTAAGGAGTATAATATTAAAGTCTTAAGATAAAAGAAATAACAAACTAAAAATCTTTCTAATATTATATAAAAAGTGGTAAATATGCCCTGTATATTTATATTAAGTACTTTAATGTTAGCAGACTTCCATAAAGATATACACTTAAGTAATTAGTATTTTCTTTATAATAAAAAGTTTCGGAAGTTTTTTAGGCTATAAGCTAGAGTCTATCTTATTATTATAGCTAAATAAAGATATAAAATTAGGATCTTAAGAACTATTTTTAAGTTTTAAGTGCTTAGCCTTATCTTTACGGCAAATAAAGCACTTTTTATTTATAAGCTTTATATTAAACCAGCGTTTATTATAAGTACTATAGGTTTCTATTATAGGCTTATTAAAGCAGATATAAAACCTCTTAATTAGTTATTAATCTATAAGGCTAAGGGTAGAGTTATTTAAGAAGATATTACTTAAAAAATCTATAATAAGATTAGATAACAGCAGATTATAAGATAGACCTATATTAGGGAGTATAGATAGAGTAGAAAAAGAAAACTTATTAAGTATAATATTATAGAATATAAATATTAACTATAAAGGCTAATTTAGCTTAGTATTCTAAAATATAGATATTAAGTCTAAAGACTGATTTAGCTCTGTATTCTAGAATAAAGAGATTAACTAAAAAGACTAATTTAGCTCCTCCTAGCGTTTTATTAAAGATAAGATAAATAATATAAATAACACTTTATTACCTACTTAATATTTAATATAGTGTTGTTTCTAAACTTTAGTTTAAATACAGTAGGCATTAGCTTAAGCTAGTATATTATTACTATTTAATTTACTTAGTAAATAACGAGAAAGACTGCGCTACCGTCGTAGAAGTAAAGCACTATATAATATAGTTAAAAAACTATATAGTATAAAAGACAGAGCTAGGGGTGTATAATATTATATAAATATAACTATATTTAATAAAAGACGTCGCATAAGTATAATTACTTATAGTAAGAGTATAAAATAGCAGAAAGTAAAAGATAAAAATAATATAGCTTTATACTTATACTATATATATAATTAACTATAGAGACCTTAATAGATATAGATATATATATATATTATATATTAATATTCCTACAGCGTAAGTATGTAGCTTTTTAAATACTATAAATTATTTTATTAGTAGTAGTATTTTTAGGGTTACCATACTAGTTATAAAAAGGAAATAAATTTATTAGAAAAATATTAAATATAAGAGAAGTTACGTAAGAGAGATATTAGTTAAAACATTAAAATATTAGTTATATAAGAATTTTTAGTAAACTTTAGTGTTCCTTTAGTATAGAATAACTAGAATCTAATTATATAAAGTCATTTTTTCTAACCAACTAGAACACGAGAAACTTTAGTGCTATCTTAGTAAACTTCTAAACTAAAAACCTTCCTATTTAAATAAAAGAAAGCTTTACTATACTTAGTAATTATTAGACTATTAACATTATTACAGCAGGATATAAAGAAGTGATATAATTAAGCAAAAATTAAGTATATTAAATAAAATAACTAAAAACTATATAAATAAGTATAGATTATATTAGTAACGCCTGAAGCAGTAGTATGTAAAATATTTAGTAACTTTATTAATTAATAGTAAATAATAAAGTAGTTAAACTAAATCATAGTTAATAAATACTATATAATATTAAACTTAATAAAGAGATAATAGAGCCGGATATTAGTATTATAGGAATTATTTAAAGTAGAAACTTAAATAGTATATTTAACAGCAACGTTACAGTAGAGTAAGGAGAAAAAGTTTATTTAATTAATAAAATTACTAAATAAAATAGCTAGTAGAGATATAAAGTTACTAAGTATATTTACAAGCAGAAGTAAAAGTATATAAATTTAAAAAATAATAATATAACTTAATATTTAATATTAGGTTTTTTAGTATAATGTAGAGAAGGAAAAAAAAGTATTAACTAAGTTAATAAATAAATTAAAGCAGAAATATCTATTTAGATAAGTTATTATATATTATAATAATATAAAAAAAACTAAACAGTTTACTAAAGTATTAGAAGCAGTTTATTTCCACTAAAATATAGAAAGTAATAAAGAAAAGTATAAATTAGTAAAACAGTTAACTAAAGAGCAGTAGTAAGTATTTATAGTAATAAATATATTAAAATTAAAGATAAATACGCTAATAATTTAGGTAGTAGTATATATTAGTAAAATTTAAAAGATATAGTATTATATATAAGAAAGTAGCCAAGCAGGAAGAGATAAGACAGCTAGTAAAATAATTATTATATAAAAATATTAAATAAACAGAAGAGAACGGGTATATAAGTTAAAATTTAAAAAAAATATAAAAAAGAAAATAGCAGAGTTAATAAGTAGAATAAGATATATATAAATTTTAATTAATTAAGTAATAAATAAGTAAATAGATTAAAATAGGTGTAAAATAAAAAAAGAGTAATACTAACATTATAAAAGCTAGCTAAAAATAAGAGTAGAAAAAAATAAAATAAAAGCAGAATTAGAGATAAAGTTTAAAATAAAAAAAGAGAATAAGAGTTTAGTAATAAAAGATAATAGAAAAGAAAAAAAAGAAAAGACAAGAGTAATAAAGATAAAAAAAAAAAAAAAAAAGTAGTTAACAGTTAAAAGTAGTAAAAAGTAGAGAAATATAAAGTAAAAAAAAAAAAAAAAAAATAATAAAAAAAAAAGGGGGAAGTGTAGAGAGTGAAAGTAAAAATTAAAATAAAAATAAAAAAATAAAAGTTAAAAAGAAAGTAAAAGAATAGAATAGAAAAAAGAAAAAAAAATAAAAAAGAAAAAGGGGGTAGTAGTTAAAAAGAGAAGGATAGAAATAGAAAAAAAAAAAGTAAAAGTATAAATAAAGAAAAAGAAAATAGAAGTAAAAAAAAAAAATAAGTAAAATAGAAAAGATAATAAAGATAAGAATAAAAATAAGAAAAAGTAAAAAGAGAAAGTAAAAAAAGAAAAATAGAATAAAAAAGAAAGAAAGAGTTAAAAAAAAGAGTAAAAAAAGAAAGAAAAAAAAGCTTTTAAAAAAAAAAAAATATTAGAAGTTAGTAGTTAAAAGTAAGTAAGAAGTAGAAAAGAAAAACGAAAGAAAACATAAAAGTAAAAGAAAAGAAGTAAAGTCCAAAAAAAAGAGTAGATATAAAGAAAAAAAAAGTAGAGTTAAAAGAAAAAGTAGAAGTAAGTAAAAAAAGCAAGAAAAAAAAAGAAAAGTAGAAATAAGTAAAAAAAGCAATAAAAAGAAAAGAAAAAGTAGAAGTAAAAAGAAAAGAAAGAAAGAAATAGAAATAAGAAAAGTAAGAAAGTAAAGGTAAAAAAAACAAGTAGAAAAAAAAGAAAAGAAATAGAAATAAAAAAAAGAGAAAGTAAAAGTAGTAAAAAAGAAAAAAGTTAAGAGTAGAAAAAAGAGTAAAAGTAGAAAAAAAAAAAAAATAAAAGTAAAAATAATAGAAAAGTTAAAAGTAATAGAAAAATTAAAAGTAGTAGAAAAGTTAAAAGTAGTAGAAAAGTTAAAAGTAGTAGAAAAGTTAAAAGTAGTAGAAAAATTAAAAGTAGTAAAAAAGTTTAAAAGTAATAAAAAAGTTAAAAGGAGTAGAAAAAATAAAGGAAGTAAAAAAAAAAAGAGTAAGTAGTAAAAGTAATAGAAAAATATAAGTAATAAGAAAAGAAAAAGTAAAAAAGAAGTTAAAGTAGTAATTAAAGTATTAGTAAAAGTAGTAGAAAGGTTAGAAATAAAAAAAAAAAAAAAAGGAGTAGGAAGAGAAAAGGTAGAAATAATAAAATTAGTAAAAGTAAAAAAAGAAGCTAAAGTAGTAATAAAAGTAGAAAAAATAGAAAAAATAGAAAATATAGTAAAAAAAGTAGAAAAAGTAGTAAAGAGAAAAGAAGTAGAAAAGAAAAGAAAAAAAGAGTAAAAGTAGAAAAAAAAAGAAAATAAGAAATAGAAAAGAAAAAAAGAGAAGTAGTAAAAGTAAAAATAGAGATAGAAAAAAAAGGAAAAGTAAAAAGATAATAAAAAAGATAAAGAGTAATAGAAAGAAAGTAAGAAGTGAAAAGGAAAGTAGTAAAAAAGTAAAAGTAAGAAAAAAGAGTAGAAATAAAGATCAAATAAAAAAGATAAAAAAGAGAAGTAAAAGTATAGTTAGAGTTATTTAGTAAAAGAAAAGTAGAAGTAGTAGTTGGAAAAAAGAAGTAAAAGTAAGGAAAAAAAGAAGAAGTAAAAAAAGAAGTAGAAGTAAGGAAAAAAAAAAAAGTAAAAAAAGAAGTATGAATAGGCAAATCAGGCTAAGGGTTAGAATATAATTTATAATATTTACATACGAAATTAATAAAAAGTAGTCATAGAAGCAAGGGACATTTGTCTATATAGTAATATAAATAGTATAATAGGAGATATAGTAAGTTAAAGATAAATATAGTAGTAGTAGTTTCCTAATTTAGTAAGACTCAGTCACGAACTATGCTAAGCTAAGTTAAGATTTTTTTAGAATTTCATAAAGTATCCATATTACTTGCTATATTTCACGCAAAAATAGCTCTATATAATAGAAGGTCTATATAGAATACTATTTACACTATTACGACGCGCTACTTGGTGTGTGGGGGGGTAGTTAATAAAAAGCCTATAGTAATAGTTAATATAATAATACACTAACTAGATTAAGGTTTTTTTTAGAATTTTTTAAATACCTATACTATGTGCTGTATTTAGTAGAAAAGTAGTATTATAGAATAGGATAATAATATAAGATAGTATTCACACCACTTAAACACAACACCTAGTATCTAGTTCAGAAAGGGTTAATAAAAGGTCTATAATCATATTATATACTAAAGATATAATATAATATAATATATAATATAGCTTTATTATACTAACTAGATTAAATTTCTTTTAGAATTTACTTCTTTTAAAGCTACTAAAGAGCTAGACCTATGATAATATATAATTCATACTATAGCTTCTAATATTATCTTTAGAAAGCTTTATAATAAGCTAAGGAAATACTTTACCCCTAGGGTAGGAATTTAAGCTAAGAAAGAAAGTAATTAATAATAATATCTACAGCAGTGCTAGCCTTAGGGGCTAGTAAATTTTATTATATATAAATCTTAACTTTATATAAACGTTTTAACTAAAATCTTTTCTAAAATTAGTCTTCAGACAAGCGTTAACGTCCTAATTCCTTAAGAGAATAAAACTTAACTATATAATAATTTATAAACCCTATAATTAAATTATATGCTACTGGCTAAACTCTATACTACTAATAAGAATATAGAAATTACTAGATAGATCAGGCAGATTTAAGTAGATGAATAGAAATTAAATATTAAATAAAATAAATACAAAGCCACGATTTCATAATAATTAGATGAAATAAATATAAGAACTATAGAAATTCTACTAGGAATATAATTCAGTAGGAGGATAGAGAATATAAGTATAAATAATATAACAGAATTTATAAATAAAAAAGAGATTTTAAGGACATTATAAGAATAATTAATAGAGAGTTTAAAGGCTGCTAGTAAGGAAGACTAAATAAATAAAAATAGTAATAACAAGTTATAATATTCTTATTTTTTATTAGTTACTTTTATAAATAAACTAATTACATATAAAAATAGTAATATATGTAATTTATATTCTTTTAGTAAGTTAGTAAATAAATCTCTACTATAGACACTAGATTAGTATAGCTTATTTTCTATACTATTATTAAATTAAGGTAATAGTAAACATAGCTCTTTATTTCTAGTCTAAAGAAATAATCTCTTATTTTAGATAAAACTTTTATTAGTAAAACTATCTGCTAATAGCACGCTTTAATTAGCTATATAAAAATCTTTAGATATTATTTTTTCTTTACTCTCCTATCTAATTATACGCACTATTACTTCTGATTTTATCTAATCTATAACTAATATTATTTTAGCTACTATTTATTCTAATACTATGCTTATTCTAGTTATAATATTTTTAATATTAGTTATTATTACATCCGCTCTAGCATCTTTAGTGCTGTTAGAATAGACTATTTTTAAGCTAGCTAAGTAGCTAAAGCGTTTCTAAGATTATACCTATAAATAATATAATAAAGTAAATAAATTATATTAAGAGTACTACTAGTATTTTAATATACATTCTAAATACTCTTCTCTCTAGTAAATTACTACTATTTTTTGTGGAGAATATAATGGAGGAATGTCTCTCCTAGATATCTTTAATAGGTTTAGGTTAATAAAGCTAGTAAATCTCTATAGTCTTAACTATTAAAGTATCTTTAAAGGTACGAGTATATTAGCCTTTCCTAAAAACATTAGAAGTCATAATAAGAACTTATCTAGAAATTTATACTTATTATAATACTACTTTATTAGTAATAAAAACCGTCCCGCTAAAATAACATTTAATGTTAATAGTATTTGCTTATTTTCTAGTAGTTTAGTAATTACTTAGTAAGGGATTAATTAGTTTTCTAAGCTTTATTCTTTTTTAAACTTTAGTATGAACATATATTTTGGCTTAAAAGTGCCTATATATAATAGCTATAAAGACTTAACTAAGAAATATATTCTACTTCACAAAATTCCCTATTACTACTTTAGATTAGTAATTGGTATGGACTTATTTTTAATCTATATCTTCTTTTCTATACTCTATATTAAAAGTAATTATAAGTATTTTATATACTTAAGCTATTAAAATTAGTAGCTCTAGTATAACGCCGTCCTAAGCCCTACTTTAAAGAAAATAATTAGATACTCTAATATTCTATAGTATTATCCTGTTTTTGTTTATATTACTAAGCTAGACTTAACTACGCTATCTATAAAAAACCTTACTTAAAAAAAGTCTATAAAAACATAGCTTTTAAGGTATATACTATAGTTCTAGTATTTTAATTTACTTTAAAATAGTATTCTTAAAAGCATTATAAAGAATACTAGCTTTAGTTAATTTAAGGGCGTGGTCCTTTTTCTATATATAAAGAATACTAAACTAAAGTATATAAATACTAGCCTGACTTTAGTTTTCAGACGCTAGGAAGAATAGTAATCTAAAGTAACTAATTTATAGTTTTATAATAAAGATTATACTTATATTAACTTTATAAAATAAGTAACCTCAGAAAACAGCGCTCTACTATATAACTAAATTCTAAATAACTATAAAATAAAAATTTTTCTATAAAGAAAATATTACCTTAAGGCCTATGCCTAGACTTAGGAAGTTCTTAACACTAATAGTAACCAGACTAAAAGTAATACCAAACACACTATATATTTTTTTACTATAATACGAAATATAATAAACTAAATGCTCTTTATCTTATTTTATAGAGAAAAGAATATAAATAGCCTAATTTATTTTTAATTCTATATATTAGTTAAGACGCCGTTTGACACATTAAAGGTATATATTTTTAATAATAAATCTCTTAAGAATCTTACTCTAGACTTTGGATATATCTAGTTACTATAGTAAAAGAATAGTAGTATTACCTTTTCTAAAGCTATTTATAAGTTTAGTTACCTTTATAGTAAAAAGTAAGCTTATATAAATCTTATTAATAACTAGTAAAAGTTATATAGGATTAGGGAAAAACACTAGATCTCTTTTATAATAATAAAGAAAATCTATAAGCAATAGCGCTATTAGGACCTATATAATAACTTAATTAATAATATTAACTCTTTATTTTCTTATTATATTATTCTAACCTAGGAGCTTCTTAGATTTTTTTATACTTAAATTAATAAATACTACTTTCTTTTCAAGCATATTCTTATATATATAGCTATAATATATTTATTATCTAAGATAATAATTATAGTTATTATATTATAAGCGCTCTGATTTTACTATAGTATTAGTTTAATTTAAAAAGAATTATTATTATATAAAAACCGTTAAGGGGTCACCCGTAGGCAGAAGATTCTAGTAAAAAAAAGGTTTTAATATATAAGATACTATAAAGCACTATAGTTTTAAATAGTTTTTATTTAAATTTAACTAAATAACCTAGTAGCTAATACTACTTTATAGGGATAATATTCTAGTTAGGAACCTACTTATATATAAGGAGTATAAGCGGAGGTAGTAAGCTATTAAAAACCTTTAAAACATCTATATACACTTTAACTAGGCTAAGTTCTAGTATAATTAATATAACATCTAATATAATTCTAGGCTACTAGGTAAGTAGCTTAAGTATCTTTATATTCTTAATCTTAAGTAATTTAATATAGATATCTAGAAGATAATACTTAAAGTTAATAAATATTATTCTAAACTTATACTGGAAGTAATCTAGTAGAATAGTAAAATTAACTTCTACTATTAAAATATAAAAGAGTTATATTAGGTTAATAGAGTTATCAACCTACTCTATTTTATAACAGAGAATAAGATATAATTTAAGAAAGTAGTAGATCTACTTAACTTTCTATTTCTATAAGATAATAAAAAGAAGAGACTAAGATAAAGTAGTAAACTTTACTAAACTATTTTATAGAAAAGCTTTAAGTTAATTAAATAGTAGCTAGAGTATAAAAAGATAGAAAGATAGCTAAATAAATTCCTTTATTTTATTTATTTAATATATTAGATTCTCTCTTACCTGTTGAATATTATATTAATTACTTCTATAAAGACTAGTTACAGATAAGGCTTAAAAAGATAAATAATATAATTTTTAGCTATTTATACTTACCTAAATAAAATAGAATTTCTGTTTAAATTAATGCCTTATACTCTCTATAATATCCTTTAGAATACTCAGAGGCAAATGTTTGGAGATAATAGAAATTAATTATTATAAAGTATATTTTAATTTATTTCTATATATAGAGAGTAAGGGGTCCACATCTATAGCTTAAATAAAACTAAAGAGTATTAAGTAGTTAGAAAGAAAAGTATTAGGATAAAGAATTTTAGGCTAGTATAAAAGTAAACATAATTACCAAAACTAAAAATACTAAAGTAAATTAGAAATAAGAGTTTTAATAAATTAGATAAGTTAATAATAGAATTCACCTATAACCAGCGCGAGGGGGGCGAAGATGTTAGTAATAAAAAAATAGATATTAGAATTAGAACTAATAAAGTTAACTAGAAAAAAGATAAGGTTAGTAATAACTAGTATACTTCTCTTAAAAAGAGTATAAGAGAAGTCTTTACTTATAGTATTAATACTAATAGAAACGGAAATTATAAGTATAATAGGACTATTAGCAGGTCTATAATAGTTAGTAGTAATAGTCTTTTTATACTATCTATAAGTAATAGTTAAAACTACTTAGAAGTATACTAATAGTTTAAGGCCTCTATATTTAGGTTAAAGGTCATCTTAATAGTATAGATTATAATATATCTTAGTTAATTATTTAAATATAATAAAGTTAGTTTTAGCTACTATAAAAATCTTAGTACTATTTAAACTTTAACTTTACTTTCTTTTCTCTTTTAATTACACCACTGTGTGTCTACTTAGCTATAGAGGGCTTTTTATAATATATTATTTATAGTAAATTTAAAGCCTACTATTACGCTAGTTATTACTCTGCTACTTACTATTTTCTTAAGTATTAATAAGCCAATTAATAAACTTACTAACTTTTATACTATTTATTTAAGAAGCTTTTAGTGTTATTTTTTATTACTTAATTTTTACTTAAATATTATTTTATAGTTTACTTTCTCATAGCGTTCTATAAGCCTAGGCTTGTTTAAATTAATATAAAGGAGATTAGTAAAGAGTTTAGGTATTTCAATCTCAAGCTAAATAAGCTTCTTTATATACTAGAAAATAACAGATATCTTAGCCATAGCCTCCACTATATATAAGGAAATATTCTTTATAAAAAGAAAATAAACTTAAATACCCTAAATATCTAGTACATTAATAATTTTTAAGTTAATAATCTTAAAATAAATAAATTACTTTATGGGATGATACTGACCCTTGTTAGGGATACATAAAAAAAGTTTATTTAAAAAGAACTTATAGTTATAGTAATAAAAGCAGGTAATAATTAAGACTTATATTAGATTATAAATATTATCTTAACAGCCTACTAAAATATAATTAACTATTTAGAGTACTTTTATAATAGATATAGGAGTATAGTAAATAGCATTAGCATAGAAAATAAATTAAATAAAAAAATACTAATAAATTAAGCAGATAAAGTTAAAAGGGTTTAAATAAATTACTTAAGTAATTAAACTAGTAATAGTAGATATTAGTTAGTATAGATAGATATACTAAAAACCTATTCTTTATTTAATCTAGAAAGTGATAACCCGCTGGACATTTCTAAGCATCTTAGTTAAGAGTAAGTTATTAAGAGTTATATAAATAAATTTAAATTTAGTACTAGAAAGTAAAGCTTATTCTAGAATCCACTAATAAAACTACTACTTCTTTAGGTATTAGAAGAAGATAAGAAAAAATAGAATAAAATTAGCAGACACAGAGTTACATATATAAGTAAAAGTATTTTAGTAGTTAATTAAAAAAGAAAAGATCTTAATATAAGTGTTATATAAACTATATATAAACTAGTTAAATAAGTAATTACACCACTAGTTACAGAGAATTATAACTATAGTTATTTAAAAAGAAAAAAAGTATTAGGTGCTATTACATTAGAGAGCTTAAAATCATTCCTAGAAAACTAAAAAAAAAAAAAAACTATTATAATCTAGCTTAATTATAATTTTCTTTAGCTAAAAGACTAATTATATATATACTAAAAGAAATTTCTTACCACTTAAAGTTAAATTCTATACTTAGTTTTTAGAGTATTAAATTAAAAGTTTTAGTAAGGCCTATTATTATAATAAATTCCCTTAAGGCTTAAGGGGTTTTTTTTTTAGTCTATATAAAATAAAAATAAGGAACTTAAAAGAATTTTAATTTTACAAAAACCCCATAAACCCTAAAACATATAAAATATTTAGATGTAAAGTTAGAACTTTAGGTTTTTAAATCTACTAAGTTTATTTCTAATATTAAATTACCCATCCAACCACTACGTTGTCGTGAAATTAATAGTTAGTTATTAAAATTAAGGTTTAATATTCCTAGCTGTATGTAGTTTTTAAATTCTAAAATAAATAACTAGTTAACACAAGCAGAATAAACAAAACAGCTATTAATATAATAAATATAATAAAATTATAATAGAAGTAAAATAAGCTAATAAAGTAGGATAGAATATACTAAATAAAAAAAACAGCCAGAGCATTTAAATCCACTAAATAGCGGAAAATAAATTTAATAGTATTTATTTATCTATTATTACAATTTATAGAGCTATTATTATGTTTTTAGTATAAATTAATTTAATAGAACTTTTAAGCATTTACCGTAGTACTATATTACTATTTGTAAGAAGTATTATATAGAGTTATTATAGCTAAAGTTACAAGGTTATTTAGTAAGTAAATATAAAGTATTAAGGTTATAAATAAGAAATAATATTATTTTGGCTGCAGCAGCCATTAGGTAATGAGCAGAGAATAAAAATAAAATAGTATTTTCTAAAATAAAATTAAAACTAATACCTTATTTACTAGTTTTACCAGATAGAATCAAGTATACGGCGTTAAATAATAGTAAAATATATAAATATATTTAATATAAATTAAAATATATTCAAAAGCATTATTGCGAAGAGTATAGGTGAGAAAATAGTAGAATAAAAAAAAGACTATAAAATAGCCTCTAGAAGCCGCCTAGTATGATATAGATAAAAAATATATATTACTAGAAATTCTAAAGCGCAGAAAGGTTAGGGTAATTATTTAAAATAAATAGGAAAATAAATAAAGACTAAGAAAGGCACCTAATAATAGGTAGTAAAAACTAAGCTATTTAGTAATTATTAAAAATAGTATTTACATAAGTAACAAAGGCACTAGAGTATACTAATAAAAAGACTATTAATAAAATTTAAACTAACACTAACTAGTTTAAAGTGTATAAGTAGTTGAACTAAGTGGGATAAATAAAATACTTAAAGAAATTAAATTATAAATAGTTAACAAAATTAACCCACGCGCCTAGGAAGAAGGAGAAGGTATTAAATAAATATATTTTATAGCTAAAATAGTTATATAAAAAGCGCAGTAAATATTTAAGTCTAGTATAATTAAAATAGCTACTATAAATTACATTAACCAGTATAAGATAGGTAGCGAGATAAATAAGAAACTATTTAATACTTAATAAATAAAAAAAAACAATAAAGCAGTACAGCAGTTAATAGTTAGAAATAATTTAATATATTTTATAAACTTATTAGTTAGACATTGTTAGCTAGAAAGATTAGAGCTATGCTAATAATAATAAAAACTAAAAAGAAAAAGAAAATAAGAAAAGTAAAGAAAAGAGTATTTAAGAGAAGAGACTACTATATTAGTTAATAGCAAAATAGAATATAGTATTACAGAGAATATAGTAAATAATAAATAAAAATAATAATAACAACAGAAATAATAATAATAATAGAGATAAAAAAAGTAATTTATTTAGTATTATAAATAGTAAAAGCAGCAGTAAAGAGAGTATAAACAAGTAGAAAGAAAAGAAATTAAAAGAGTTAATATTAGCGTTTATAATAGTATTATTAGATTATTTTACTAAAGATAATAAGTATACTAGTACGTTAGTTAGTAGTATAGCTGTTATAAATATTAATTACTAATATAAATAAATAAACGCGTTATTATATACACCTAAGATTACTAGTATTATTAATATATTATATATATTAGTGTTATATTAGGCGACTTAAATACACAGAGAGTATATAGCCTAGTTAAAAAAAAGTAAAAAATAAAGCTAGTAAAACGCTAAAGATATAGCTAAAAACTATTTTAATTATATCTAGAAAATAGCTAATTAATTTATAATATTAGTTAATTATAGGGGTGTACCCTACTCTATAGATATATTACAACAGTAAAAATATTTAAGTTAGCTATTTATAAAACTACTAAAACAAACAGAGTCATTAAGTAGATAGATAATATATTAATATTAAATAAAATCTAATTTAATATACTATAGTTATAGTTAATAATCTATAGAATAATATCTATAGCGGGGATGGTATTATAATAAGAATTATTATTATTAAAAATTAATAATAAAAAGCAGGTAGTTAATAGTTTAATATTATTACTAGTTATTTATTAAAACCAGTTAGTTAACAATACAGCTAAGATATAAATAAAATAAAGTTTTATAAAAGACTTAAGAAATAAGTTAGCTATTAATATTTTAAAACTTAAGTCATAGTTAAGCCAGCAGGTTACCTAGGAAAAGTAATTATAAAAAATATTTATTAATATTAGGTCTAGTAATATTAGCATAATAAGAGACTAGAGTATCGTATAAAAGACGGACTAAATCTATAAATATAGCTAAGTAATATAATTATTCTAATAATAGTTAGCTATATTAGTGTATATAATAGATAAATAACTATTATAAAGCACTAAGTTAGTATTATTATAGTATAAAAACAGCGTTAACAGCAAAAGCTAGAGGTTATTTATTAAAAACAAGTTAATAGTATATATAATTATATACTATAAAAATATTAGAGCTAGTAGTGAGAGTAAGGTTATTTACTAATATTTACTATATAAAGTAAATAAGCTAATAGTATATTATTTATAGTTAATAGTCCTATTCTAAAAGAAGTTAGTAAAAGTATTCTAAAAGTAGCTAGTTAAAAGCAGTATATTTATTTAGGAGCTTAAATAGAAAATAAAATAAACTAAACTAAAACACAAGCAAAGGAAAGGGAAAAAGAAAAAAATAAAAAATAAAAAAAAAAAACAGAAAATAGAGATAATAGAGATATTAGAGAAAAATATAAAAAATAAAAATAAAACTAATATAAAGAGTAAATAAAATTAGTTATCTAATAAAATATTAATAGTATACAGCCAGAGAATAGTTAATTTAGTAGAAATATAAAATTTAAACTAGATTACATTTATAATCTAGTTAGTATTATTATAGTAGATAAGAGTTAAGTTAAATATTAGTACGTAAAAACACAGTACTAAAGCTATATATTATTAGTATATAGACAATAGAGCTATAGTCAAGGCAGTAGTATAAAATAATAAAAATAATAAAAATAATAAAAATAATAAAAATAATAACTTAAGAGATTTATAGACAGGCTATAAATTTATATTAGTAAATAATATATATAGATAGCCTATTACTAAGTCTATATTTAGTACTAAGGCTAAGTAAGCTTTATACTAATAAATTAATAACATATAGCACTAGTTTTTACAGTTTAAATTAGTAATAAAGGTAAAGAATTAGGCGTAAACTAAAATAACATAAACTATATATAAAGAGATAATTAATAAGAAGTACTAATAATAAAAGTAATTATTAATAATAAATATAAATAAGTAATTAAAGGTATTATTAAGTGAACAGGCGTAGTTCTATAGTATATAAAAGCTAGTAATTTAGGCCATTATATAGTAAAAAAGCCTAGTAATAGTTATTATAAATATAAGAAAGAGTAAGAGCGTGTTATTTATATTACTAGTATTATATTTAATAAAAGTAACTATTATTATTATACTATTAATATTATTATAATAGGATATAAAAAAGTAATATAATTAAGCAGAAATTAAGTGCGTTAAATAGAATAGCTAGAGGCTATATAAATAAATATAAATTATATTAATAACACCTAAAACAGCAGTAGGTAAAATATTTAGTAACTTTATTAATTAATAATAAATAATAAAGCAGTTAGACTAGATTATAGTTAATAAATACTATATAATATTAAACTTAACAGAGGAATAGTAGAGCTAGATATTAATATTATAAAAATTATTTAAAGTAAAAACTTAAATAGTATATTTAACAGCAATATTATAGCAGAGTAAAAAGAAGAAATTTATTTAATTAATAAAGTTACTAAATAAAATAGCTAATAGAGATATAAAGTTACTAGATATATTTACAGATAGAAATAAAGATATATAAATTTAGAAAATAATAACATAACTTAATATTTAATATTAGGTTTTTTAGTATAATGTAGAAAAGAAAGAAGAAGTATTAACTAAGTTAATAAGTAAATTAAAGTAGAAATATTTATTTAAATAAGTTATTATATATTATAATAGCATAAAAAAAACTAAATAGTTTACTAAAATATTAAAAGCAGTTTATTTTTACTAAAACGTAAAAAATAATAAAAAAAAGTATAAATTAATAAAGTAGTTAACCAAAAGGCGGCAGCAGATATTTATAGTAATAAATATATTAAAATTAAAAATAAATACACTAATAATTTAGATAGTAGTATATATTAGTAAGATTTAAAAGATATAGTATTATACATAAAAAAATAGCCAGGCAGGAAGAAATAAAATAGCTAGTAAAATAATTATTATATAAAAGCATTAAATAAACAGAAGAGAACAAATATACAAGTTAAAGTTTAAAAAAAAGATAAAAAAAAAGATAGCGGAGTTAATAAATAGAATAAGGTATATATAAATTTTAATTAATTAAGCAATAAATAAGTAAATAGATTAAGATAGGTATAAGAAAAAAAAAGAGTAATACTAACATTATAAAAGCTAGCTAAAAATAAGAGTAAAAGAGAATAAAATAAAAGCAGAATTAAAAACAAAGTTTAAAATAAAGAAAAAAAATAAGAGTTTAGTAATAAAAAATAATAAGAAAAAAGAAAAAGAAGAGATAAAAGTAGTAGAGATAGAAAGAAAAACATAGAAAAAAATAAAGAGAATAAAGTTTAAATAATAGTTACTATAATATAAAATATATATAGTAAATTTAGTACATTCGTAATCCAAAAAGGCGTTAGAGGTAAAATAGTTAGTAGAATTAATAAAAAAGTAAAAAAAGAAATATCAGCAGTATAAAGCGTTTAAAAAGAAAAAGAAAAAACATAATATTTAAAATTATACAAAAAAAAAAGCAGATATTATTTAGAAAAAACTAGAAATATTTAAGAAGCAAGTAATTAAGCAGGTATAGTAAATAGAGTTTTTAAAATATTTTAAGTATAAAATACCGCAGACGGTATAGAAGAATTTTAAAGAAAATATAATTAAAAAAAAATAGTGTAAATAACATAGGGTAAAGTGCTAATATAAAAAAGTATTAAAAAAAACAATATTTTCAATTTAGATATAAAATAGAAAAGGATTTAGAGAATTTATTAAAGAGTAAATAAAAAGTTATAGGTAGAAAAAAAAATAGTAAGAGATTAAAAAAAAAAACCAGAGTTTAAAGATATTATATAATAGTTTAAAAAAAAATTTAATAAAGTAGTATAAAAAGTAATTAGATATATTTAGAGTTTATTTAGTTTATAAAATTAATAGATAAATAAAATAAATAGACTAGAAAAAGTATTAGAAAGAAGTAAAATAGAAAAGAAATTCAAAGCAGAAAAATAGTTATAAGTTTCGAAAAAAAAAAAACAGAAAAAAGATAAGAAAGGATATGTTAAAAATAGAGTAGCTAAGTTAAAAATAAAAAAATAAAAAATAAAAAAATAAAAAAAAGTATAAAAAGTAAAGTAAAGTTTAATATAAAAAACATAAAAAAGAAAGTTTTCATAATAAAGTTAAGCTAATATAAAAAAGTAGAAAAATTTTTTTTTTTACTAATAAAGTCAAGTTAAATATAGAAAAGTAAAGAAAAATAAAAAGAATTTACTAATAAAGTAAAGTTAAAAGTAGAAAAGTAGAAAGAGAAGTAGAGTTAAAAAAAAAATAAGAAAAAGTATTAGTAAAAAGAAAAGATAGGAAGAAAAAAGATAAAAGTAAAAATAAAAATACAAGTAAAAATAAAAGTAAAAAAAGGAGTAGAAAAAAAAAGAAAATTAAAAATAAAAATAAAAATTAAAAGTAATAAAAAAAATAAAAGAGATAGTAAAACAAAGTAAAAAAAAAAAAAATAAGTAGAAAAAAAAGTAGAAAAAGCAGAAAAAGTAGTACAAAAAAGTAAAAGTAGAAAAAAAAGAGTAAAAATAAGAAAAAAATAAAATAAAAAATAGAAAAAAAAAAAGTAGAAGTAGTAAAAGTAGTAGAAAAAATAAAAGTAATAAGAAAAATAAAAGTAATAAAAAGAGTAAAAATAGAAAAAAAAATAAAAATAATAAAAAGAATAAAAATAGTAGAAAGAGTAAAAGTAATAAAAAAAGTAAAAATAAAAAGAAAAATAAAAATAGTAAGAAAAAAGTAAAGAGTAATAAAAGTAAAAAAAAAGTAAAAATAAAAAAAAAATAAAAAAGATAAAAGGTAAAAGAAAAGAAGTAAAAAGTAAAAAAAAAAGAAATAAAAAAGTAAAAGTAAGAAAAAAGAGAAGTAAAAATATAGTTAAAGTTATTCAATAAAAAAAAAAAAAAAGAAGTAGTTAAATAAAAGTAGAAGTAAAGTAAAAAATAAAACTAAAAGTAAAAAAAGAAGTAAAAGTAAAAGTAAGAATAAAAGTAAAGATAAAAGTAAAAGTAGAAATAAAAATAAAAGTAAAAAAAAGAGTAAAAGTAAGAGTAAAAGTAAGAGTAAAAGTAAAAGTAAAAGTAAAAGTAAAAGTAAAAATAGAAATAGAAATAGAAAATAGAAAAAAGTAAAAGAAGAATAAAAAAAAAAAAAGAAAAGAAAGAAAAAGAAGGAGTAAAAAAAGAAAAAAAGAAAGTAAAAAAAAAAAACAGAAAGTAAAAGAAAAAAAGAAAAAGAAAAGAAAAAATAAGGTAAAAAAAAAATAAAAGTAAAAGTAAAAGTAAAGAAAAAAAAAATAAAAAATAAAAAAAGTAGAAGTAAAAGTAATAGTAAAAAAAAAAAATAAAAGTAAAAAAAAAAGAGAAAAAAAAGTAAAGAAAATAGAAAAAATAAAAGTAATAGTAATAAAAAGAAAATAAAAGTAAAAAAAAAAAGAAAGAAAAAAGTA